>OX632359.1:24012587-24080700 GCA_951751655.1 Ophion costatus | reverse complement strand
AGAGAGAGAGAGAGAGAGAGAGAGAGAGAGAGAGAGAGAGAGAGAGTTCATTTTATCTGTTTGACTGCCTGATTCGTTTCACTAAGAAATGAATTTGTCCAAATTCGGATTTGGATCGGCGAAAAAGTTCAGTGATCTTTTTCTCTTATTCGTTCGTTTCACAGAAGACATCACTTATCTACTAGAAAATTTTCGAAACACAAAAATACTGTTTTAAGAAAAACGCATCTTTATTTTATTCATTAACCTCTTTGAGGTTTATAAATAATATGTAGCCAATCTCAAAACATGATTTTTCTGTGTTATGATGATTTTTTTCGAGGATGAGCGATACGACATCCCGTGTAGAAATTTAAGTCGGGAAAAAGTTTTGACCCTGATCTGCCTTCCCTAGATAATATTAGGCTCTAGTCGGGCCTTCCACCCTAGAATAGGTTCGCAATGTAATGGGTCTAATGCCGGGTCCCGGTTCGCCGTTCCCATTCTGGGGAACTGATCAGGAACGGGTTGGAGAACAAGCTGTAAGTGACCAGGAAAGTTGTAGGGAAATTGGAAAATAACCCGGAACAAACGAGCAAGTTAAAAATTATGTTTCAGCGATGTTGGAATTCTTGAGGATGTACAATCGGGAGTGTATTTGATTTAGTATTTCGACAAAATATTGTTTGTTGTTTATCTACTTGCTAAGGTAGTATATAAGTGTATACATACGCTTGCTCGGAGTTCCTGACAGGCAGAGACACAAAAACGTACACAGATCACTATCCGACCGAAAAAGGCCTAGGGTACAAAGGGTTGTTTCACAAGTATCGCAAAATCATAAGCCTAAGTGCACGCAGTAAACATAACACTTCTGTACATGGTACAACTCGCAGGACGAACTTTTATCCTCGTACGATGGTACGTTGTTTAAGCGAAGCGCTTCGCTTATAGCCACCTGGCGGATTGTTGGCGAAATACATTCACCTAATGTCTTCCCGGCCATGACATTGATACTTCCCAACATAGCGACAAGGCGTTAAAAAACCACGAAGATCTGCTTTACTTTTTTGCCTAGTAAAATAATTTGCCTATTCTTTACTCTCAAATCATGAGTTATCCTAATTTCGATATTTATAATAAGCATTGTTATCTTCGTCGATTATCATTGATGAAATGAACGCTTCTAATGATGAATAGAATTACAACAGATGTATTAGTTTCATCCCAATCAATTATAAATATCTTTGATGAGGTAAAAAGCAAAGTAGCTTTTCTTTAGTTCTCAACGACGGGTTCCACTTTTCAGAACATGTCAATGTTCTGGCCGGGTATTCATTACGTGAAGATGTACTTGCTCGCAACGTATCCCGGCCAGAAGATTGTAATTTCGAAACATAGAAGGTAAGCGGTAAAAAACGATTTTGCGTTCCTCCCGGTTTGCTCCATGGGAAGGCCTGGTCAGGTAAATCAGAAAGGGCAAGTCTAGTCACGGCCGGACACAAAGTAGGGAACGCCCTGGATATTTCTGCACGGGATATTACAAAAGTGACATCATATCAAAAAAATTGTAGAAAGGAAAGCTCGTGGTGGGCATTTTGCCTGCCGTGGCGGACACGTTCCAACGGCGGGGAGAAAAAGGGTTGCTGCGCCACATCCGGCAAAGCGGGAATCGATAAAGTTTGCAGAATGAAAGGCACGGGCTAGCAAGCCCGGCGAGTGTTTCGGTGCCTTAGCCACGAAAGAAAAACCGCGTCTAACGATGAAACTACATGCATCGAAATGTAGGAAGAAATTGCGGAAGGCGAGTGCATGGAGTTGACTCGCGACGAGCAAATCGTCTTTGTTATGCAGTCTCGTAGCCGATTGATATGGCGGGAGGGAGAGGGCGGGAGGGGGCCCGAGCGATCGAATCACACCGGATATGGCTGCTTGGTAACCGGACGCGCGAAAACGCTTCACGACCTCCGATTACCTATCCCCGGACAGCAGCAACACCAAGAGAGAGAGAGAGAGAACAGAGACTGACCGTATACACGAGAGTTGCAATTCCAACGAAGCGGCGTAAGTATATCGTCAGCGATGCGTGCGGACCGGGGGCTTGTGCGAGAGGAACGGAAATGGTCGCGCCATCGTTACCGACGAATCAACGCGTGCGTGATAATCCGAGCAAAGAATACGTCGCGTACGTTAAACGAGCGTGCGAGAGGGGGTTGTTGATTAGATCTGACTCATGCGTCTCGTGGCCGTTCAATTTTCCACCTTGATGGAGGTGGTTTTCGAAATCATCGACGCATCGATTGTGTAATATCATGGAATCGTTATTTCATCGGTCAATCGTTCCTAGCTCGTTTACGATATTCCCAAATACTTGAGAACAGTTTTTTCTTACCCCCCCCCCCCCCCCTTATTGACGAAAGATGTAATGGGCAAAAAATTATTGTTCTAGATGCTCAATTAAGACAAAGGTGAGTCTCATCGTACACTGAGCAAACATTAACTGACAATGAAACTACATAACAGTGGGGAATTAACCCATGAGGCGTTTTTGTTTTCTTTTTCGAGAAGCACCAAATAAATCTGATTTGTATTGATAACACAGCTCAACAGACGATTCAGTAACGCAACACTGCATCTTTTTTCTACATCTAATCTCTATACTGATCCACTTTTTAACACTTAATATTCACATTCTCCGTAAAAACACGGAAATATACAATTTATAGAATACAAGAAAGATGTAAGTTTTATTTGATATTTTTACATTGAGTAGGCTTTTTTGGTGATTTCAGGAAGCTCAAGGAAGCAATTTGACGCACCATTAAAGGAAATAGTCCGCGGTTATGCCTAAATGTTATTGGAAACTTCGTCAAACAGTAAGCGTTTGCAAACGGAGAGGAGGCGGCCATTTATCGGACATTATGTTTCACACATAACCTCTATATTTGTACCTTATATTGAAATAAAAATATTGGTACTCTTCAAATGAATAATACGTTTTATTAATAAGTTAAAATGTCCGGTCATATTGCGATACCGTGTATAACAAAATGTATCAGAATAGTTCGAATAAGCTCATCTTCAATTTGCTGCCGTTGACACATCACTCGATTAACTTATAGAAGCAAGTAATGAAAACAAAGAAAAAATGTCTTAAATGAACTGCCAACGACACTCACTATGAAATGGAAATTCATTTGAAAACTCTGCGTAGTGACTTGAAATGTAGGTTGGTGTATGTCTCACCAGTAGTCACATGGCAAAATATATTAATTTTGGTGACACCAAGATTTTTTTTTACTCGTGTCATTTTTGTACGATCACACGGTGAGAAGAGCTCCATAAAGTATAATATATGGTTGGGTCAATATCCCTATATAATCGTACTAAAATATGATTATATAAAACCTGCAACCAAATCGTATGTATCTAGATTTGAATCTTTTTCTCTTCAAGTTCACATTAAGTGACTGGTTTGAGTAACCCGTCTTTTCTATTGCCACGTAATGGGCCGTGCGTGAGATGCGTACACATCGGTGCAGTGACGCAAGATTTAAAAAAAAAAATAGTGCTCGACACTGAAAGATGGAAAGTAGAAGGCAGAGGGAGAGGGAGGGCGAGCCCGTCTCCGTCATTGTTAAGTGATTGCCGAATGGGAGTTTAGTAATTGACGCGAATGTTCACAAAGATTTCTCAATGCCGATCGTTCAACTTGCTTGGGACATGGGCATACAGGTATACACTACACGTCGTCACTCTCGTAGATACTTCACGCTATTGGAGTTTTTGCGTTAGCATGCAACGGCATTTCTTTTTCCTATTTTCATTTCGTCAATTGCATTACTATATAGTATTTTTTGCAGACTGCGCAGGTTTCGCACTAATTATCCCAAAAAGTCTTGACTAACTGAAGCAGCTCAAATTTGCTGAAAAACATTAAGAAATCGAGAGAGAAAAGAATTTCACGGCATTCCAACGATGAAAACTGCAATCTTATACGTCCTTGGCAGTCTGCACAGTGTCGATGATTTTACGAGTGTCTTCTGAAATGTTACGTATTCGTGCACAACGAATTTCCACATGCAGCCAAATGAGAGCGAACCCTGTATGGAAATCGAACGCTAGCTGCGACTGATTGTTCCCGAAAGAATGTTTTTATAAGATGCAACCTCATGAAGAAGACAATTTTGCCATAAAAACCACGCAATTTTCCAGTAGCATTAAAGACAATCGTTCGTTTTCGAAAAAAAAAAAATTGTCTTCATTTTCTCGGTAGTCAGTGTAAAAAACGAATTCAAAGCGTGAGAAAGTCTTGTTTTTCGTATAATCCGAAAGATAAAAGGAAATTTCCAATAATGCACTTCGCCGAAGGAGTTTGGAAACGTGTACGCCAAAGGTTTTGAATAGTCACCGTGGAACACTTTTTTCGGTGATAGAGTATTATAGTATGTACGCAACACAATATACACGTCAAGCCGCGTCTAGAAAAAAAATCATATATTTAACGGTGTTGACATTTACATTTTCGGAATCGAACAAAAATAATTTTTCCATATTTTTCATCTCGTCGTTTTGGTTACTCCCACAAAAAGACCCTCAACCCCTGAGGGTTGCGTCGATGAACAAAAAGGCGGAAATAACGAGGCGCCCTTTGATTTTGGGTGCTCGAGCTTTGCTTTTTCGAGGGGCTTTGAAAAATGATAGCCCTTTTTATATTTTTTTCTCGTTCAATCTTTTTTGGGCGTATACCATTTTTTATTACGATTGATAATTGTTTTCCCGGGCGTACCCCCGGCATAAATGTGCTGTCATATTCTGATGCTCGTTGAAAAAAAAAACCCAAACAACCGATACTAAGGGGTGCTCCGTTGTTGTCCTTTTTTTGCCAGTCGAGATACCCCTTTTCGAGCAACAAGGGGGAACTATTTCCAATTGAAATCTAAAGTGGGAGACCCAAAAAAATGGAAACTCTTTCTACGCACCCGAATATATATGTGTGTATACATATACACACGCAAAGCGTGCCTCAAGGGCTTGCGAACCGAGAACACTTGGTCCCCTTGGCCGCCGCATGGGTCAAGTTTTTTCGCCATTATCGTGCACTGGGTGGAACATCAGTGCGACTTGAGAAACGAGACCATGTCCGAATCGGGGACGAAGAAACGTCACGGAGGGGGGGGGGGGGGAGGAGAGGGGCGTATGAAAAAAGAACAAAAGACAGAGAGAATTGCTGGGAAAGAGAGAGAAAAAGACAGACAGGCAAAGAGCGTTCGTGAAGAAAAGAAGAGAGGCAAAATGTATCTTAAAGTTAGACACCGGCAGACAGGGTGAAAGGAGAAAGAACGCGGGAGAGAGAGTGAGAATCACTCGCGAAAAGTAAATCCAGTATGAAGCAACTGCTCCCTAATTATTACGATGAGAAAAGCGGCACGTGGGGGCGCCGTTTCGCCTCGTTCTATCTTCGTCATCGCGTACGAGTTTCGTCGTCGCGATACTTCGGTCGTACAGACGAGTCTTGTGCGTTACCTCCCGCAAATTGAGGCTTCTCATTGTCCGTCACAAACCTGGCGTGACGCGAATGAGTAACCCACGCACGTGTTCATACATACACGAACGTGAGTGCGAAAACTCGCGCGTGTACACCCGAGGCGAAGAAAGTATTTCAAGTAAAAAGGGGCTGCTAGAGGACCGCGTTGCGTTGGGAGTTTTATATCGAACAAGGTCGGCGCTACTCCCTCATCGCGGCGTCGAGTGTTGCAGCTGTTGACGAATTATATTCGGGGCGGATACTTTCCCGGCCTGTCTCCTCTTTCTCTCGGGCTCTCTCTTTTTCGGGGCACGAGGGGAGATTCGTTGCTCCTCGTGCGCTGAGACAGCTGAATGTGTCGAGAATATCGTGCGTGCCGTGCTCGAAACGACTATTGCTGCCTGTACAAGCCACGATTGAACATCGAACAATATTTAACCGTTCTACAATTATTGCTGGGTGTTGCGGTCGTTCAAATAGCAATACATTGCAATGCATCGCAATACGAATACGACCAGATATCGAACAATATTGAATCGCGATCGTTACAACTTACAACACTTTGCTATCACTTTTACGAGATACGAGAACGAATTCATGTCGTATATTTCATCGTACTTGCTGAAAGCCGTGAAACTCCCGACCGAACGATCCAAATCCATTAAACTTACAAAATAATTACGGTTAACGGTCATTTCGTGATTGGATAAAGAGTTATGGATTTAGTATAATCCACGCGTAATCAGTAACGTGCGAACACAGGGCAGAGCCACCAAAGAGTACGCAGTGCTTTCACCTGTTCAATTTTGTCTTGTGTAGGCAACTGTCTTCTTTTCCATTTCTTTAAATTCGTTGTGAATAATAATGAGGTTATTTTCCTCGAAAAATCGGGAAAAAAATTCAAAAATATTTTGTTTGACGATTAAAACACGACAATAAAAAGAAACTCGGTCAAGTCTTAGACAATATTATCGATTTCAAAAAGAAAAAAAACTCGCTTTCTTATTTCAGGTTAGCCAGATGGCCGAAAGTACAAAGTACACCGTTGGGCACCTCACGTCCAAAGGTCCTTCACGTAATTGTTTATAAGTTTTTCAATTATTAACATTTTTCATGAAACTTTGCGCAACATTGTTTATGAGCATACAAATAAATGTCTGTACAGCTTTTTAATCATTATAGTTATTCCTTGGACATTGTTTTTATTCAATAACCCCAATTTTCGCCTAACCCCTTGACGCTTGTATCATCTATTTTTATAACCGGAACGATCCTCGTTCTCGGTGAACATATGGTGTGTTGTCTCTAGCGGTTGAGAGCCTCTGGTGATGTATGATAAGGTAACGCGTTGAGGTAGCTCTTTCTCTCTTTCTCTCACTTTCTCTCTCGTTCCATTCCCTCTCTCTCTCTCTTCGCTTCTCACTCTACCTTTTTATTTATTCTTTCCAAGACGAGGAACGTAACCGGTGTCAGATTTAAGTTTGCCCACCCTATCCTTTCAACAATGGACGTATCCATATCGACAACGCCCGATGGGCATACATGCGTCCGAAAAAAGCTCTCAGATCAATTGGCTAACTATCCTTCCGTGCGCGAGGACGGAAGTCTATATATTCCAGGGTTCGCCACGTAGCCGGATGTTGACCAACCAAGATTTCAATCGATCGACAACGACGTATCATACAGTAGGCAATAGAAAAAAAGTATTCGCACACCTCGTTTCATTACGAGCGTTTTTCCGTCAAATCCATTAACGTATACCTATTATTTGTATTAACATGACCGCACACGGTATTGTAGTTTGAAATGAGCTATTCAATAGCAGGGTTGTTACGCATTATTGACTCAGAAATTCCCTGACTTTTCCAGGTGTTGCAGAAATTCCAGGTTTTGCAAATTAGCCAGATTAGGTTCGAATAAAGAACATTTTCTTTTTATCAAACGTATATTTTTTTAGTCAGAGAGATAATAGTCTTTGTAAATGTTACAAACACGATAGGGGAAAATTATATACGTAAAAATAGCAATGACTGATTTTTGTGAAAAAAAAACAACATTTTTAACCGACTTGTAGAAACACAGGAAATTCTCAACTCGATCCTTCTATTGAAGAATTATGTTGAACTGGATAACATAATTTTTTAAGACCGAAGATATGGAAATTTGATAAAATTGATATTTATTTTTTTAACTGAAATTCGAAACATAATTTAAACATTATAAAGTAAAAAAATGCATTAAAAGCAAATACAGAACCTGTTCTTCATTATAAACGAAAGTTTGTACGCCGATGAAAATAAACAAAAATAAATATAAATACTTATCTATCATGATAATGATGTGGTTGTGTATCGACAGATCGAATGCAAATGTATTTTCCTAGCTTTACTTTTAATTTACATTAATTTACAAATGTAGCTTTACAGGAAATTAGTTTTCAGTTTTTTAATTTCTCAATGCTTGGCACTGACATAACTTTCTTTTCGTATAATGAGGAATAATATAAATATTGAAGATATACAAAAATATTTATTTTTATACTGTCCAGTTTTATTTTAAGTCGGTTTCATTTTTTGTATCTCTTTCAAAAAGTAAATTGTGAGAAAATTCCAGAAAATTTCCAAAATGCCCTGACTTTTCCCTGATTATGCCGGGAGGAAAGAAATTCCCTGAGTTTTCCTTGTTTTCCATATGCGTAACAACCCTGAATAGAATAATGCGCAGAGATTATTCAGAGCTTTTCATTCGCCAGCTCAAGAACCGTGATCTTCTCTCAAACTTTGATGATTCAATATTGAATACATATGGTTTACAATAAACAAGATGGGTTTTCTCTTTTTTGAATGTTCACAAATGTTTAGTTTGCGTTAATCCGTTGTTAGAAATGGTTTTTCATGGTGTTACATAGCAAAAAAACATCACATGGCCCGTAGTGTGAACGTCTTGCCCATCTAACCGCACGTAAACATTAAATTATTCTTTATCTCTGGTATTTTGTGATGAAAAAATTTCAAAAAAATCCGTGAAGAAGTATAGACTAGACAGTAACATATTGTTTTATTTTGTTTTAATTTTCGGATGTAGCTAACACCCCAACCTCTTCAACAGTAATTAATGTTGCAATATTCAGCAGATGAGCTGAATTCTTTACCCTGATTTAACAATTATCAGAACAGAGCCCAGTTGCCCATTAAAGGAATTTAGAATACAACACTTGTGAATAAACAAGTCTAATTCTAATCTCTTATGACGGATTTGTTTCAAAATCTTGCAAAGAATCAAAGGTTGATTCTACCTCAAGTAACGAAACCAATACCCTCAAAACTTACAAAAACTATTGTTTTCGTCTTTAGAACACCTACCGTGCACAGTCGTATCATAACTAGGTTGTGCGGTGTGCAAGTACCACAAGTGGGTCGTAAAAATTTGATTCTAAACTGAAAAATCTGTTTCAACGACACCGGTGTTTTTTTTTTGCTAAATTATATTGATTCGAGTTTTTACGAACAATTCGTATTCCTTATTTATTTTCATTGTAAATCAGCACTCATCCATTTATTTGTCCCCATTCATTCACTGGTCGCTTTACTCTATGCACAGCGCGATAAATAAATCACGAAGAAATTGACAAATCGATAAAAACGCTATAGCATACAGCCGATACGATGCAGCATACAGCCGATTACGTTAATCGGCAGCGTTATCCGTAATGTCAAAGTTACCATCGTTGGTGTACAATGACGAGAATTTTTCAATCTTCCGAAAACATTTCTTCGGCCTTATTACGTTACATGTTCGAACATTTATACGACACTTTTCAGAGATCGAAAACCTTAATCTGTAGATATTATTTTTAACGGAGGTATTCGTCCTGATAGCGGCTCAGTTCACGCCGTTTTTTCAGTAAGCGTACACATTATTGTGATTCGTGTAAGCTAGTATCCGAATGAATAACATATATATAATTGTCCGGATAGAATGTGTTAAATTGTTAAACAAACTATCCGGAAGAATAATGTACACGTAGTCATCCGGAGAAGCTCTTTATAACTTTGTTTGGGTTAGTTGATTGTGTTTGGGTTCGGGTTGGTTGGGTTTTGTTTGGGTTGGTTGGTTTTGTTTGGGTTGGTTTGTTTTGTTTGTTTACGTTTGGGCTATTTGGGTTAGTTTTGTGGGTTTGTTTATTTGGGTTTGGGTGTTTTTTGGGGTGGTTTGTTTGCGTTTGGGTTGTTTGGGTTTGGATTTGTTTTTGGGGTTTGTGTTGTTTGCGTTTGGTTGGTTCTGTTTGGGTTTTTGGGTTTGTTTGCGTTTGGGTTGGTTTTTTTGCGTTTGTGTTGTTTGTGTTAGTTGGTTTTGTTTGGGTTTGTTTTTTGGCGTGGTTTGTTTGCGTTTGTATGTTCGGGATTGGGTTGATTTGTTTGGGATTGTTTGGGGCGTTGTACAGCGTGACCCGTATGAAATTAGCCGCTATTCGGACGAATAATAAACGCTTATTCGTCCGATAACCGGACGGCTAGCCTCAGCGAATTTTTAATCACGACAAAAATAAATGAAAACAAAAAGGCTCTCACTCTCATTTCACCGATGCAAAGTTCATCGTCGCAGTCACCGTGCGCCGAATGTAACCGATTTTCAATCAACCGCAGCGATATGTATTTTCTCATTACGTCGAAAGGGGATGAGCCGAGTGCTGCGATTCTGCTCGCAGAGAGCAGGGTCTTTCCTCTCGAACACGATCCGCTGAATACGTCACGTGGTTAAACTGGTTTCGGCGCTCGGCGCACGAAACTCGCGTATCCCCTTTCCTACGCCGTTAAGGGGAAAGCCTGAGTTTGCCGCGCCATAAAACAAGTTCCATATCTTCGCTCGGTAAGATAATATAACGAAGGATCCCAACGAAAATCTCGAACTCGAATTCGTTGAGAATAATACTTGTTCGGCCAAGTTTAAGTGAGAGAAGATGTCGTGAGCCACGTGCAAGTATATATCAGGTCAATATGGTCGGCTGTTTTCCGGAGGCTATTTTTCGACAAACAACATGCACCGCCGATAATTTTTTTGTCACAGACCTGACCACTTACATGCGACGATCTTTAGGTGTTCTCCTGAAACTAATGATTTTTCGACAAGAGAGAAAAACGATCTTATACTCGGACTTCGAAGCCGAACGAATTTTTTTTCTGGAATGCAACGAAAATTCTTTTTGTCTATTTTTATTCCGTTGTTAGTATTACCATTTAAAATCTTCTGTTGCCAATTTTGGTATTACATTTCTAAATACGGGGCCCAAAAAAATGTTCCACTGATTTTTCGTAGCTCAGATCGGCCGGAAGAAATTCGAAAGTGAAAAATGATTACATTCCAACGATGCAAACTAGAATCCCATTTCTTTCCTTCCTGTATTCTGTAATAAACCGTCATCAGGATGTCGTTGAAGTTTGCGTCGTTGGAACGCAACGAAAATTGCTTTTTAAAAGGTCAATTTTATTTTCGGCCGATTTAGGCTGTGAAAATCACTCAAACGTTTTCATGTATCCTTATTAAGGGATCATCGAAGTGTAAAATGTACAAAAAAAATCTTCTTGAATATCTTTCGACCCCCTACACTGTGACGATCTCTCAAAGAATGCGTTACTGCAATTCGCAAAAAGGCGTTTGAATAGTGATAAAAATCAGGAAAAATAAAAAAATCGTTGCATCCCAAGAATGCAAACTTCAACGTCACTCATCAGGAAGAAAGCTGTGTAATGGCTTTTCCAACTGTGTCGAGACGCCGCAAAAAACGCTCAGCCGGTAACAGAAACTGTAACCGATTATTGTCGTAAATTTTTTAATCTTTCTGGTAGAGACCAGTTGTAGGTGGCCCGATGTCATAAGTTCTACGTACAATGAAACTTTTTAGCGAGTGAACGATCAATTTTCCGTGGAAAATAGTGGAATCGCAGATTCGCGGTTGGGACGAAGGAGAAATGGGGGTTTCACCTCACCATCCATGGCTGCTACCAAACCCCTCCGAGACGAGGCGGAGAACGGGCAGGATGGAAAAGCGAATAAATCGAAAGAGAGGGAAGGAGTAGGGAATTTCAAGGTCTCGGCGTGTCGAAGCCCCCCCCCCCCCCCACTCCTTGTGCACGGGACGACGGGACTCTCTCCGACGATCGCGGTTACGGCCTTGGAATATCTTGCTTGGGAGCAAAAGTGGGCACAAGTGATTGCTGGTTCGTATAGATAGACACTCAAGATCGCGACGTATCTAGGGCCCCGATCCGCAGAGGAAACGCTATACAACGAAGAGTTACGACGAGGAACGACAGACGTGTTGCGTAATATGAGACCGCGACTTTTCAGCACATGCAACGATGTCCACGGATAATTGTCGAATTGACTTTCGCTTTTAGGGTTCCGTGCCCAAAGGGCAAAACGTCCGGAAATTTCGATATTTTGTGTAGAATGTTGACCCAAAACCGAATACTGAATTAGAAATTCAATTAAATTATTTTTCATGAGGGTCCCACACATGAAGGAGGAGCAGGATTTTCTTACCCTGGTCTGTGGGGTGTAATTTTTTGAAGCTCATCAAGTCGAGTACAAAAATATATATTTTTATCTCCAAAAGTGAAGAAATAGGGGGCCGTCATGTCAGTTTTAATTTTAAGAATGTTGAGTCCCAAATCGCAAATGATGATAAAATTCTGAGAATTTGGTATGTTTTTGTATGAAGTATTTCAGAGGTCGTGTAAAAATTTCACAATTAGGAAGCTCGTTATTGAACAATTAACATTCACAAATTAAATGTTGTTTTATGGAAACTGATGTAACTTTGCAATAAGTTTTTCTTTTGACCTTTCACTTTTATAATATGTACAATATACTGAAAGCAACGGAAACAAAACGAAGTTTATTGATAAATTTTTTTTATTCCTTTTAAAAGTTGTTCTTAACAAAATGTTAATTTTTTAATAACGAGCTTCCTAATTGTCGTGAAATTTTAGCGCGGCCTCTTGAATACTTCATACAAAAACATACCAAATTTTCAGAATTTTCTTATCATTTTTTATTTCAATCCTTAAGGAGGTTGAAGTAATGATGATCGAATTCTGAAAATTTGGTATGTTTTTACATGAAGTATGCAGGAGGTCGTGTAAAAATTTCATGACGATTAAGAAGCTATTTATTGAACAATTAACATTAACATGTTTCATAGGGACTCAACATCCTTAACCAGTTAGGAATTTGGGATTTCTGTATACTATGTACCATATGCTGTCCCGTGAAAGAAATTATGAGGACAGCCATAAAAAAATTCGGGGCTCATGAGGGTTTGAATATGGATTCCCTACTAGGGCTTTCGACAACACAATCGGACTAAGCCCCGACAGGAAAATAACAGGGTTGGGTAATTTGTTCAAAAAAGGTCGTACCGAGGAAAATGATAAAGGGCCCAGACGGGATTCATCAAGGCAGTGGTTGTTACAGGGCATACAATACATTTGCAAAGTTATTTTTAAGAATTTCTAGTTTTTAGACTTACTTCCATAAA
The DNA here is from genome assembly GCA_951751655.1 of Ophion costatus. Classification (NCBI taxonomy): domain Eukaryota; kingdom Metazoa; phylum Arthropoda; class Insecta; order Hymenoptera; family Ichneumonidae; genus Ophion; species Ophion costatus. Next base: position 24,067,654 of record OX632359.1, on the reverse strand, counting down.
TGTGATATATTTAAAGTTTAAGGTATCGATAAAACACTAGGTTAGATCACGTAAAATAAACATACACGTTGAATTTTACTATAAATAATTTGTATTCCATAAACATTCAGAATTTTTGGAAAATAAATTTCGCAATACAATAGTTTTTTTTTTCAATAATCCATGCGTGCAAGGATGACAGCACATATGTACAACACCGTTTGGTTGCTTCGACATTTTTAATAGAACTAATTTCCGTTCAATGCTCGTGTCGGAATAAACAACATCCACCGATTTTTTTTAGATAATTCGCCATTCGTAAGCTTTAGATAACTTTGTTGGGTACATGAATACATTTGTTTTTTTTCCCCACAATTTTGCTTCAATGTACAAACATTCTTCAGACTCGTTACGTCCGAAAATGTTGTTAATCTCCGCGACGTATCCATTACGCAAAAGAACAACGTTATCTGGCGCTTTCGTACCAATAAGTGTAGAATGATTAAAAACAAAATTTTTTACAATCACTTCTCCATTTTCGAGGTACCACTGACCAATCCCGCTTGATATGTATCCACTAATAAAACTGATAATTATAGGGCAGTAATATGGTTGCTTCATGGCTACGATCGGGATCTGTTGAGGCAACCAGTCGGGCCCTGATTCATAAGCCTCTTTAGGCCCTCGTCGACAAAGTGTGACCGGCCTCCAAGGGACCTGCTGGCCGGGTGCCATGTTAGGATCCTTGCAGAGTAATATTTTCATTGTTAGCTCACAGCAGGAATATACAAGGTTTTCTTTAGCTATCATCACCCCATATGGTGTCAGTTTTTAGTACTACCTAAGAACTAAGACAGAAGAAAAGCATTACCTAATTAAATATCTGGTTTCAAAAGAAAGTCAATTGGTCACATGTATGAAACCCTGATAGAGCGAGCCCTGACTCGCACTTGTTTTTGCATAATTACACCGTACTCCGATAAGGGCAATTAACTCTGAATGTATAGACGGTGTTGAAGTTGGCAACACTGAAATGCCACGAAAACTCCTTTCGATTTCTTATTTCCATTATTTTTCAAAACCTTACTTTGCAAATCACTAAATGAGAGTGCAAAAAAAATGTTTGCGTCATTTTTGTAGGGTCAAAGCTGCCGGAGAAAATTTGGAAAATTGAAGAAAAAAATATTTCGTTGTACCGTAACAATGCAAACTTCAACATCGTGAATATAGATATGTTTACACGCGCACACACATATATAAGGGAAATCCATGGTTTTCATTTACTGCAAAAGCCAATGGTGCAAAGAGTATAGATGAAGCAACATATTCTTAACAGCGACCATAACATAGTAATTAGTATGATGTTTCATTGTATAAGTATACACATTAGCGTACCCAGAAGGGGTGGGGTGCCCCCCCCCCCCCGCCGGAATACAGGTATCGCTATCCAGAAAAAAATCGATCCAAAATAATTAGATTCATATAATTGATTCAATTTATTTATTTGACCCAAGCAAGGCTAAAAAAATAATTCAATACAACTCGTAATAAATCCTTCGTCGTAGATACTTAATTTGTGTAAAAAAAAAGTAACCGTTTTCAGCCATTCAGCCGTTAGCCGGATATCATTGTAAATCTAAAACGCCGCTTCGAGAATATACTGCTGACTCATGCAGTTGACGCATGTTTTAATCGGCTATGAAAAACGAAGAGGATTTCGTCAATAATCATCAAAAAATCTTAACAATTGATACGTCAACTACGAAGCTGAAGCGATGGTCATGGAAAACATACTTTCACTAAAAAATAACAAAACAGTTGCTGGAAATTCAAGAAAGCATGTTAACAAAGGGTGCTGCCCGAACTTATATAAACTTTTCCAAGCAGCAATAGTACTCTCAGTGAGCTCCGCCGGCTGTGAATTTTTCGGCCATGAGGCAAATAAAAACGTAGCTCAGGAGCACAATGCGTCAAAATTTCAACTAAAAACGTGTTGGGCCCAATCGCAGAAAAAGAGAGAACGCTTACATAAAAAAAAGGAGAAAGCAGAAATAGAAAGACTTATTTAGTTGAGTACCTACGGCAAGTAAATTTGAAAGACTGGTAATTGGGTTGAAGAACGGTGAAAAATTAGTTGATTTATTTTGTAAGGTATTGCAAGGGTTTGATATTAGTGGTAACACGAACGTGTGCTTAAAGCTATATACTTTATGTGTGTTACGTGATTGTCGACTATTATGTGAATTTTATTTGAACAAAAAAAAAGATGATGGAAAACAAAACCACTTTTTAGTCAGCCCCCCCTCCCCCTGAAAAATCAACAGCTACGCCAATAAATATACATGTGTGCGCGCACAGCTCGGGGTAATCATTCTGCAGGCGATGTTTGAATTTCTTAACTGTCACCCTCAAAAAATGGGCAAAGCTGAAACGGAAAGCTGAACGCGCCGAGCTGAAATTCGGCACAAACCTTCCTTTTAATATTTTAAGAAAACCCCTAAGGGAATTTTTGGCAGCTCGCAATAGTTTTCGAGATATTGAATTTTAAAGTTATTTATTTTAACGCGCGCCGACTATATCTATATCTGCTACATCTCCGTTCATACCTATATACCGCGCTCTCCGTTTTGTCCAAGCAAACAAACAAGACCGAAATTTCTTCAGGGGTTGTCTTAAAGTATTGAAAGGGTGGTCTGTGCAAAATTTCAGCTCTGTCGGGGGGGGGGGGGGGGGGGGGCGGAACCTTACCCGGCATTCGATCTTGCAATATCGTTATACAATTTTTTACAATGTAGAGAAATTTAAAGTAAAATCGACGTGAAACGATTAAGCTTGATCCTTCTGTCGAATGGCCAAAAAATAATTGAACGTTCGACGAATGCTTACCCCGCTTCGCTGCTGTAAATTAAATCGTCAGAACGCCATAATTCAAACAGAAGAAATTTACGCAACAGTTTCTCCGATTGCTGAATGAAAAACACATGGAATATTACAAAATAAAGTAAATTTTGCATTAATTTACAAACCGTAGATATTTACGTAACGTCCAAGTTATTCACTGAATATCAAAGTTGATTAACGCATGACGAAGATCGAAAACACTACAACGTTACGCAAAATACTGACCACCATCGGGAAACATACATCCAAGCAGGAGTTAAAATACATTATTTCAGCCAATTCCACTTTAACCGTTGCATAACTTGAGCGTTACATTCTGTATGAATTTATGAGCTGTAAGCTGTTGTAAAATTTATTTTATTTCGTAGTGTATAATGTATTGAGGATCTAAACCATGATATATGTGTTTTCCATGCAGAAATCGAAGAATTTATTGCGCTAATTACTTCCGATCAAATTACGTCGGTTTTCCGATTGGAATGATAGCATTGAAGCGTTAACGAAGTTTGCATCGTGGGAATGTAAAGAAAACTAATTCTTTTCATTGCTTAATTTTCTGTTCGGCAAATCCAGGCCGCGAAAATCACGAAAATGTTTTCACGTATTTTTATACGAGATTTAGGACCGCAATCCGCAAAAAAAGGCTTTGGATAATGATAAAATTTAAGAAATTAAGAAATCGTCACAGTGTAAAAACCGATTTCCTTGCATTATCCGATAGTATAGACGGTTATAAACATATCTATAAACGGTTAGCAACAGTCTACTTACGGTTATAAACTTAAAGTTATACGTATTATAAACTTAAACTTACATAACTTAAACTTTTATTACAGCCTTAAACTTATCTAACTTAAACGGTTTATAAACTTAAACTTATCAAACTTATACGGTTATAAACTTAAACTTATACGATTATATTACATGAACGGTTATAAACAGTCTACTTACACAAACGTAAGTAGACACTCTATATGAAAGTTCCGCACTTGAAACTGCTAAATCAGATTGGAGTTTGCATCGTTGGAATGCAACGAAAATTATTATTTCGCAATCGCTCGAGTTTCGTTTCGCATTCGTTATGAAAAACCTTCTATAAATTTTTAAGTAATTTATTCAGTGGTCTAGAATTTTAATTGAAAAAAAATATATACATTTGGTAAAATAATAAAAATGAGAAAATAGAAATGTAAAGAAATTTCGTTGCATTGCAACGCTGCAAATTTCAAGATCATACTTCAAACGCGTTTATCGCGAAATGTCGTTTTTTAAAACGGTGTAAACCCTCAAAGAAAAAGTTTTCGAGCTAACCGTCTCAAATTTTGACACAACATTCTTTATCTTGCCATGGAAGCTTTTTTTTTGTTAAATCTCCATATTTTTTAACGAAAAACGTTCCAAAAACTAAGGTAAATTCGATACTTTTTTTTACAAACCACCGCCTTTTTGTCAATTAAATTTTTTTTAAACCTCCATAGCAAGCTAGCGGCTTTCATACTGATGAGTAACCTTTTTACAAATTTTGTTTCAGATAATATGTGCGGTCACAACCGTGTACACCGTGAGGACTGCTTTTATCTCGAAAACATTTTCAACCGTTAAAAAAATGTTTAAAAAAATACAACTGAACGTAAAAAAAGTGTTTTCTGTTCTTCACGAGTGCTTTGATTTGACATAAAAAAATCGGACTGACTATCGTATTTAAACCATCGAGCAAAAATCGCGAAAATGAGCAAACCGACCCGTTGCGTTGTGATGATCCCTTGAGAAAAAAAAAATCGTTGCGTTCCAATGACGCGAACTTCAATGTCGTCCACGTTATGCGTACTCTCCGGATACTTAGTAGTTTGTTGTACATTTTATAGAAGTCGTAAGCCTTACGGTGCATCTTTTTTACGTATCTTTACACGAAAAAGATTATAAAAGAATACGAAGAAATCGAATGGTTTCTCCATTTCAAAACAACTTCAACCTATACTTGCTGCTCGGTGTTTTTGACCTATTTTAATCGGATTTTGGGAGTCAGCGGGAAGAAATTCTAGCACCTCCTAAATAACGACTATCCTATTCACGCGCGAGCACGTAAAATGACCGCAAAACGGTAAAGCGAAGACGAAGTAAAAAAAAAGAATACAAATCTCTGTCGCAAATTTACGAATCCAAGAGCGATTCGGATGTCCGCATATCTGGAATTAACGTATTTTTCTTCCTGTATCGAAAAATGAAACAAGAAAGCGAGATTAACGGGAGATATACACCTAGAAGCCGAAAAAGGGTAATTTTTGTTAATTTTTTTTCAAGGAAAACTATTTGAAATTTCGAATTGGGGTTTTAATTATCTAAAAGTATATACATCCAAAAATATGTTCAATTTTCTTTATTTAAAAAAATTAAAAATATACAAGGATATTGTATGATCCTTGGAGCGTCGTAAAAAAATCGGTACCCAAAATTCCTCGAAAACCAATGAACCGATTGCCTTGAGGTTTTTTGTCGTTATTCTATACACCATTATCTAGCATTTGTCGTAGGTTCTTTTTTTCGTTACTTAGTTTTTGTTTTATAAACAAAATAATAACTAATTTTTGGCCCAAAAATCACTATTTATGTTCAAACGTCAGCCATTTTGTCCTAGATCGATATTTTCAAAATCGGCTATGACAAGTACTAGGTAATGGTGTATAGAATAACCACAAAAAACCTCAAGGCAATCGGTTCATCGGTTTTCGAGAAATTTTGGGTACCGTTTTTTGTTCGACGCTCCAAGGATCATACAATATCCTTGTACATTTTTTATATATTTAAATAAAGAAAATTAAACATATTTTTGAATGTATATACTTTTAGATAATTAAAACCCCAATCCGAAATTTCAAATAGTTTTCCTTGAAAAAAAAATGCACAAAAATGACCTTTTTCCCTAGATGTGTATCTGCCCTTAAAGAAGAATATCCGCAAACAAAGACACGCAGAAACAAAAAAGAACATGCGTTCGCCTGTGAAACATCGGAAGGTGAAGAAATATTACGGATGAAAGATGTGTAAGCTACCATTCTACGTTACGGGATAGAAATCGACGAACGAGCAAAACTATACTATTTGATCTCGGCTGAGAAAGGATCTGTGAATCTTGCTCCCGTACCCGCCTAATCTCTCCCTCTCCCTCCCTCCCTCTCTCTCTCTCTCTCTCTCTCTCTCTCTCTCTCTCTCTCTCTCTCTCTCTCTCTCTCTCTCTCTCTCTCTCTCTCTCTCCCTCCCGCTCTTTCGCTCTAAAGAGAGAGAAATAACTCAAGATAAGGTGTTGGAATTGGCATTGCGCAACTACGGGGCTCGCATATGAGCGAACGGAGCAAGTCCTCGTATTCGCACTTGACCCACCAACACACTTTCCCTTTTTTTCTCACTCATTCAACTTGGACGAAACTTCAGGTTTCTGTCTTTCACTTTTATGCTGGCTCGTAACATTTTCTCATTCATTTCACTCAGTCGGCTACCTCATTGTCCCGGAGTTGGTGGTGCTGACGATCGGTATCCAACAATAATTGATATTAAAGTTTGTATCGTTGGAATGCAACACAAATGATTTTCCTTGGATTATCCAAATTTCCTTGGGCAGATTTCAGCTACGGAAGTGGCGCGAACATTTTTTAGGATTCTTTTTTAGCGATCTGCAACAAATTTGCAAAATACGATCTTGGATAACGATGGAAATAAGAAATACAAAAGAATTTTCGTAGCGTTCCAACGATGAAAACTTCAACCCCGTGACAAAGATTGCAACGATCGATTGCTTGTGGAGCGTATATTTTGGTCGATTCTGTCGCGTGTCTTATGTATTCGTTATTGACATTATATTTGACAATAATGTCAAAAATGTCAAAATGACAACAATGTTTCTACCAGTGTCATTAGCGCTTTCTTCGACCGAAAGAACTATTTTCAGATGCACAATTGCGCTGCAAGTTTCCCTTCTTCCTCGAACTTTTCTCGAACGTACGATCACTCAATGCCCAATTTTTCACCCAGGGTCGAAATAGCTCTCCGCTCCACAACGACCAAATTCGGCGAACAACGGGCCATAATATTATTTCGAGAAAGTGTACCGGAAAATATACGAGAATTGGATAATTTGTAAGAATTTGTTTGCCAGTTTCCTAGGAAACATTGACTTTTTTACGGCCCTAAGAGTTTTAAACTACTGTGGGCTTCAAAAGGCTATTCTTTTTTTCTCGTATCTTCGACGCGTAAACTATCGAGGCACGGCTCGTTCCCCTGAGAAACGTCTGCGAACACATTCTATTAGGCATGATGGCACGAGTGTCTAAGAGCCAGACGAAAGACGAACGGAAAGAAATAGAAAAATCTCGAATATATATAGATATACGAACGAAATATATATACGAAATATACGAACATATGTAGCCATAGATATATGGTCAACGCAAAAAACGAGCAAACGCCGATTGGTGGGGGCAAGCGACTACGAGTTATTTTCGATCGCTTTGAAAAGTTCTTGGGCTTCTTCCTCTACCGCTTAGAAGTTCAACAGGGCGTTTGCGAGCAATGCTATTATCATTTCTATATATATATACGCATACATTTATATTCGTTTGCGTGTGTGTGTGTGTATATATATGAAACATTCCCCGCCACTTCACCGAGCCCGTGACCCCGGCCATTATTGGTTTTCCTGATTTTTTTCTGTAAAATTGTACCCCATGAAAGGAATATCCACACCAATTTTTAGTCTTTTCTTCTCTTTGTCCTTTAGTCTTTCAGTCTCTTCTCTTTGAGGAGTTATAAGTTTCCAAAAAAATGTCGATTTCGGAAGTTTTGGAAACGTTTAAACGCTGATAACTACCGAACTAATTGAGATAATGACAAATGTCACTACATATTTTTCTTTATTCTGAAGCAAACTTTCGTTAAAAAATATGAAAAAATTATCAACTATCAATGTCAACGTTTTTTTGCTTCTAGAGTGAAAACTATTTTTTTTTTTCAAAAAATTCCTTAAAATAGTGACCCGCTCTATGATTTTTGAGACTAGTCTCATTGTGGGCCCGTTTTCCCTTCTATTTTATTTCGAACTAATCATATTTTTGAGGATATTTTTATCATTTTAATCTCCAATAATGCTATTAATGATTTTGTGATTTCCAATTCGGCTTCGTCAGCTCTGAAACGGTTTATTTTTCATTTGTGCTGAATATAACGAAAAAAAATAGTTTATCCAAAATAATGAAGAGGAAGGTCCAACATATGGTGCAGGAATCGCGGATTACCACACCGATAGAATTGTCGGTAAAACTTCAGACGCGTTTTTCTTGAACCTATGTTTTTCAAAACGTTGTACACGATTTTTCGACATCTAATCAACGGATTGACTCGAAATTTGGTACACTCATTCAGCGTTACAGAAGTTTAGTCCTGAATGACGTTTTTCTTCTTAACCTTTTTTTTCATTAGTTAACAACAATGATGTCATTTTTCGAGCGCCTCACCTTCGAAGGTCCTTCACGAGATTGTTTCTAACTTCCTTGATTATTAATATTTTTTATGAAATTTGATACATAACTTTGTTAATGTACATGCAAATGAATATCCAAACGATTTTTCAATCGCCATGCACATTTCTTGAAATATTAATTCTTCCATATAACCCTGATTTTCGGGCCGTCACAGTAGCGTAACCCCTTAAACATACCCGTTGCTAGAATTGTATATAACGTGTTTTTTTTTCTCCAAACAGTGAACAAGTACGAAACAAAACGCCACGTCCTCGGCTTTGTGCGCCAACCGTATATCGAAATGACGTGGAACTTTGCATCGTTGGAATGCAACGAGCATTCCGTCATTTAATTTCTCCATTTGTTTCGACCGATTTAGGCTCCGAAAATAATTCAAACGTTTTTACATATTCTCACTAGAGATTCACGATCTCAATTTGCAGAACGTAGACGTTCGACGATGATAAAAACAAATAAATGAAAAATTGAAGATAAAAATCGTTGCGTCCCAACGATGCAAACGTCAACGTCATATATCGATTTCATCTTTCACCATCTCGTGAGCGTGATTTCCGGCATGCTTGTACTTATCTCTGAGTGAATAAAAAATGGGTGCGACGTGGGATTTTGCATACAATTGTGATTTTCAAAAGTATTTTTAAAAAAACAGTAAGAAAAATACAATTTGTCGTGTTCGCGACACGCGCATTTTCTCGTGTGCCGGGAAAAAATTGCGACGTGCGATAGTCGAAGTGAATCTTATCGTTCTGTACTAGGAGTGCAACACGCCGATAGCCTCAATGTCTTTGAGATAAAAAGGTTTTGTTCGCGACTGTACGCGAAACGAGTTTAGCTGAAAAAAGAAAAATTTTGACGAGGGACCGTTGCCGGATTTGGCGAATGTCGGAAATCTTTTCTTTCTCTCACTGTCTCCGTCCCCCCTCCACCACCCCCCCTCTGACTCTCTCTCTCTCTTTCATAGAACACAGACGCGATTTTTTTTTATGCTGCGGAGCCTCTCGCAGTGATATTTATTCCCCGTCCTCACACAAGTTCGAATTCGATTCCTCACGTTCCTTTCGATTGTAGACGCCTTCCTCTTTTCCCCGTTCCTCGTATCTTGGCCGAAAATACCTCGCGAATCTTGAATATTCACGCCGTTAGAAAGACCCGATCCTTTTACCACTCTCTCTCTCTCTCTCTCTGGCTCTCTTTATTTCGAACTCTTTCTTGGCCTCTCGCTCTCTCCTCCTCTTCCCCTGTCCTCCTATCGCCAACGATACTTTCTACTTCTTTACATTTTTTTCCCCCCGAATCTATTCACCCGGTCCAAAGACCATGATTCTTTTAAGCCAAGATCGTTCAAGCAGCCAAATCCCGCAAATAAATAACTAGCTGAACATGGAACGATATTTTGACTCCATTGGTAAAATAAAAAGAAAACCATCTTCATAAAATTATGACGAATATCATATGGTTTTCTTTACTACCTCTATCTACATTTCCATTTTTAGCTGGGACTGAAATACGCACGTTGCCAAAATATCTTTTTTCTTCCTGTCGGTACGGTGGATTGGGGATACTTTGATGAAAACTTTGTTTTGTTTTTCAATTCAAATTACGAAGTTCCCAAACGCGACCGAAAGGTTTTTATTCTACGGTTGGCAAGCCTGAATGTCTCTCTGCGTCATTACTCAGACGCAGCACGAATGAACGGGATTAAGGAGGTACGATCACTTCCACGGGGTCAAAAAACGTTTTCGAAGACATTTTTAACCGTTAAAAAAGGTACAAAAAATAAAAATAAACGTTCACAAATTTGTTTTATGTTCTTCACGAGTGTTTTGATTTGACATAAAAAAATTAGACTGATTAGCGTATTTGAACCATGGAGAGAGAAAAATCGCGAAAATCAGCTACTTTTCGACCCGTTACACTGTGATCATCTCTTAAACACCGTTTTCTGGAAACCAATCGACTTCAAATTTTAACTGTAGCTTCTGAGATTGAGTTTCTAGCAAACTACACACGATTCTTACGATCGATTAACAATTACGGTTTTTACATACAAATTAAGGCCGCTTCTAAGACGAAAATGCGACTTTTTTTCAAAATGATGTCAAATTTGTAAAAATCAAAATATTGTAGTAATCGTGTGTACATTGCTACCAAAATGCGTATAGAATGCGAGAAAAAAAAATTATAGTTCGTTGTAGGTGCTCATGTGCACCTCCAAAGACTCCGGTCTTTGGGGGCGACAAAGGGCCTGAAAATTCGTTCTCTTTCTACCCGGCACAGGGCCGCCGTCATTGTGCATCTTTTTGGAAAAAAATATTGATTCAAGTACCTGTAGATACGTAAAGTAAACTCGCCAAACCTCAATTCGATTACTTTATTAGTATTTTAAAAAATCCCAAAAAAAAGCCTTGTTGTCCGGACCAACAAAAAACGAGTGCTTATTTTTTCGCAAAACTCAGTTCTAACGAGCCTTTCGGGTAGAGCTGTTCGACGTCGTGATATCAATTCGAAACGGTCGAAGTCGTTACATTGCGCGTGTAATTGTGTGTATATACATATATATATATCGTTATCGTCCCAGCTCACATTGCCATCGATTACAGAACAACCAAAAAGAAAATCCCGCAGTAAAAACACTAATCCTTCCCAACTTTAAGTATCGAGTATTTCAATGACGTTTTCATACCGTCCTACCACTTTTAATACCAGCTTTGCGTCATGCCGGAACTTAATCAGCCGATGATTCAGAAAATTAATAAATCCCGTCCCAACCACGGGCATGTTTTCTTCGTGTATTTTTTGTTCTTCGTAGCATCGACTCTCATATGCGAAGTTAACGAGCGCATTGTAAGTTGGTCATAAAAACGTCAGTGTTAAAAAAAAACAAATCTGCATTTTCAATCAACAGCATGAAAAATAAAAAATAACGGAAAAAAGAAGGCACTCCGTCGAATCAACATTTTCTCCTGATTCGAGAATTACGTGAAAAGCATTTTTCAAATTATTACATATACGAGCGTCCGATGCAACGAGAAAATAATTTTTTTGTTGGCTGAATAATTATAATGCAAAACAATGCGTGCAAAACTGTACGAAATAGAATAAGGCTGTGTTTAAATGGTTACGTGGGTTTGAAAATTTCGTAAAATCCATTTTTCATATTTTATTATCCAACAGTACAATATGTCTAGAATATTTTCCCAAAGGTGCGAGTCAATCGGAGTAAAAGTCTAGGTGGACACGATTTCTCAAAAACTAATGCACCGATCTTATTGAAATTTCGCACACTTCTTCAAAATATCATTGACACTAGTCATTGAACGAAGTTTTTTTTTTATTACAACTAATTTTACAAGGCTGTACGTAGTCTGTAAATTGTACCCAAAATTGAACTGTTTTGCCTGCAACTCTGCTAAAAATGCAAATTTCAATTTTTTTTTAAATCCTTCGGTCAATCACGCGCTATACTTATCTACAACCCGAAAAAAATCGGTTTTTTAATTTCAGATAAAGCTATCATGAGTTATCCTGACCACCACGAGGAAACTTTTTCAAGGGGTCTCCGGAAACCAGCTCCCACCGGCTGAATTTCCCAAATTTTTGGATGAACTTAAAAAAAAAATATTGTTGATATGTTGCTCTTTTATGTGCTTAACATTTTGAAAACAATTTATACATTAGGTGTAGTAAAAAGCAATGCATTATTTTTGCATGAAATTGAAAGCAAAAAAATGGATTTATTTTTACTACACCTAATATCTTTCATATTCTTATTTATATTTTATAATTCTTTTTACTACACCTAATATTTTTTTTAATGGAGAAAATATGCTTTTTTTTGGATTTGAAACCCACGTAACTCCTTCAATAAAAATGCCCGTGGCGAAATTGGCACGAGGCATTGGGACAGGGAGCCCACCAACACGTATCGTACCTAACCTTCATAGTTCGGATGTGAAATAGAGGATAGTTCACTCTCGGGCGGGGGATATCGTAAGTAAAAAGAGCTATGTACTAATATATATTTGTACGTTTGTGAGTGTATTCGCCATTCTTTTTGCGCAAGGCTAAAATTACACACGGTGAAACGGAAGAAGAAAACGACTGCGAAGAGATACACGTGCCACTAATGAGCCGATGTGTAAAAGGCATAGACGCCAATTACACGAGGATGGTTGAACAAAAAAAGAAAAACCCAAATAAAACAGCCCGGAAAGGGCGAAGAACTGCGAAAACGAAAAATAAAACGATATATATATATATACAAGAAAAACTACATCGCATCTACTCTTTAATTAATTAAAAAATAAACGGCACAAAAAGAAAAGGGGTTTTTTCCAGTATTTTTGGCCTTTGCACCAGCCAGCTTTGAAGGATAAATATTAGTCCTACCAAGAGTAGCGAGGGAAAATTGTAGTCCAAAACAGTTCTTCGTGAAACGAAAAAAAAAAGAAGAAGACAGCAAGGCTAGTCTGAATCCATCAGCATAATGAATGCGCTCGTTTGTGATATATATTTTTTTTAATCTCTTTTATTTTTCTACTAATATGACAGAAGAGACGGCAAGAGGGAGCAATTTTTTTCGCCTGCTACCAATTTCCAGATAGTCGAACGAGAGACAAATCACAAATTGTCCACGAAAGGACGAAAATTTTTATTTTCGTTCGATGAAAAGGAGCTTCGAAAGGGAAAAAAAAACAAAAACCGGACGTGGTTTTTTCTACCAAAATGAGAAATCAAAAAGGAAAAGATCACAAGTGCCCAAAACAATCATCGTCGTGAATTCGGTATAGTACGCGATTGTAAATTGTGAGCCGAGAGGAAGGAATTATTCATTGGGCCAATGTATTAGTTGAAAAATTATACGATTATACGTATATGCAAAATGACCAAGGGCGCTGCGGATACGCATTGGTACTCCTCCGTATAAAGCAGCAGTATCATAATGAGGACACCTAATGGATTCTATCATCGAATTAAATAAACATCGCATGTATGGGCATGGGTATAACAAGATGGTGGATCAATCCGATGGGATTTATTTCCCCGTGTCGGTTTATCGCGCGCGGTAAACCGCGTTCACGAGGCGTGGCGGAGAGCGGACTTGTGCAGTCTGCTATTGTACCCAGGCTAATTCGATCCACCTCAGAGTTTATAAAACGCGTTGGAAATTATCTAATTTAAGTTTCAATCGTTGGAATCCAACCAAAATTCATCTCCCATCCGTTTATTTTTGTCATTATGCAATGTATTTTCTTGTTGCACATTTAGACTGTGGACCTCCAATGAGAGTATTGACAAAACCGTGGAGTGACTCCCGTAGCTCAAGTCTGTCCAAAAACTTTGGGGTAAAACAAAAGCATTGTATTGCAAGAATGCAAAGTTCAACATTGTGAAAATCCGACGAAAAGCCACGAAAAAGAAGGCCAAACAAAAAGAAGATAATCAACAATCCTAATCATGACGGGCAAATCAATTATCAATTTCGATAGCTCCGTTCAACTACCGTGCACTGACAGAAAAATTCTATTGATATTGAATAACCGCTTCTATTTGATTTTTTAAATTTGAATTAACTTGATTTTCCGTGAAATTAAATTTTTTATATTGCATTCCGTTGGAATGATTTATTTTAAATATATTCATTTATTCAAATCAACATCAGTTTAATACCGTCTGATAACTAAACATTTTATTTAATCCTAATAAATCTGCGATTCGGTTTCATCTGTTCAAAAAATACTTTAGTTAAATCCAGTAGATCTATCTATTTACTTTTAAAAATGTTTAATTTTGTTGAATTTTCGTAGAGTGAACCATTTTTTCATTTGCCTGACCTAATGGTCTGCCTTTATTGCAGCACACACATCAAAGGGGCGTGGGGGTAGAGCGGAAGGAGAGAGAGAGAGAGGAATTATATATATATATAGGTTATGTTTGAAAAATGTATAGCATGTTATATGATAAAACTCTCTCATTATCACAATAATATTAACTAATTGATACAGTTTATGTGATACAACAAATAATTATAGGAATTAATTTGGTTTCTCATGTCATATCTGCGACCAGCATGCGTAGCCATAGGTAGGCAGGTTCGAGATTCCATTCCATATAGGCGAAATATTTCCTTCGAAAGAAAATCACAGACCAGGGAATGAAACATTACGATACAAAATCATTGTGGTAAAACTCTTAATTGAGTGTTTCGTTTCATTTTGGATTTATGAATTATTTTATGCATATTGTACACTTGGATTTACAGTGTATATTATAAGCTAATACAGATTTATTTGAATCGAATTTGTATTAATTCAATTTGAATATATTTAATATTTAAGAAAGCATAGCTGAAACAAAGGAAAGAAATATCTTTGAAACAAATAAGATGGTAGTGGGCCGTGAGGCAAGGAAAAAACCGATTTGATATAAATAGATCCTATTTAAATTAAAAGATATTTTGGCAGTGTAAAAAAATCGTGAAACTCACCGTTTTTTGCCTCGTCTAAAGGTATTACTCCCCTTAAGTTTTTCAGTTCCTTTATTTTTCTTGTTATCCGGAATATTTTTTCCGATATGGAGAATTAGATGTTCATAAAGATCCTAAAGAAAATTTGATTCCATTTTCGTATCCGAGTAGGACGCAATCAATTTTTTTTTTTAAACCATCATTGCATTCCAATGCTGTCTTCAATGAACGCACTGTAGAATTGTTTCGGTTGTGAGAAAAAGAAGCACGAGAAAACAAAAATTGGGTGATCACCGCTTAATAAATATTCTCCTCGAACGAACCTGGAAAACAATTGAAAAATATAATTCCCAAAAAATTTTTTCTGTTTTTCATCCGCTCCGAGTATTATTCATCCGGCTTGAGCGACAGGTTTATACGTAAGATAGTGTATATACAGATTGAAAGATCACGCACGATGAGGGAAGATGGTCGAGAAACGAGGACGACAATACGGCGTTCACTAGCGTTACGACTTAATTAAGGATTTCTTGCCGTGGTGGGCGGCAAAATTGCCCGCTTCCTGGTGAAAAGCCTCGTCGCGCGTATTACAGACGAACCAAGACACACAATTCACGCCGATACGTTTTTACGTAAAATAGCCAGCCCCATTGTGTATCTCGTCTAATCAGGAATTAACAACAACAAAAACCTGCAAGAGCCTCGCACGAGTCAATGTTGATTTTTTTTCATTATTTTATCACATTTGAACAAAGTTTTTTTTCTCGAATAATAGTGACAACAAAAACAGCAATGTTAATAATTATAGTGATTTTAATACCGACAATAGCTACAATATGGGAATAGTGATGATAATAATAATACTAATAATGCAGATAGGGATGATGAAGATGACGATATTATTAATAATAATAATAATAATAATAATAATAATAACGAAGGGAATTTTAATCGAAAAATGTCGAAAACTTACATACAATTTAATACCGAAAATAATTGATTTGCCCTGTGCAAAATATAAAGTATGTATAGTCAATCTTTCAGATAGTAAAGTAATTTTCATTCTTTTCTCGACAAATGAATAAATACTTTTCCGTAATTGCGAACCCACGATTTAAACCGTTCCACCAATTAGATTGATGCTGTTTAAGAGGTGATGCCTAAACGTCGAACAATCAATGTCTTCAAACCCAATATATTTTCACAGTATATCATCTTGTAATTGTTCCTTGAAAATTTAAAGTTGATCGAATCAAAATTGACAGATTTATAGGCTGTTATGTTGACTGTACGAACGCTCCGGGTGTCGTTCGAAACTTTGAACGCTTTTTTCTCGAAAGTTCGTTTCCAAACTCGGTAAGCGAACTATCTCAAAAACTACTGCATCGATCTTTCTTATGTTTTGAGGGCTTTTTCTAGAAGGAAAAATAGTATTCAATCAAAGGATTTTTTTTTCTCCTATGTACACTTTCAATTTGACGAATGAAAAATGCCCATTCGATTTCGGAAAAATTAAGCCTCTCATTTTAAACATACACCATTTTTATTATTTTGACATTTCATAAATTCCTTCGATCAACCATAGGATAAACTAATATACTAAATAAATCAGTTTCATTTTTTTATATTAGATAACCTGGTTCTGAAGAGTTAAATTAAATCGATTTAATTAAATCGATTATATATAAATTTTTTTAAACAAAAAAATTAGTGTTCTTCAGATGCTACTTTTCCAAATACCTCATTTTTGTAGAAACTTATCATGGCGATTTTCATGACGAAAAAATCCCAAAAATGAGCGATTTTCGACTGTTACAAGTAGGCATAACCCGTTAAATATGCATCGCTGAAAATTTGTTTTCTTCCCTTGAATCTTTATGAAAACCTTGTTCTCACCGAATTAAGGGAGCTTTCCAGTGTGAAATTTTCAAAAAATCGTTTTTTTTTGCTTTATCGAATAGTATACACTCTTCCGAATATTCCCTGAAATTTTCATGCCGAAATTCAGATTATTTCGGTTACTGTACAGCATTTCTTGGAAGAAGGCAACGGAGCGCTACAGCTACAGCGAAACTTTGAACGCGTTTTTCTCGAAACAGCATTTTTCAAAACGGTGTCCAACTTGGAGGGCAGAGTTTTAAAGCTATCGAGTTGAATTTTTTACACAATATTCTTAACGTCATTGTTTATCGTGCTATGGAAGCTTTTTTTTTTTTGACATCTTCCTATTTTTTTGTAAAAAAAACTGCCAAAAAAAATGCTAAAATCGATACTTTTTGTTCAAACCGGCGTCATTTTTGCAAAAAAAAAAAAAAAAGCCTCCATAGCACGAAAGCCAATTATATACCGATCAATAATCTTTTTGTGTTTTTGGTTTCAGATCAAAATTGTGACCCCCAACGTGGACACCACATCCAAGTGCATTTTCTGCAACAATTGTTTCATCATTTTTATAGATATTAATTAATAAATAAATCGATCTTTAAAAAATTGTTTTGTATTCTCCAATACCCAATTAATATACAAAAAAAAACCAGACCGATTAGATTATTTTTTCTTTAAAAAAAAAAATCGCGAAAAACAGCGATTTTTCCGGCTGTCACACTGGAAAGCTTCCTTAAGTTGTAAATCTCCAAAGACGTTTCGGAGTAGAAAAAAACCTTTGGTGATTTTCATAGCCCAAAACCGCTGAAAAGAATTAAGATAATAAAAAAACATGTAATTTTCATTCTATGTCCACATCTAAAACTTCGAGATTGTTAGGATCGATACCTGCGCTCGTAGGCGACTTTCGAACGGACCTACCGACTCCGACGAATTTCCTACAACGGTCACGTGACGCAAATTTGGAAAAGCCAACTATGAAGCAAAAGAGCGTCCAGATAAACGTTAGCCGAATTTCAGTGCTCGCTGTGGCAGTCGATTTTTTTCGGCAACCGTTTCCCACGTGAACAAAGCTTCGAGTCTCTGTTACAATTTTGCCTGCTTGTTACAGGCTTGTCGTCGTCAAGCAGCGGCGTCATGCACGTCCAGTGTGCGCGCAGTCGAAACGACAAACGCGAATGGGAGAATAAAAGTTGAACGGCCGCCGAGGGCATCTTTCGCGGTTGCGAGTGCGTTACGTACGTACATTATGGTAGCAATAGCCGTGTGGGCAGTGGTAAGACGTTCTTCGGTCTGCAACGGCACGACGTGTTCGAGTCACGAAGAGTTCTGAAAACGTTGTTCCCCGAAGGAGCCGGTCAGCTTATTTTCCTACGGTTTGCAGCGGCGTTTCCGGTGTGCAACGAGAGAAAAATGGGAGGGAGTAAACGCGTACGTTTTGCGAGTTTACGAGAAACCCCAAGAGGATATATTGAATGAGAAGTAGCTGCATAAACAAGCAGCTAATACGAGTCTAGTGGCACATGAACATTCGCCACTATCGTATAAATATCGAGAAACTTCCTTAAATTCTACGATCGCACGCATTTTGTCGGGGCATGCCGAGCCGAGCCCAGAGAAATCTCAAATGTATTTACGAGTTCCCATTTCTCGGACGAACACCGATCGAAATATTCAGGACGCAGGCGGAATGGATGGACTCTCGTGAGAAAAAAAAATGACGTTGAAGCATCGTTGGGATGCAACGAAGATTGTCTTTCGTGTTTGTTTATTTGTTCCTTTTCGTTGCTGCGCACAACGAATTGTTGCATATTCCGGTTTTGAATCTCCAATGAATATAATCAGGGTTGTTACGCATTATTGACTCAGAAATTCCCTGACTTTTCCAGGTTTTGCAAAAATTCCAGGTTTTGCAGATTAGCCAGATTAGGGTCAAATGAAGAACACTTTCTCTTCATCGAACATATATTTTTTGAGTTAGAGAGATATTAGTCTTTGTAAACGTTACAAACTATACGGGAAAATTATATACGTAAAAATAGCAATGAGTGATTTTTGTGAAAAAAGAACGACATTTTTAACCGCCTTGACGAAACAAAGGAAAATCTCAACTCGATCCTTCTATTGAAGAATTATGTTGAACTGGATACCATCATCTTTTTAAGGGGTTACCCCCACTTGCGATTTTGAAAAAAATCGATTTTTTTATTGCATTTTTTTTAAGTACAAGTATCTGAGAATATGTCCTGAAAATTTCAAGCCAATCCGAACAAAATTGACTGAGATATGAGCGTTGAAAGAGAAGAATCCGTGAATTGAACAACTGAAATTGAAACTTTAAACGCGTTTTTCTCAAAATGGCATTTCTGAAGTCGATGAACAAGATTACTCGAACACTAATGAACCGATCTTCTCGAAATTTTGTAGGCTTATTTAATACATAAAAATGTAGTCTTTAATCGTTCGATTTTTTTTTCGTTAAAATCGAACCATTAACGTTGACTGTCCGCCATTTTGTGAAAAATGAATATTTTTAAAAATCCTTCGATTAAAGACTAGTTTATACTTATATTTGACTAAATCCATCCGCATTTTTTTTTCAGATGATCCACTTCGCCGCAATGTGGGTCACCGCAAACCGTGTATATAAAAACATTATTTCATTGACGGCCATTTGCCACTAAACAATTTAATATTTTTCAATAAAAAAATTACTGAAAGTTCTTCAAGATGTGTTCTTTAAGATGGTATATTGATCGATTAAAAAAGTTTTGTAGTTTTCTTTAAAAAAATTCATGAAAAAGGCCTTTTCTTTGTGCTACTTTGATAAAATTGATATTTATTTTTTTTTTAACTGAAATTCGAAACATAATTTAAACATTATAAAGTTAAAAAAGACATTAAAAGCAAATACAGAACCTGTTCTTTATTGTAAACAAAAGTATGTACGCCGGTGAAAATAAACAAAAAATAAATATAAATACTTATCTATAATGATAATGATGTGATGTGTATCGACAGATCGAATACAAATGTATTTTTGTAACTTTACTTTTAATTCACTTTAATTTACAAATGCAGCTTTACAGTAAATTAGTTTTCAGTTTCTTAAATCCTCAATGTTTGGCACTGACATAACTTTCTTTTGTGTATAATGAGGAATAATATAAATATTAAAGACATACAAAAATATTTATTTTCATACTGTTCAGTTTTTTTGTCAAATCGGTTTCATTTTTCGTATCTCTTTCAAAAAGTAAAGTGTGAGAAAATTCCAGAAAATTTCCAAAATTCCCTCATTATTCCGGGAGGAACGAAATTCCCTGAATTTTCCCGGTTTTCCCTGTGTTCCATATGCGTAACAACCCTGTATAAAATAGAAAAATCCTTCCAAGTAATTTTCGTAGTCCAGTAACCAGCTCAAAAAGTTTTGAGCAGTTCGCACAACTTTCATTGCGTTCGAGTTGAAATATTGATTCCAAATGCATTCCAGAAGGACGCAAGTCTATCAACGAAAACATCGTTGAAGTTTCCATCCTTGGAACGCAACGACATTTTTGTTCATTTTCCATTTATTCATTTTGATGCTTAAACAAACCATTTTTTGCGAATTGACATGGAGAATCGCTACTGAGAGCTCTTTTCACAGTCGAAAAAGAAGTTAACAATGATAGAGAGTTATTTTTCGTTACATTCGTTTTTTTTTTAACCAATGACCTAATTACTCCGTTCTAGTTACCAATCATCTCATACGTCATTAAAAAAGAATCATCTTCGTCGCCAAAGGGCGAACGAGAAGAAGTAAATTTATCGAATAATTCCTGCCTTCTTTCTTCGTGACTACGATTGCCGATTCGTAGCCCTCGAAAAGTCTATTCTTTCTGCAGTAGGGACGAGAAATTTTTTACTCTGCAAAAGTTTCTGCAAAACTTCTACGACGAAGGTTGGTAGAAAGGCTGGGTAAGGCAGGCGATAGCCGAAGTCACTCGAGTGTTGAGATAATGACACCGAGTAAGGTGTCGACTTCGACTACCTGTCGATTCGAGGTCTCAAAAATCGACGGGCCATTTTTTTGTCGAGCCTTCGTCGCGTTCCTCGTCGACGTAGCCTACGATTCGCAGCTGTTTCTCATAAACTGGCCACGATCCAAAGAAACGCGCTCGGGTTGAAGAGGCGTCAAAGTCTTCGCACGCACCTCGTCTCGTGTTTACGTCATCCCGTCATATCCGAAACGAGCGTGCAGAGTACGTCTCATTTTCTCTTACGCATTTTCCCCCAAGATTGGCGTTTGGTACTCTACGACCACCCCCCCCCCCCCCCCCGCCCGCCCATTGGTCTCGTTTTCGCTGTTGCTCTCCACCAAATAGAGGAAAGCTATGCGAGGAGGCTCTGAAGAATCTTCCATGAAGGGAGAACACGACTATAAGTGCCCATTTTCGGCCGTTTTCTTCGGATTTTTTTTAAACAAAGGAATAAAATACACGATCAAAAGAACTTTCAGGATTTATTGGCTATATATTGAAGTACGTATAAAAAAAATTATTCGTCAAAAGAATACAAAATGGCGGCGCACGAGTACGTAAAGATAACTGTCGTAATTTTGATCGAGCAACTAAGAGTGAAATATTTTCGTTCATTATATTAGTTTTTGCAGTCAAGTACGGGAGAAAATTAAGAAACGGAAAAAAAAATAGAGGCGAGTTTGAAAAAAATTTCTTTTTTTCGGGGCCGAGTTGAAGTTCCGAACTTCGAACGATCGGAACGCTCAAAACTCCGAAAGAAGACTACCCCCGAAAAATGAAAACTCCGAAACAATTTTACCCGAAGGACCGAAACTCCGACAATCTGAACACTGTCAAAATAATTCGGCTATGGAATCTTGACGTTGGTTTCGAGAACAACGCGTTTGAAGTCAACGGTTTTATAGACGCTACGGCTGGTGATTTTTTTTTATTTACATAATCTAAGTCTACCTATTGGTAGAAAATAAAACTATTTTTCGTCGGTAACTTTTTTTCCCAAAGATAATAGGCTTAAAAGAGTTGAGAACTGCGTCTACCGGCGTGGCATCGCCGAATGCGCTTTTCAGCGCTCAGGCAATCCCCTCAAAAATATCTCAAAAACCACTTTAACTCTTAAGGAGTGAGATGCAGTCAGAGGCGTGAAAAAACGAGCATTTTCAACATTTTTTTTTAAATAATAATTAAGTTTGTTTTACAAATGTGGTTACACAGACTTTTTATGTTATATTTCAACTTGACTTGGACAAATTTTCAAAGAAAAATATTGATTATTTACAACAATATCGCCATCTTTGTCGGACCCCCTTCGGCATATAATGCTTTGCGGTGACCAATAAATTAAAAAACCACTCGATGGATTTTGATGAAATTTGGTGTGCTTATTAAAACTAGTCCTCAATCGAAGCTTTTCTTTTTGTTTTTCAAAAATTAACAAAATGGCGGTTTCCGACAGATAACTTTCGATTTTCGACCAAAAAATCGCTCGTTTATTGTTTTAAAAAAAGTAGAAATTTTCAACAAAAATAAAAATCCTCCGATTAAGGACTAGTTTTTAATGCTATCAATAAGCACGCCAAATTTCATCAAAATCCATCGAATGGTTTTTTCGGCACTACATGCCGAAGGGAGTCCGACAAAGATGGCGATATATTTATAAATAATCAATATTTTTCTTTAGAAAAGTGTACAACTCACGTTGAAATATAACATGAAATATCTGTGTAACCACTTTTGTAAAACAAACTTTATTACTATAAAAAAAAATAATTGAAAATGCTCGTTTTTTTCACGCCTCTGACTGCATCTCACTCCTTAAGGGGGGATTGTCTTTTTTTTCGCAAAATTTACCGCTTTTTGGAAATTTTTTTGTGAAGAAAGTAGACAACGGAAAACTTGTGAAACTTGGCATATAGTTTTATTGATCTGTTTACTACATACAAAAAAATTTTAAACAATTTCATCAAAAAATCCGCCTCCCACCCCCCTCGACGCGCGATGGTCCTTTTTTGATGGTGTGCACGATTTCTCAAAAACTATTCAACCGATTGCCTTCAAATTTGGACAGAATGCTCAGCTGGCATTCTTTTATCGTTTGATGAAGCAGAAAAGCAATACGTTAAATAGTTTTTTATTTATAACAAAAAATCGATCCATTTTTTTCGAAAAATCGATACTTCAAGTTCAAAACGTCACCAAATCGTCAATTTTTTTTTCCCCTTCATCGAACGATAGCTATATGTGTCTAAAGTAAAATGCTTTTTGGGTTTTTGTTGCAAGATGAACGTGAAGGCTGTAATCGTGCACACCATCAAAAAAGGACCATCGCGCATCGAGGGGGGTGGGAGGCGGATTTTTTTATGAAATTGTTTAAAAAAAATTTTGTATGTAGTAAACAGATCAATAAAACTAGATGCCAAGTTTCACAAGTTTTCCGTTGTATACTTTCTTCACAAAAAAATTCCCAAAAAGCGGTAAATTTTGCGAAAAAAAAAGACAATCCCCCCTTAATGGTCACATACCGCAGCCGTTTTTTGACCGGGAATACCTTCCAGAAAATTCGAGAAATATGGCACAGATTTTTTGCATATTTAAAATCACACTTTTTGAAAATAATCGGTATGGTCGTGTAGAAACGAGTTGATAGTACACTACAGTATTTTTTTTTTGTTAATTTTTTTGTAATTTATCACATTGCAAAATGATTGGGGTGAATTTCACCCACTATGACTTTTACGTAATTTTTTTCGACTGGTGACTGACAATTTTGTCGACTGGTGGCTGTTTTTTTCGACTATAAACGAATATGCCTTATATTTTTAAAGGTTCAAACGATGTTTCAAAAGTCTTTCCGAAATAAAAAAACGATTTTTCGAAAATTTTACAGTGGTGTCCTCCCTTAATCACGGAATGTATTTTTGGCCATTTTCACCCTCCACTCTTCCCCTGGTTAAAAAAACCAACGCCATTTAAAATGGACTCTCTCTCTCTCCAGCCTATCGTGTCAAGCGTTAATCCAGTCTTATAAATAATAGAAATGAACGGTATTGAAGTTTTCGTCGTTATCATTATTATTGCGTTATTTGCATTCTTAGTATATAAAAGCTTGGGCAAAAAATAGTCGCGATACCTCTGGAGAGGAGGATTAAACTAAGATAAGAGAAAAGAGCGAAATATTTGATAGTGACAAGGGAAAGAGTATGCAGAGTGGAAAATGAGTCGAAGTCGATGAAAGAGAAAAATTAGCATTTTGTAAAAAAAAAACTTGTTCGAAAAGTTGTGCAAATAAAAGTCGATTTGATTGATACTCGCCATATCTCGTTACCCCTCTCCCTCACTCTTGTGATCACTCTGATAATTTTATTCACCTCCCTTTCCCCGGTTCCTCGAATCTCACATGATTAATGACCGTCCTGACTTAATACTTGAATGTATATATACGTCCTTTCCAAAATTACTACTTAGACATATATATATATATGCTACTGACGGCCCTCCAATTCATGGCAAAAGTGTTCCTCAATTAGAAGAACTCGAAACGATCGAAAATAGATGGCGCTGGAGTTTGCATAGGAATGCAACGAGAGGTCTTCTTAATTTTTGTTATTTCTTCATTTTTATTACGATGTGTAATTTTTCTACAGCTCAAGGTCATAGGTCTCTATTGCAGATAAGAAAAACCTTTTGGGTGCTTCTCGTAACCTAAATCAGCGAAAAATGTGATAATTGAAAAAAAATCATCAACTTTCGTTACATTCCAATTGTGCAAACTTCAACATCATAAAAATAGTCCTTCGAACGGAAATATTCAAAAGAAAATGCACCACGAAATATATTTCCCCGTACATACGCGTTTTTGTACTTCATTGATGCCATGTTTAACATTCATATCCGACAAAAAAAATAATACGTCGTGGACAATGAAAATTCTTTTGTTTTCGTCCATGTCTTCGTATTCGTTATTCTAAGCGATCTTTCTTCACGATATTAAGGGGTAAGGCCACTGTAAATTTTTTGAAAAATCGATTTTTTTTTATTGGCTTAAAAAATAGTTTAAACCCTCTAGAATAAGAAAAAAAAGGTCCTGTGCGAAAAAAAATTTGTTGTCCTTAGGAAATGAAGGTCGCCGCCAAGCGTGTCAAAACTTGCTCCGAAACGACTGCAATTATATCGGAGATGGCGATTCCAAAACTTTCAAAGGCATCGTGGATTCGAAGCCTTATGAAAATGTTGATGTTAAAAAAAAAGAGTGCATAGATCACGTGCAAAAAAGAATGGGCACTCGATTGAGAAACTTAAAAAAAGGAACAAAAGGTCTCGGGAGAAGAGGAAAACTCACTGCCAAATTGATTGACGAACTAAGCATTTATTACGGCTTAGCAATCCGTCGAAATTCCGATTCCATCAAAAATATGAAAAATGAGATCTGGGCAACCCTTTTTCACAAAATGTCAACGGATGAAAAGCCTCAGCACGAAAAATGTTCGGAGAATTGGTGCAGTTGGAAGAAAGCGAAAGCAGAAAATGCCTTGGATGCGTATCATCACAATCAGCCAATGAGTGAGAAGGTTTATCAAGCCATCAAACCCAACTACATGGAATTGAGCCGGGACGAGTTGCTGGAGCGTTGCTTGGGGGCCTATACTCAAAACAATAACGAAAGTTTCAACGCTACCGTTTGGAGTTTGGCCCCCAAATCATCCTCAAGCGGAAAAACTGTACTAGATATTGCGACGGATATCGCTGTTTGCATATTCAATGGCGGCCTTACCAACGTCTTGCAAATATTCAAGATGTTGGAGGTGGAAATTGGTGTACAGTTATATAATTTCTGCATCGAAGCCGACGCCAAACGCATCACGCACGCGGAGACATCTCTGAGCGACGCGGCCAAAAGTGCGCGCGCGCTCCAAAAATCAACCAGGAAAGACGAAGAAGACGAAAATTTGGCTATCGAAGGACAAATGTATGGTGCTGGGATTGCAGACTAACGGTAAAATTTTTTTTTAACTTCTTTTTTTAATTTTTTCCAATAAAAAACTATTCGCAAAACTTTAAACGCGTTTTTCTCGAAACATGGTTTTTCAAAATGGCACGCAGCATAACTCGAACAATTTTCATTTTTTTTACTTGAAATTTTAACCAGATGTGAACATTTACATTATCTTGAGAATGTCGATCGGAATTTTCAAGAACTTTATTTATTGATTTTTTATTAACAAAAAACTTGCCGTTTTTTTCGTCAAAAATCAATTTTTTTTTCAAACGCACGCCAAATCCACAAAAATTGATACTTTTTAAAATCCGATCGACATTCTCTAGCTATAGCCCTCTAGATTAATGGTTTTTTTTTGTTCCAGATTCAAAAGTGCACCAGTGGTGCTGCGTGCCGCGGAGCCCTGGAAGCAAAACATGTCCCGGGAAGATAGCTGTGGAACCGCCATTTTGTTTTTTTTTTACTGTAAAAAAATTTTATAATAAAGTTTAATGTATGCCCGATAACACCATTAAAAGTTTTTTTTCAAATACCTTCAATTTCGGGAGCAAAAAATTAGTGAAAAAACCTTTTTTTTTGGGCCGTTACAGTGGCCTTACTCGTTAAAGTTGGCACCGTTGGAATGCAACGACATTTATTTCTTATTGCAATTTTTTTTCGACAGCCCAAAGGTACTGCAAATGAGGGAAAAAATCGGAAAATCGAGGTAAAATGACAAGTGTAAATATATTATAGAAAAGGACGAGATGCTATGGAAATATTGGTCGGAGGGAGTGAAGGGTAGAGACAAGGAAATATGGGCGAGGCTAAATGATTGGAGGTGCGGGATATGTAAAGTAAAAAATGAGGCATCGAAGCACCTATTGATATGTAAAAAAAAGCTAGGGAGTTAGTATCAGAGAAAGCAAAGAAGAAAGCAGAGGAGAGGATGGAAGGAATGGATGATTTGGCAGTAAAGGGAGAAATCATAAATATGCTGGGATGGCAAATACAAATAGGGATATGCGAGTGCTTTGGGGAAATAGAGGAAGAGTGCATAAAGATGAGTAAGGAGCACGGGGGAAGTGAGATCGACGGAGTCGACGAATAAATGAAGAAAAGGAGAATGAAAAAATAATGGGAAGGGTGGGAACATAGAGTGTAGATAATAAGTGAAAAGTATGTATGTGAAATATTTACGTTTTGTGAAAAAAGGTTTGCGAAAAAGTTGTCCAAATGAAACTCGATACTACTAACAAGGAACATCCCTCAGGTGACACCCTTCGATTTTGTTGAAATTTGGATATGTTATAAAGCACCGAAAAGTAAGCGATACGTATTTTTTTTATCGGCGGAAAAACGGTTTTAAGGGGTGAAACGTACACTCAAAAATGGGAATGTTTTTCGTTTTTCGTCGATAACGTTTTAACAATACGAGATATAAAAAAAATTCAAATTGCAACAATGTTTATTTTTTCGTGTACTATACATTGGATATGAGAACGATAACATTATCGAGGAAAAACGAAAAACACCCCTATTTTCGAGGGGTAGTTTCACCCCTTAAAACCCTTTTTCCGCCGATAAAAAAAATGTATCGCTTACTTTTTGGTGCTTTATAACATATCAAAATGTCAACAAAATCGAAGGGTGTCACCTGAGGGATGTTCCTTGTAAGTGACGGCAAACTTTTTTGGGGGTACTTATTAGACACCTACAACCTAAATCTATAGAGAAATACTTTGGACGACGACAAAAATGGAGAAACAAAGAAAATGAAAAAGAATTTTCGGTGCATTTCAACAATGCAAACTTCAACGACATCTTTCTTCGCAGTTTAAGGATGTTGACTCCCAAATCGCAAATGATGATAAAATTCTAAAAATTTGGTATGTTTTTGTATGAAGTATTTTAGAGGTCGTGTAAAAATTCCACGACAATTAGGAAGCTTGTTACTGAACAATTAACATTCACAAATTAAATGTTGTTTCATGGAAACTGATGTAACTTTGCAATAAGTTTTTTTTTTGACCTCTCAATTTTATAATATCTACAATATACTGAAAGCAACGGAAACAAAACGAAGTTTATTGATAAATTTTTTTTTATTTCTTTTAAAAATTGTTCTTAACAAAATGTTAATTTTTTAATAACGAGCTTCCTAATCTTTGTGAAATTTTAACACGACCTCTTAAATACTTCATACAAAAGCATACCAAATTTTCAGAATTTTCTTATCATTTTTTATTTGAACCCTTAAGGAGGTTGAAGTAATGATGCTAGAATTCTGACAATTTGGTATGTTTTTACATGAAGTATTCAGGACGTCGTGTAAAAATTTCATGACGATTAAGAAGCTATTTATTGAACAATTAGCATTAACATGTTTCATAGGGACTCAACATCCTTAAGTTTGAAGTTTTCTAATGAAATAAGAAGAAATTATATTGTCGTAGTGTTAACGATACGGCTGCAAGCACGCACGAATTGGCACTTTCTTGAAGATCCTGTATTCGTACGAAGAAGTGAAGTAACGGCGAGGCATTACGCCGCTGATGCAAAATTACAAAGTAGAGTCCGAGACTGGGATTACCGAGATATCCAGCTTCATGTAAGAGCCATCCCGCGTATCCCGCGACGGTAAATCGGGCGAATTTGTACACACGCACGAAACGTAACGGTTCTTTGACCAGTGTGATAAATTGAGAGAAAATTCCTTCCGCACGTGTAGATCCAATGATGGTTGTTGCGAAGTTAAGAGAAAGGGCGCGGCGCAGGAGATACGAGGATTACCTCGAAAGCGAAATGTAAGAAATTATATTGTAATTTTCAGTTGTTGCAATTATTCACATTTGCTTAGGGGGCGTCCCTAAATTACGTAATGTACAATTTCCCTATTTTACCCTTTGCTATTTTTGCTATTTTTAAACATTTTAAACATTTACCTTTGCTATTTTTAAACATTAATAAAACAAAACAAGCACCATTGTTATTTTCTGTCAATTGATCTTTAGTAGCCTTTTTTATCTTCACCCATACCTATTCAAATCTTTACCTACCCATTACCTACTAAATACTAATGCCAAAAATAGTAATGAAACATACCTAAGCCTACAAAGTAGTGATGAAATATTTCATTAAAAAAAATATATATATGAAAATCAGCAATTTTTCTTCGCCTCAAGGTCTCCATCTTAAAAAAGTCACAATGTATTCCTCGCAAGAGAACGCAAGCGCTTGAATATCGTTCGCAAACGTCAAGCAAATTGTAATATTCGTTATGGCGATAACGCAAGCCCGATAATATTTCCGTGTGGATTGATTCGAGTATTTTTGTTTTTATTTTTATTATTGTGCGCGCGCGTGCGTGCGTGGGGTAGCTAGCGCGTGAGCGATATGGAAGCGTGGAGGAAGGAGAAGAGGCGAAAGCGCTCGAGCTTCCCACGAAGAGGATTTGCCGCGGTATTGCTTGGCTCGCATCGGCGAACAGCGCCACGGGTCGCGAACACACGCACGCGCACACAACGTAGGCGCAACGCGTGTGAACGCATGCACACACACGTATGCATGACAATTACGCATTCGTGCGGGTCGAACGAAGAAAGAAAAAGCGTACGCGAGAACAGAAGGGAGCGAAGAGTGAAAGACCGAGAGGCATAGAGAGAGTGAGAGAGAGAGAGAGGGGGTGCGAAAGAGAAAAGAGAGAGAACGAGAAGAGAGAAAGAAAGAGAATACTGGCGTGTGCGAATAGCTTCGAGGTCGCATAACCTTGAGATCGTGCAACTGGTGAGGCCCAAGCAGCACGTGGTGCTGTTTCTTGTGCTGAGATGGAGCATCGAGAAGGACGGACTAACCGAGAGAAAGGGGAAGATGCAGCAACTGCGAGCGTTGGTGTGTGTGTGTGGTGTGTGTTGTGTGTGAGAGAGAGAGGCTTGAAAGGACACACTTTAGAGGACAAAGACAAGAAAACCAACATACTTTTGACGCACCTTCGCACGCAGAGCATGCATGAAAAAAAAAACAACACTCACTCCGTGTCAGGTAAAGCTTACAGAAATTAGCCCAATAAGCGGTGCAAACACAAAGTAAGTAATTTTCTCTTTGCAGTCTAGTTCCGATTGCTTAATTCAATTAGTTACTGAACCGGTCGATGCATTGCAACTATGACCGAGTCCGTGAGACCGACATTGGTGAACGCGCGGTCGGTATACACTTAAGGAGTTTCGAGGCTAAAACCGAAATGCTTTTACACAATTGAAATTTCCATCGCCGAGAGATTAAATAAGCTTGCATTAACCGTTCAACAATTAATCCGTTTCCCAACACAGTTTCGGAGATTTTTAAGCGGCGACATGCCTTTAGGCGAGGAACAAATACGCCGCTTTTCATGATTTTTTTTTGTTTTACGGAAAGTTGCATGGTATTTCCGATTATTAAGCTTCAAAACTGGCGGAGGTATGGCACGGCCTTCTAAACTGTATTTTCACAACTAAGGTGACATATAGCTAAAAAAAATAATCGACCGATTCGGATGAAATTTGGCATTAACATTTATAATCTTATTGTCTAAAACATGACCCTTGATATTCTTGAAAATAAAAATAAAACGTTTTTTTTTTTAAATGTAGCGCCATTTCTTCTGGACAATTCAATAACTTTGTTTCAACGCGCACCATTTCATTGATTTCCAACACTTCTGACTTTTTCTTGGTGCGTATTTTGCATATGAATGTTAATGAAAGAAAAATCTGCGTTGGTTTTTGTAGACTAATCCCGCCGAACCAACGTTTCACGCAGTCTGACGACATCCGCCGCAACCCGTTTAGAAGACCGTGCAATAGCTCCTCCATTTTTAAAGATTAGTGCAAAATAATATCACGCGACAGCCAAAAGTATTAATAAAACATACCCTAAGACTCAAAAATGGTGAAGAAATATTTCCTTTAAAAAAATCATGAAAATCGGCTGTTTTTTCCTCGTCTAAAAGTATCTCCCCCTTAATGTTCAAGTTGGACCTTCATCCCTTTGGTAATGCATACGACACCTTGGAAACACTGGTTATAGGGCTATAGGGACGGTAATATAGTACCGAGATTTAGATTTTTAAAATTGGGCGAACCGTGATCATAATATTAGGGATATGACGTTGCAGTTTGCATCGTTGCAATGCAACAAAGTGTTTCTTTATTTTTCATCTAATTATTTTTATGGTTATCCAAAGCCTTCTTTTTTGCAAATTGAGGTCTCAAATATTCAATAAGAACGCGTGAAGGCTTTCGAGTGATTTTTACAGCCGAAAAAGATTGGACAAATAACAAAGTTCATTTACGTTGCGTTCCAACGATGCAAACTTCAACGTCACGTTAGGGATATAGTGTCAATTAATTGAGTGGTTTGTCTACTCCGTTCATTAATTATGGTCGAAAAAAGATGTGCATCTTGAACTGGAACGGTTTGCTTTCGGACGTTAACCAACCTTGTAGGTTAAACGCGGCAACACCGCGTTACTAGCTCTGTCGAGTGAGTCACTCGCAGTCAAGCATCACCTGGCGGTTATTTCAATATCGGTGGCCGTTAAAAACGTACGTAGTATCACGGCATTTGAACTTTATGATAAAATGTATTTATCCGTCCGCTCGACATTTTTAACATTTTCTCGACATTGTCGAATCAAAAGCGCTTTGTGAAACGTTAAACGTTTCTCTCCGGGTAAATAACCTGGAGCCGACGACGCTTTAGCGATAAAAAGTTGTGCCAATGGCAGAAACGGTCGCTATTGCCAAGTCTAGCGTTTATTTTGTCTTGAATAAAATTGCAACATATTTATGTTCAATCGCAAAAAAGATAACTATTGATAAGATTTCCCGAATTTGAGATCTTTTTAAAAAATATTATGCGCTGGACATTACCCAACAATAATTTAATTTTACCGGAAAATTTATCCTCACTCTTGCAACCAAGGAATGGTTATCGAAACTGCTTCAATTTAAGTAACATATCGCTGATCCTCTAAAAAAACTGTCGTGGCACAGAAAAATCGTATTGTGAAATTAGCTACATATTGATAAATGTAGCTAATGAAAGGTTGATAGTTTGCACAATAAATAAAATTATTACAGTTTTTATTACATCAATTTTTTGATTACTTTTTATTATCACCATTTTTCTATTACTTTAACGTGATTTTATTACGTTAAATTATGACTAATTTACATAAATATTGACGTCACAGTGGCCTCACGAATGAGAAAAAAAATCCTTTTTCGTTAAGAGCTTTTTTGTGTTATGACAGTTTAGCAGTGAATGAGCGATATAGCCGAGGGTATCAGTACAGGTTTCTCACAGTTTCCCTGTGTCCGCGTGCGTATGCTGGTGACAATATTTCCTCGGGAAAATATGGGTGGGGGCGACATTAAACAAGTCGCCGAGAAACTGGAATTAGTGAAGTCGCCAGTGGGATGTAAAAGTGAAAGGGATAAAGTTATGATAATCCGTAAGGGCTTACGACAGAACATTACATATAGGGATGTCGACTAACTTCTCGCTGTTCTTTTTCTTCGTAAAAACTAATGTTTTATTTTGTAAAATCATTCCCAATGCTTTCAAAAATTTCGAAACTGTTGTGTGATCGAGTCCCAATGATACTGCAGGTTCAGCTAACGTTTGACATGAGTCTTCGTGAATTAATCACATCAAAATAATTATTTTCTCAGCATCTGAACGAATCCCTCCATGTTGCTTTTGCACGCACGGAGTTCCGGTAACCCCATCTGTGAGAATTGAACGACAACTTATTCTACGCCCTAATATACATATATAGAAGCAATACTATAAAATTGCCGTGCCTGCATGTACACTCGTTCCAATGGATTAAAATTGAACTTCTATTAGACTACGATGGTAAGCCAATATCTATCATTTTCGGGAGTTTTGCGCGTTCGACTGTCCGTTCGTACGAAGTTGGCGTGAGACCGTCTGAACGTTGTTTTTCCCCGAGCATCTTAGTACGGAAAAATAAACCCATTCAACTTTTGCTTCCACTTCCTTTCATCTGGATCCATGAGGTAGAACCTGAGATCATGCAATTTGTTCCTATCAAAAGGACCGAGACGTGCAACACCTTTTTTGCACTTGCACGAAAGCCCTTCGGTAAGTATTGTAAAACACTCTCGTTAGGTTTCAATCATAATCTGACTCAACTTTTCGTATTTTTTTCCGACACCGTGATTATGAATGTGTAATCAAATACAGAAGATGATTTTTCTTCTTCTTAATCTGGACAGAAAACCGGTTATTCGTAATAACCTTGGTATAAAAGCCTTCGAATTTATTCCCGAAATACGTATATACCAAAGTTCCAATGTACACGCGATTGAAGCCACGGACGAAAGCTTATACTCACACGAACACACACACGCGCGCGCGCGCACACGCACACACGCACACACACCCCTACACACACATCTGCGACGTAGAGCGAAACAGAGGGCGAGAGTGTGAGGGGGGGAGGGAGATTGGTTGATTGATTGATTAGTTTTGTTTATGCCTTGGCAATACCTTGAAGCAATAAGATTACAAAAAGAAATATAAATACAGTGAAAGAGAAATAATAACACCAATAATAAAAGTAATAACGCTAATAATAAGAATTGTCATTTTAATAATTTCAATAATGATGATAATGATAATCACATTATGATAACAATGATTATACGGTAGAAGAGACAGATTAGTGAGAAAATCATCTAGTAACAGTATAAAATCACAGTATGAAAACGGTTGTGAGAGAGAGGAGAGAGAGAGAGAGAGAGAGAGAGAGAGAGAGAGAGAGAGAGAGAGAGAGAGAGAGAATCGATTTTCATCGCAGCCGGTCTTTCTCGAATTCCCCAGGTAGTTTTGTAAGACGAGTCGGCCGTGAGAGCGGCGGCTTCGGTACGAGGCAGGTAGTCGGTTAAATATTCCGCGAG
This sequence comes from Ophion costatus, assembly GCA_951751655.1. NCBI lineage: Eukaryota > Metazoa > Arthropoda > Insecta > Hymenoptera > Ichneumonidae > Ophion > Ophion costatus. Next base: position 24,033,932 of record OX632359.1, on the reverse strand, counting down.
ACAGTTGGAGCGTGTATAGATGGAGGGGCACAGAAGCGAAAACCTTTTATTCATCCGTCCCTCTTTCAGTTCCCCCGCGTCGCCCTTCGCCGTCCCATACTCTGCGCGCAACTCGTCTAACCGGCACTCTTCGTTCACTCTTTCGTCCTTTCCCGCGCGCCGTACTTTAAAACCTTTTTTCCCCCTCCTAGTTTTTATTCCTTTGTCCCCTTTTTGACTCTCCCTCGATTTCTCTGCTCCGGCGAACCCTCCGCGGTGCGAAACGAGTCGCGACCGAGAGAAGGGGCCCTGCCCGAAGCGGTCCGAGGTTTTTCGCACGAGGCAGAGATGTGCCTCGATCGGCGAGTGAGCCACGACTTGGATCGGCGTGGTTGCGTGGCCGTGTAAGACGCAATGCGACGCGCCAGCGAACGTAAAAAAAAAGATGAAAGAAAAAAAGGAAGGAAAATTTATTTCGCTGAAACGAGTATTGGTCTTTGCGCGTGTATAGAGCGGTAGGACGGCAATTCGCCGAAGCCCCCACCCCCCTCGACCTTCCTTTTCGGGCCGCGCTCTTACACGAAATCGCGTATGGCCTATTTGTTTTTTTCTTCCTATGCTCTCGGCTAGTAAACGAATGATTCTCGGTCGTGAAACGGAAAACCGGACGCTTGAGGAATACCAATCAAGAAAAAATCGGGAGATTTGGTTCGTTGCTCAACATTCACGAAACTGAACAAAAATGTTCGCGGATATGGTATCGAATGATTAATTCTTTTCTCGCGCATCACTAATTATAGTCCACTTAATTATAATTTATTTACTTATGTATTACGATTAATTATCGTGCATTAAGTATTATGTATTATTATGAACTACCGTTTACTGAGTATGCTGTATTATCATGAATTGTCATCAATGTAGAGTAGAACCTCGTTTACCCGAACTAATTGGGACTGGAAATCGTTCGGATAATACAAAAAATTCGCATAATCGAAAACATAACTGAAATTTACGGGAAAATCAACGCATATGATATCAATAGTATCGAAAATTCTCTTTATTAATCCAACGACCCTGCATTCTTTCTTTGATAGCAATTAACAATGAATAAAGTTTCAATTTATATACCACCACTACTTATGCAGTTAAATCACAACTGCGGCTTAAAATAATAATCAATTTTTTGCCGCCTCATAGTAGTCGAGCGTTTCGTGGCAACTACGTCGAATGTGTTGCAAAAACAGCACCTGTGAGGGATTATTTTCTGGATGGGTTTCAAGTCATTCCAGGGCGATTTCTCGTATATACGTACAATGTATATACGATCTGATGTATGAAGTTACACATAGGCAATAATGTATTTTGAAAATGCCTGGAAGTATTAGGGAACAGCTTTATTAGGGAGAAAAGAGGATACCTTAGGGCCATACCTTAAGGGGTCTTCTTACTTTAGACTCTTAAAACAGGCTATTTTCATGAATTTTGTTGATAGGTTTATATTGTAGATATTGATATAAACGTCGTTACACTTAATAAATACACTTTCGAAATGCATTTATACATTTTTTAAATGTATTTATATAACCCAAACAAACGGTAAACGCGATTTTCTCGAAACAACGTTTTTCGACGGTTTATCGATAAAATCTTCGAGCCTACTGAACCGATTCTTGTAACATTTTAAGCACATATTCATTACAACTATAGCTATAGCGCATATCGAGAATTAAAAAAAAATTGACATTTATTATTTATTTTTGCCAAAAACGGCGAACGCATTTTTTTTCTCGAAAAATGTCCATTTTTTATTTTTGCATATATAAAAAATCGTATGATATGCGCTATAGCCATTCACAGACTGAATCTAAAAACGTTTGATCTTTTTGTTTCGGATGATCCATCTCCGAGATTTCATCAACAGCGCAGACCCTCAATTTTTTGAGGACATTTTTTTAACTACAATTTTCGTTTATAAATAGTGACATAAATAAATATTTAAAAAAAAATGTATTCCGAAAGTGTATTTATCGAGTGTAACAACTTTTATATCAATATCTATAATATAAACCTATTTTTAAAAATTCATGACTTTTTAACGTCTGAAGTGAGAAAACCCTTCGAAGATGTTGAGTCCCTATGAAACATGTTAATGTTAATTGTTCAATAAATAGCTTCTTAATCGTCATGAAATTTTTACACGACCTCCTGAATACTTCATGTAGAAACATACCAAATTTTCAGAATTCTATGATCATTACTTCAACCTCCTTAAGGGTTCAAATAAAAAATGATAAGAAAATTCTGAAAGTTTGGTATGTTTTTGTACGAAGTATTTAAGAGGTCGTGTTAAAATTTCACGACGATTAGGAATCTCGTTATTAAAAAATTAACATTTTGTTAAGAACAATTTTTAAAAGAAATAAAAATAAAATTTATCAATAAACTTCGTTTTGCATCCGTTGCTTTCAGTATATTGTAGATATTACAAAATTGAGGGGTGAACAAAAGATTTATTGCAAAGTTACATCAGTTTTCATAAGACAACATTTAATTTGTGAATGTTAATTGTTCAATAACGAGCTTCCTAATTGTCGTGAAATTTGTACACGACCCCTGAAATACTTCATACAAAAACGTACCAAATTTTCAGAATTTTATTATCATTTGCGATTTGGGACTCAACATCCTTAACTGAGAAAAAAAATCATTGAGGTCGGATAAGGCGCCGTAGCGTTCGGATAACCGAAAATTCGAGCAATCGAGGTTCTACTGTATTCTTATTGGAGATTCACGACTACAATTTACAAAAAAAAAGCGTTTGAACAATAATAAAAATAATGGAATAAAACAAGCCTTGCATTCGGACGATGCAAACTCAACGTCATGGAAGACCGGCAAAAGTGCGCCCCATACCATACAAGGAACACGCGGCGACGTTGGTGCTTAAAAAATGTTTCTCCTTTAATTGATCGCCGTCATGACTCTTCGTCGCGTCTCTTAACACACGCATGCGCACACACGTACGGGTACATCGCACTCCGTTAAGGCGGGAGATACCTTGAGACGAGGAACAAAATTACCGATTTTCACGATTTTTTTTTAAAGAAAGATTTCATCACCACATTCAAGACTTGGGGTATGTTTTATTACTACTTTTGGCTGTTACACAGTCTTTTTTACTATCAATCTTCAAAAATGACGGACGTATGGCACTATTTTCTAAACTGCATTTTCAAAACAGGCGTGACGTATAGCTAAAAAAACTGATTGACCGATTCTCGTTAAATTTCGTATGAATCTTCCTAACCTTATTGTCTAAAACGCGCTCCTAAATCTTACGACGTTGAAGGTTGCATCGTTGGAAAGCAACGATGTTTTTCTTCATTTTTTATTTCTTTATCATTATTGCTATCCAAAAGCCTTTTTTCGTTGCATATTGAGGTTCATAATCTCCAATAAGAATACGTAAAAAAGTTTTATTTCCACAGCCTAAATCGCCCGACCGACATCAGCGCAGCGGAATAAAAAAAAATGTCTCGCATTCCAACAATGCAAACTTTATCATTGAATCTTTTGAAAAAAATAATGAAAAAAAGGCGTATTTTTTAATTGCAAAGTGTGGCCATGATTTTCGGAAAAATGAATTTTTTTCTTTCAAAGCGTGCCCTTTCTTCGATTTTCGACATGTTTCACTTTTTTGTAGCTTATATTCAGCGAATGGGCGTTGACGAAAGAAAAATCTAACCTCTGTGAACTTGGCAACGGAGTATCTCCGATGGCAATTAAAAAAAAATGATTTCCCAAGTTTTCGGTTTGTAGTTGATTGTAATAGTAACCCTAATATCGTTATACAAACGATACGGAAAAATTGTATACGTCAAAATAGCAATGAAATTTTTTGTGAAAAAAGATTTGTGATTTTTGTGAAAAAAGAACGACATTTTTAACCGACTTGAAGAAACAAAGGAAATTCTCAACTCGATCCTTCTATTTAAGAATTATGTTGAACTGAATAACATAATTTATTTAAGACCAAATGTATGGAAATTTGATAAAATTGATATTTACTTTTTTTAAACTGAAATTCGAAAGAATTTAAACATTATAAAGTAAAAAATGCATTGAAAGCAAATACAGAACCTGTTCTTCATTATAAACAAAAGTTTGTACGCTGGTGAAAATAAACAAAAAATTAATATAAATACTTATCTATAATGATGTGGTTGTGTATCGACAGATCGAATGCAAATGTATTTTTGTAGCTTTACTTTTCATTTACATTAATTTACAAATGTAGCTTTACAGTAAATTAGTTTTCAGTTTTTTTAATTCACAATGTTTGTCACTGACATAACTTTCTTTTGTGTATAATGAAGAATAATGTAAATATTAAAGATATACAAAAATATTTATTTTTATACTGTCCAGTTTTTTCTTCAAGTCGGTTTGATTTTTTGTATCTCTTTCAAAAAGTAAATTGTGAGAAAATTCCAGCAAATTTCCAAAATTCCCCGACTTTTTCCGGATTATTCCGGGAGGAAAGAAATTTCCCGAGTTTACCCGCTTTTCCATATGCGTAACAACCCTGTTCATTTAAAATCATTTGCAGCTGATTGTAGTAAACGTATTTTCATGTGTAGTTGAAGGTTTTTTGTATTTACCGAAAAAAATGAACATCGGAAAATGAAACGGCCGGCAACAATTTTTGGAGTGTGTCCTGAATGCTAATTAACTTATGTCTGACATAAAAAACACGAATTAAACGACGGCATTACCGAAATGCAATTTTCATTGGTTTTTTTACCGTGCCATTGCGCCGCCATTTTTAAAGAATAATGAAAAAAGAAAAAAAAATACCACGTAACAGCCAAAAGTAGTAACAAAAAATATCCTAATCTAAAAAAACAATGACGAAATCTTTTCTTAAAAAAAAAAATCATGGAAACCAGCAATTTTTTCCTCGTCTAAAGGAACGATCTCCCCCCCGTGAGTGCGGTTGGGCCGCAAGGTACGTTTGACCTTGGATGAAAAATCGCGCGCGTTTCACGTTGCACTCGTCGCCTCCCGCACATCCCATTCGTTCTGAAAACATTGAACTTTTCGTGGTGCAACGACACGTGGGCATCATGAGGGGCAAGCGGGGGAGGAGTATGGTAGGAGAAAGGGCGAGGGGTGCGGAGGAGAGTGGAAAAGCGTAGGGGCCTCCGAGGGAGAAGAAGGGAGATGGAAGGATGCAGACAATCGACGTTGCTCGAGGGATCGTGGCGAAAGGAGAGAAAAAAAGCCAAGAGGCATAGAGAGGGGAAACGACATACCGGGAGAGGTTATAAAGTCTCGGGCTGGCTATGAAGCCCGATATGAAGTCTGTGTGTCGAGGTGAAGAGTCGCGTGGCGGGATCATGTCGAGTGGAGGCGTCTCGCCGTCGAGGTACTCTCTTTCTCTCTCGAGTGACGCAAATGACGGAAAGGACTTGGCCTCACGGTCGATATTCGCTCGTCGAAATTTTTGCCGCTTATTATTTCGCCCTTTAGCCTCTTTCCTTTTTTCTTTCGTTCCACTCCCCCCCTCTATCTCTTTCTTTCTCGACTTCCATCTCGCTCTCTTTTCAGGCTCACGTGTCACGATCTATTTTTTTTTTCGCCCTCGCATTTCCCCTACGCGCGTCAACGTCGCAAACACGCGTGTAATAATGTCCACGGTATAGTCGTGCACACCATTTCACACTATTAGATCGATATCGACGTCGAGCCAAATTATTTCATGGTTGTTTATTTTCGGCATATTCTATTATTATTATTATTTTTTAAATGGTTTATTGCTCCGGGCAATTATTGTTATATTATTATTTATTATAAAAATAATAGAATAATTATTGTTATTGTATTATTTTTGATCATCATTATTATTTATTATTATATATTAATAACACTAATAATAATAATATTATTATTATAGCATTATTATTATTATTATTATTATTATTATTATTATTATTATTATTATTATTATTATTATTATTATTATTATTATTATTATTATTATTATTATTATTATTATTATTATTATTATTATTATTATTATTATTATTATTATTATTATTATTATTATTATTATTATTATTATTATTATTATTATTATTATTATTATTTGGCATTATTGTGATTATTATTAGTATGAGTAGTAATATTATTACTGTTGTTGTTATTTTAATTATCGTCGCCGTCGTTGTTATCGATAGCATTATTAGTATAATTCTCAACAGCAGCCATCTTGCACTAGAAAGCCATGCACTAGAAAATGGCGGCCGTTTTCTTTTTGCATTTTGCGTGTGTGTGCACGCGTGTTTACGTGAAGAGATCGATAGACGGATATATTGAGACGGCCATTTTGTTTCATTTTCTACAGAAAATGGCCGCGCCGTTCTCGCATGCGCAGCTGCGTGTTAACAGCCGAAAGGTGCCGGCAGGTTCTCACTTCTAGCGGGCCAGATGGGACAGTAGGATGACGTTGAAGTTTCCTTCGTTGTGATGCAACAATTCTTCTCCATGTTCATAATTTCACATTTTTCTTATTTTTCGAAACATATTTTTTGTGCATTTTAATTGTGGTTCTTCGAATAAGCAACATATGCAATTTTCGTAGCTCAGATCTGTCGAAAGGAATTTGAGAAATAAAAAAATCGTAACTCTCGTTGCATTCCAACGATGGCAAATTTCAAAATCGTGCATTAGTCCTGGGGCCTTTTTGTTTTATCGATGAAAAATTATGATAATTGTAACGAATAATCGTTAGTCGGTATGAGTGTGCTTTTACCGACGGGGCAGCACGGACACAGGGTAGATGGAGCTCGAGGCCCTTGAATAGAAAATAAATAAAATACAGCAGTATTTTTTTAGAAATTTGAAGAGAAAAAAATCGATTTTTTTTTCAATTACATTTTCTTATTCTACGGATCTTGCTAAACACGTCTTGAAAATCGTTTAATGATACTCATGAAACGAGCCGAGTTATAGAAATTATGAATAAAATATTTCGGAAAGTTTTGCTCGAAACGATGATTTTCAAATCGGCAACCACGATAACTCGATAACCAATAAGCTGATTGAGCTCAGATTTGTCTACCTTCAGTAGACCATTTTTCAACATTGCTATTACGTCTAAATATTTTCTTAACATAACTCGTAGAATGGTTAAAAAAAATAGGAAAAATGAATCGTCAAAGTTTAGTATGCTGCTATTTTTTTTTTTGCGACATCTGATACCTAACATCACCACACTGTTACACATCAAGAATATGTTTGATTTTTTACAGTTTCTCACAACAACCACAACACTGGTCATCGTTCAGGGGCGTTTACGGAGCACGGTTTAACCAAAAGTACATCATAACACATTTTTTTACATTCTTATTTACACATATTCTCGAAGGATCAATAAACATGGGTATATTTTTCTATTGTTTTTTATTGCAGTTTCCATTTTACGAGCCCTTCCCCCTTATTACATTCCCCACCGTATTCCACTTCTCATCTAGATTGATTTTATTGTTACTCCATCCTGAAAATCGAAACAGTCGTCTACAAAAAATACTGACTTAATCATAGGCATGGTCGCCTGCGTCAAGCGCGAAATGAAAAACAAACGCGATCAACTAACTTTTTTTAGACACAAAAGTAAAATATGACGCAATATAGCATAGATGATAACCTTTAAATATAAGACGTCATCTGTACCCATGGCGTTGAAGTTTGCTTCGTTGAAATGCAACGATTTTTTCTACTCATTTTTCATTTCTCAATTTTCATCATCGTCCAAAGCCTTTTTTTGCAAATTGACGTCGTAAATCTGTACTAAGATGACGTAAAAACGTCTACGTGATTTTCACAGTGTGATTCAGTCGAACGAAAAAATTGAGCAATTGAGAAAAACTCATTTTCGTTGCGATTCAACGACGCGAACTTCAGAATCATTCGTACCCTACAATAACATTGAGATCGGATTAATAATTGTGAAAAGTTGTATAAAATTATATTCGGATTAACCGTGGATCGTTATGGCGTTGAATCGTTTGCATCGTTGCAACGCAACGAAAGTTCAGTAGACCGAACTTGTTTATCAAATTAAGACCACAAAATGGCTCGGCTGTTTTTAAGATCCTCGTAAAGAATATACAGCCTAAGTTTGCAGGATGAGAAGTCGGACGAAGAAAAAACTAAAGATAAATATTCAACAAAGAATAATAATAATTTCGTTGCATTCCAACCATGCAAACTTCAACACCATAGATTATGGTGCAATACGATTGTACCAATTTTCTCGGATAAAATCGCGTTTCCAATACGTTTGCCTTTTTCCCCTTTTTCTTTTAATGCATGAGATTCTTTGTGTTCCGATCGGGGAGAAGTTGGGCGGATAACGCGGTTGCTCGAATCATGTAGTGGTTTGTGGACATCGCAAAACGATCGGTGGCCGCGTATTATTAGGTGCGCGCGCGTGTGTGTGTGAGTGTGCGTCTTCTGTGTAGGCTTTGTTGAACATGGTGGAAAAAATGGCTCGAGTCCTAATGCGAGAGGGCGAGGACGGGGAAGCTGTGACGGAGAGGGGTTTCCAGGTGGAAAGGGGCTGCAAAGGGGATGAAAAAGAAGATATGAAAGAAATTCGAGAACGAGCGTAAGGTAAACGACCCGTTTGGTGCGAGCCCCGATGGGAAGTGCACGAGCGTGTGTACAAAGGGGACTGACTGATTGAAGGGCTCGTTAGTTGCCTCCGAGACGACGACGACGACGACGACGACGACGACGACGAATGAAACGACAATGCAATCCGGCGTCCGTGCGCAACGACGCTCTCCGCCATCGTTGTCGTCATGGACGCTCCAGACGGTCACCGGGGATTTGATATCTTCCTTGGGAGCTACTGTGTGAACGGGAGTGATAGCGACATTCTCATTGATACTCTTCGACTATAATACTTTTGTCAATGGAGCGCCAACGAAGCGCGATTCTATCGGGAGAACAGTTTAGAATAAAGAAAAATAAAGCAGGAATTTACACGCGCTCATAATTATTTTTTAAGGGGTTACCCCCACTTGCGATTTTGGAAAAATAAATTTTTTTATTGCATTTTTTTGAAGTATAAGCATCTGAGAATATGTCCTGACAAATTCAAGTCGATCCGAACAAAATTGACTGAGATATTAGCGTTGAAAGAGAAGAATCCGTTGTGTAAACGACCGGCTAGTAAACTTTGAACGCGTTTTTCTCAAAATGGCATTTCTGAAGTCGGTGACCAAGATTACTCGAACACTAATGAACCGATCTTCTTGAAATTCTGCAGGCTTATTTAATAGATAAAAATGTAGTCTTTGATCGTTCAATTTTTTTTTTCGAAAAAAATGGCCGTTTTATAGCCAAAAAACGGCCGTTTTTTTCGTGAAAATCGAACCATTAACTTTGACTGTCCGCCATTTTGTGAAAAATGAATATTTTTTAAAATCCTTCGATTAAAGACTAGAAATGATGACGAAGTTTGCATCGTTGGAGTGCAACGGAAACTCACTTTTATGGATGGCCAAACTTTTTTTTTTGCGCGTTTAGGCTGCAAAAATAACTTCAACGTTTTGCAGTATCCTCATAAAAAATCTAAGATACAAATTGGGAAGGAAATATAATTGTTAATCATGAAAACAAAGAAATAAAGGGAGAACAAATGGTTGGTGGGTTCCAACGATGCAAACTTCAAGCCCATTTTGGAGTTCGTTTTTACTATGTACTGCATAGGAAGTTCTGTAATTATTAATAGTGAATATTGTTGTAATACAACATGTTTTGTACATAGCTATCTATCTAATTTATATGGTGAGAAAAGCACTGTATATACAGTGGGTAAAAAAATGTGAAACTGTAAAAAAAAAAAAATCATACGCATCGGTTGTTAATTTGGGTTTATTTGTTTGCTCGTATTTTCCAAAATGTTTGTAAACAAACACCATGTATGTTTGGGATAAGCTATCGAACACCGAAACTTTCTCAAGACCTATCGGATTAAAAAAAAAAAAATTCTGGAAAAATTCCGGCTACTCCAGTGTGAACCCATGCAACTTTTTACCCTCTTGCCATTTTCTCCGAAGCCCCACACTTATCGAACTACGCTTATTTTTCTAAAACATTTTTTTTCAGCTAAAAATGCAATACTGCGACGAAAAACAATCGACCCAAACGTTATCAAAAACGAAAATGTCGGTTTTGATACCCTCTCTAAATTTGTCACGGAAAAAACTAGCGAAGAAATTCGCCAGAAGTTATGCGGGCAGTTTTAGAAGTGCAAAAAAGCTGAAGCATAGCTATTTTCAAAAAAGCGTAACGGGACCAAAAAAAAATCGTAATTTTTTTCTAAATAGGCAATATGAAGGTAAATTTGTCCTCTTTAAAACGCCGCTGGGGAAATTTGATTATCTTATTTTTTGGGTCCGTTAACTTTTAGTGCGACAAGAAATTTCGACTGGTGTACTCAAACTTTTGGCCGATAGTGTATATATAAACTCATCTACAATAATAATTGTGTGGCTGTGCATCGACACAAAAATGTTTTTGGTTTTTAAAATGTTCAATGTTTAGCGCTGACGTATCTCTTCTTCTATATAATGGAAAATAATATAAATCTTTTTTAAATTCAAACATTTTTATTTTTATTATACTTTTCAGTTTTTTTCTAATAGGTTCATTTTGCGCAATTCTTTCAAAAGGTGAATTCTAGAAAAAATTCCAGAAAATTTTGCAAATTCCTTGACTAATCCCAGAGGAAGCAAAAATCCCTGAGTTTTCTCGGTTTCCATATGCGTAACAGCCATGTCTATGTACGCGTTTCCAATATTATACGTACGAGATTGTTCATCGTAACGTGAATAGTAAAAAAAAGAAATCATCGTTTCTAGGCGAAAAAATTTATTTCAAATAAAGACAAATGGTAATCTGGCTTATTTGCGTGTCGTCGCAAATGGCATACTACCTTGCAGAAGCACAAAACACCAACATAGGAGAGAAAAAACCGAGATGAGATTTTTCATTACAAGATTGATTTAATGTTGGAAAATGAAGTTTCTCATTTGGTTACGAGCATTAGCGGATCCTCACGAGAACAAAACGCGAGATACAAGGGACTCGAACTTGGGCATAGAGAGGCGGGACAAAAAAGTAACAGAAAAGAGCTGCACGGGATAAAGAGCCGCAGCGTTGGGCACTAGCGAGTCTAAAAAACCTGTCGCGTGTCGTTACGTACGTTCGCCAGCAGTGGAGCTTGCGCAGTTACGCGGGCTCTGCGTAAACTACACCATAACTCAGACCTAACAATGTACAGGGTGTTCCATAAAAAAATTACATCCGCAGACACCACTCATATTGCATAAATTTTAAATACCTAAACTTTTTTCGCAACAAAATTTTTTTAAACATATTTAAATCAAATTTTTGGCTGTACAATCTACACTACTTTGAGAAAAGAAGCTTTGAAGAAAGCCCAAAAAAAAGTTTACGTTCAAATATTAAATAGTTTATTTATAACGGTTTTTTGTCACTGGGGTACAAACAACCCCAGTGTGTCGAGTTCGTCTCTCCACTGAAGTGTGTCGAATAAGGGTTAAGGGATCATCACAGTGTAACATTTTCAAAAAGTCGAATTGTCCTTGCATTGTCTGATAATGTGGACGGTTATAAACATGATGTTCATATACTTACACAAACGTAAGTAGACAATTTATATGAAAATTCCGCACTTAAAACTTTAAACGCAGTTTTCTCGAAATGCCGTTTTTCAAAACGGTGTACACTCTCAAAGGAAGTGTTTTCGAGGTATCCGTTTCAAATTTTCACACAGCGTTCTTCACGCCATCCTTTATATTGATATGGAAGTTTAAAAAAAAACTTAGTATTTATTTAAACGAAAAACTGTTGAAAAATAGGCGAAATTCGATATTTTTTTTTCCAAACCGTCGCCATATTGTCAATTTTTATTTTGAAAAAATCTCCGCGGCAAGATAGCGGCTTTCATACTGATTGATAATCTCTTTCGGTGACGGTCACAACCGTGTACACCGTGAGGGCCCCGTCTTTTTCGAAAATATTTTCAACCGTTGAAAAATTGTAAAAAAATGACGTTTAAAAATTTATTTCCTGTTTTTCACGAGTGCTTTGATTTGACAAAAAAATCAGACTGATAAGCGTATTTTAACCATCGGAACAAAAAAATTGCGCAAATCGTCTATTTTTCGGCCCGTTAGACTGGGATGATCCCTTGAAACGACTTCATGGCCAGCAATGTTCCTGCTATGTTTTTTTCCGCACCGATAGCCGTTTCACGTCGCCCAATGAGGCGATAGCATGGTTTGCATTCCACCCCGATCTCGAATCTTAAAATCAAGTATATATTCCAAGGGACGTTGATTGTTCGCAATGTGGACAGATTTGTGGTACACCCGAACCTCGATATATAACAAAGAATTGTACATTGCCTTCCGAGATACCCGAAACCTCGATACAACGACATAATCATATACTTTATGCTCTAATTGCTGATTGCTTGTACAAAATGCTCCAAAACATTTCTTCCTTTAGAAAATATTCCCATATATATATATATATATAATACGGATATATTTTTTTTAAAGAACATTTTAAGAAACGAAAACTCCATACAACGAACTTCCCTTGAGATTCGTTATATCAAGGTTCCAATGTACTTAAAATTGAATGTCGGTATTTCAAAAACTTTTCTCAGACGGCGAAATGCGAAAAAATCGCATTTTCCAAGGGTCTCACAAACGACGATTGTTTACGCAAAAACGAAGATGAAGAAGTATTCTGCTCGGCTTTAAGAAAGTTCATCTGATGATCGAATTAACAAACAGATATTGATTTTAAAAAAATTCGAGTTCACTTATGAGTATCTAAAAAGTCACCTGTTCAAATTTCAAACTCTCCGGATACCTTGTTTATGAGCAATTTATAAAAAAAAAAATTTCTACATTAACATGGTCTCTTACGGAATGTCGTGTTTTTACCGTCTATAAACGTGAAATTTGCAAGCATTGACAAACAGTTTCGAAAGAAACTTTAAATGGATAAAAAAATATGTAAAGAACGTCTGGACAGCTTTCTAAAATCCATTAGATACTTGTGAACTTCAGAATAAATGAATGTGTCTCGAAAAATGCTGATTTTTTGGAGGCTAACCTCCATATTACTGCAGTCGCATATTATGATGGCAACGTCGCGTCCGCGCGCTTTTTGAAATCAACACTAATACTTTCCGAACGACGCAATATGCACTACACTTCTACGGCAAATTATACAGAAGTGACTGGAAATGTAATGACGAGATCGGCTTGAAGAATACAATCAAATAAATTAATCGCAAATAAAATCATTGTAGTTATAAAAAAAAAGGATACGAAACAATAACGCATAAAAAATTGATTTCGATATTGATTGAGAAAAAATTTGATTTTCGAATATTGATTTCGTTTGCCTTTCCAGAAAACCGCTTTCTTTTTTTGAATTTTCAATTTTTGAATGATTAATGATACGGTTATTGTTTCTTTCAAGCCTTCACGCATCCCATAAAAGTGTAACTTCGAAGTTTCATTGGCTTCCGGTACATAATTTTTAGAGAAATAAAAGACAGATTGGAATTTAAGAAAGTTTGTCTTTACTCGTTGAAAATCGTCAATTCAGCCGCAATTAAGGAGTTTAGAGTTCCTTGGCCGCAAGAGTGGAGATGAAAATAAAATGAGTTTTCGGCAGCCTGTCATCTTCTTGCGAATGAAATGTCATGTAAGAATCGTTTATTGTGGGGCGATATTCCACTGATAATATTATCGAACAATATTTCTAAGCCGGAAAATGATAGTACACTGCGACCTCTATTTTCGGAACGCCACGGATGCAACGCCCCCCCAAACTAAGAGCCGAATATCGATCGGTGTAGCGCACGGTGGGAGAAGCGTCAGGCCCTAGCCGGAGGCTCGGAGCATGCTAGACAATGATAGAGGACTTTGAGGGGTACTACCATCAGCTCCCCCAACTGCGCAGCAGCGTCCGGAACCGTACTATAATTATCGTACATATGCGATAATTTCATGCCTACGTACGATATACGAGAGCACATTATTATCGTACGCAGATTGTACGATAATTTCCGTCGTGCAAAACTTGTGAATTTATTGTACTTGTACGCTGATAGCCGATAGCGCATCAGAAAATGCGATTCTTTGTTACTCATAGCGATATTGGCTTATTACTTTCTTAGGCAATTCAATATACGTGCCGTCTCATTGGTTAGCAATCGCCGATCAGCGAACAAGAGAATTACGTCGTTCCATATTCGATGTTTCAAATATTTCAATTGAGTTCGCACTTTATAAGTTTCGCAAACGAGGGTTGTTAAAAAAATAAGGTGTTTTTTCAAATTTCGCAGGCTACGTACATTTTCGATTTTCGATTTTTTTGTTTGTTACGTCGGTACACATACCCCCAACATATGTGGACAATATCAGCCATTTTGCATATTCCGTTTGTTTTCGACAGACATAAAGGTTTGACGTGTTTTGGTGTGCTTGGCGATTTTTTGCTATCGATTTGTGGCAAAACAATTCATGGCTTTTGCATCACCATAATGCACCTGCTCACACTGTATTCACCGGACTTGGTCTTGGACTTGGACCGTATTCACTGAGACTTTTTTCTGTTCCCCAAACCGAACAGACCCATGAGCGGACGGAGATATGCCACGATTGGGGAGATGAAGACCGCATCGCTGGGAGAGCTCAAGGCCATATTAAAAAGCGCACATCAGAAGTGCTTCGAGGATTGGAAAAAGCGCTGGCACAGATGTATTATATCTGAGGGGGATTACTTTGAAGTGGACAAAGTAGATATTGATGAATAAATAAATATCTTTCGAGAACAATAAGTCACCTTTTTTTTTGTTTTGTATTTACTCCCTTAAGTTTGTTTTACAAAAGTGGTCACACTGACTTTTTATGGTATATCTCAACTTGACTGTACAAATTTTCAAATAAATATATTGATCATTTATAACAAAATCGCCATCTTTGTCGGACCCCCTTCGACATGTAGTGCTTTGCGGTGACCACTATAATTCAAAAACCACTCGATGGATTTAGACAAAATTTGGTATGTTTATTGATAGCATTAAAAACTAGTCCTTAGTCGGAGCTTTTCTTTTTTTTCAAAAATTAACAAAATGGCGGCTTCCGACAGATAACTTTCCATTTTCGACCAAAAAATTGCTCGTTTATTGTTTTAAAAAAATAGAAATTTTCAACAAAAATGATAATCCTTCGATCAAGGACTAGTTTTTAATGCTATCACTAAGGACACCAAATTTCATCAAAATCCATTAAGTGGGTTTTTAATTATAGTGGTCACCGCGAAGCACTACATGCCGAAAGATGGCGATATTTTTTTAAAATAATCAATATTTTTCTTTGAAAATTTGTACAAGTCAAGTTGAAATATAACCTAAAAAGTCTGTGTCACCGCTTTTGTAAAACAAGCTTAATTACTATAAAAAAAAATTATTGAAAATGCTCGTTCTTTCACGCCTCTGACAGCATCTCATTCCTTAAAGTGGAGAAGGAATCGGTTCAGGTTTGTGCCATACGTAAAACATTTGGTTTCAAAGTCTTCTATTAATTTGAAAACGGTACTTTCGAAGAGATAAACTATGAAGTATTTGTATACATATCAATATTGCGTGTGATACGATTTATTTAATTATTATAGACATTCTTCTGACAAGTACGATAACGCAGGCCCATGTACGATAATTCTACGCCCCTGATGCGATAGGTGCCTCGCTTCAGGTTGCCAACGCTGCTGCGCAGATTCAGCTTTAGTGGATGTTGCACAACCTTCATTTTTCGCAAGTATAATCCCGTCGCTGTGCCGATAATAGAGGTCGTAGTGTAATGGTTATCATTTTTGCTATTAAACATAAATACGTGGCAACATTATTCAAGAAAAAATAATATAGTCGATAGACTTGGCAATAGTGGCCGTTTCTGTCATTCGCACGACTGACTGTAGCTGAACCGGCATCGGCACCAGGTTATTTACGCAGTGAAAAACGTTCAACGTTTTATAACGCGTTTTTGTTATGAAGTTCAAATGCTGTAATACTATGTACGTTTTAAACAGTCGCCGATTTTGAAATACCCGCCAGTCAACGGTTGACTGTGAGTTCACTCGACGGAGGCAGTTAACGCGTTGTTGCCAAATTTAACCTACAAGTTTTGTCGATGCCCGAAAACAAACATTTTAAGCTCAAAATTCACACTTTTTTTCAAGTATTGAGGTAAATGTCCCAATTGTTGAACAGCTAAGGATCTGGGGGATTGAATTCGGTGAGAAAAAATATAAAATAAAGAAAAAAACCATCGCTTTCATGTTCAAATGATACTTTGATATTTTTACTTTCGAAAAATCACCCTTTAAATTATTTTTAAATGATTTCAAATGATAAAAAAGAATAACAATGTGAAGCATGCAAATTTCCCAATTATTGAACACTGGAACTGCCTATGTCCCTAATATAGAACAGGCATGTCCCAGTTATTGAACAATCTCGAGAATTCTTTTTCCGTTTTGAAAATATTATTTTGGGTACAATATTAAGAAATAAAAGCAAAATCAAACACTTAAATAATCTTTTATTAATCATGTAAAAATACAAAAATATATGTTTAGTCCCTTTTGACAGCTTTTTGGTTCATTCGCATTTGGTTTATTTTTCCTTTTCAACTCGAACTTTATTTTCTTTTTCTTTTCAGCTTCCTCGTTTTTATGTTCTGTTTTTGTTTGATTTTGTCGCACCTTTCTTGTTTTTCGACTCCAACTTCATTTTCTTTTTATTTAACACTCTGCATATAGTGCGGTTTTTACAACTTCCGCACTATATGCAGAGCGACGTCTTTTTGTCGCCGTGTTTATGCCGTTTTATTGAGAAAATTTTGTCCCTGAAATATCGGAGAGCAAAAAATATTGAACATTACATTCGTATTTTTAGGTTACATTTAGTTTATATTCTCTTTTTACTTTTCTTTTTATGTTTATTGCACGAAAATACAATTAAAAAATATATTTGACGATCTTAGAGTTATTATTAAAAGAATAAAGGTAAGTTTATTCAGAAACTTACAATTTTTGTTTGAATAAATCCGATTCACACGATCTGTCACACGTTAACTGTCTCGATGTTTTGATGGGTTTAATGACACCATCTTGGAGAATTCGAGTGTTCAATAATTGGGACACACGGCATTTTCTATGTCCCAATGATCGAACACCGTATTTTTTAACAAATAATTAATGAATTTTTTTTTTTGTTATTTGTGAGAAATTTTCTGAGGAACCTGAAACGCCTTTACTTTTTGAGATGTGACAGTTTTTGAATTTTTTTTGCCCTTACGCGTGAAGCGGCGCGTCTTGGCAAAAACGATAAGCAGTCGGATAAAACGTCAAATCGGGTCATCGTTGCTGATTAAATAATTGTTTTCTCTATTAATTAAAGCTTTTTTGCACAAGTAAGGTAACATTTCGATAGCCAAAAGGTCCATATATGTTATTAAATTTTTATAAATAAGTAAATGTATGCAGGTGAATGAGAAATAATAAAAATACAAGATAGTGTTCAATAATTGGGACATTTACCTTACCACCGAACTAAGCAGACAAACCACTTGATTTCTTGACACGACATTCTCGTCACTATAATGACGGTTTGCTCACAAGGAACATCACTCTGGTGTCGTCCTCCGATTTTGTTGAAACTTTTTTATGTGGAAGAGTATCAAAAACTAAGAGAGACGTATTTTTTTTTATCGGCGGCAAACCGGTTTTAAGGGGTGAAACGCACCCTCGAAAATACGGGTATTTTTCGTTTTTTCGTCGATAACGTTATCGTTCCCATCTCCAATGTATAGAACACGAAAAAATAAACATTGTTGCAATTTGAATTTTTTTTTATATCTCGTACCGTTAAAACGTTATCGACGAAAAACGAAAAACATCCCCATTTTTTAGGGTGCGTTTCACCCCTTAAAACCGTTTTCCGAAAAAACTCATGGTCAATTTTTGGGCCGCACTTTTCAAGGGAAAATAGGGTTTCTTTTTTCTTTCTTATTTTTAATATTTTTTCATTAAATATCAAGCAACCTGCGAAGAAAATGATTTTGGGCAGGACGAAAACCACTCAGGTTCACGGATTGACGGTTAATCTCGAAACTCCTTAACATTTATTAGACACTGACTTTTAGATCTATTTTTTTTCTCGAAAACAACGTGGTGGAGCTCACGGAAACTTCAAAGTTGAACTTTTATCGACAGTATCTACGTCGAAAAAAAATCCGCATTCAACATCCATTGGTGAAATTCTCGGCACTTCTCAAACAAGTAGATACGACATTGAAGATTGCAACGTTCGAATGCAACGGAAATTCGTTTTGATTTGATCATTTTCATTAGAATCTATCGTGATATTGAAGTTTGCATCGTCGGTACGCAACGAAAGTTTAGTAACTCAAACAGGGTTGTTACGCATTATTGACTCAGAAATTCCCTGACTTTTCCAGGTTTTCCATGCAGGTTTTGCAGAAATTCCAGGCTTTTCGAGTTAGCCAGATTAGGGTCAAATAAAGAACACTTTCTTTTCATCAAACATATATTTTTTTAGTCAGAGAGATATTTGTCTTTGTAAACGTTACAAACGATACGGGAAAATTATATACGTAAAAATAGCAATGACTGATTTTTGTGAAAAAAAAAACATTTTTAACCGAGTTGAAGAAACAAAGGAAATTCTCAACTCGATCCTGCTATTGAAGAATTATGTTGAACTGGATAACATAATTTTTTAAGACCATATAAATGGAAATTTGATAAAATTGAAATTTATTTTTTTTAAGTAAAATTCGAAAAATAATTTAAACATAAAGTAAAAAAATGCATTAAAGCAAATACAGAACCTGTTCTTCGTTATAAACAAAAATCCATACGCCGGTGGAAATAAACAAAAAATAAATATAAATACTTATCTATAATGATAATGATGTGGTTGTGTATCGACAGATCGAATGCAAATGTATTTTTGTAGCTTTACTTTTAATTTACATGTGTAGCTTTACAGTAAATTAGTTTTCAGTTTTTTAAATTCTCAATGTTTGGCTTGTCAGTTTGTCAGTTATGTCAGTTTGGCAATGACTGACATAACTTTCTTTTGTGTATGATGAGGAATAATATAAATATTTTAACGATATACAAAAATATGTATTTTTATACCCTCCAGTTTTTTTAAAGTCGGTTTCATTATTCGTATCTTTTTCAAAAAGTAAATTGTGAGAAAACGCCCTAACTTTTCCCTGATTATTCCGGGAGGAAAGAAATTCCCTGAGTTTTCCCGATTTTTCCTGTTTTCCATATGCGTAACAAAACTGTCAAACTATTTTTCGTAAATTTAGGCTACAAAAACGCTCAAACATCTTTTAGGATCTTCATTGGAAATCTAGTGCGTAAATTTGCAGACTAACATTTAGAATGATGTATAAAACGAAGTAGAAACATTTTTTTTAATTCTCGTCGCTTTTCACCTATGCGAACTTCACCATGGCCATCTATGATTTTTTTTAGCAACTTTCGGTTGCCGATCTCTAGTCAAACCTCTGAAAAATAAAAACATTTCAGTAATTTTTATACACCGGAAATGTGCAATAAAATTGGAGCAATACGACAAAAATCCACGTCGGTTGTATTTCAATTGTGTAAACTTCATTATCGTTAGGTTCGCGGATAGTTCGTTATTAAACGAGGACGTAGACCTCTGGCACGCAATCCATGCTCTACAAAGAAGACAATGACATACAAAATAAATAAAACAAAGGAGAGAGAGGCAGAGAGAACGAGAGAAAAATTGAAGTGCATACTGTGCATTCCGCGCGAAACGTCCCATGCAACACACACACACATTGCATTTTTTCTCCGGTAGAGCGTCATATACGTGTGTAATAGGTAAGGAGTTAGGCGCAGGCTTACACACGCGAGGTCGCCGCGCTTCGGGGAACGCTACGACGGCCCTCGTGTGTGCACGCTCGCCTCTTTTTACACGCACACTGTCGCAAAAATCTGCGTATCCATGAACGCGTCTCTCTACCCCCCCGCCCCCCGCCACGCCGCTCTGTCGCTCGTCGGTCGGTCTCGACTGTGCAAATTTACGTTGCGCGCATGGGCACTCCCACGCGCCGCGTCGATCATTGTGTGTGGAGAATTTCTCGCTTCTCTCTCTCGCCCTCTCTTGTAAAAATCCTACACCGCCGTCGGACACGAAATACGAAAGAGAGAATAAGAAAACCCGCGTATGACGCTCGATACAAAAATAATTGTGAATACGGTTGGTACGATGAAAAGCGTAGGGATTTCGTTCCCACAATCGAATCGCAAGTTGCCGAAGCAAGCGAGCGAGACAAAGAGGAAGAAGAGAAAGGAAGGAGAAGGCGCGGCGGAGGGTGTGAGAGAAAGAGAGGGGGCGGGGGGAATGTCAAGTTCGATTCACTCAGGTGTCGGTATAACGACACCACAGCTTGTCCATGCGTCCCCGACACTCGATGTTCAAATTGCGAACGTGTATAAATTTCCCCCAAACTTCAACGTATTCGTAAATAATTAGGCTGCCTCGTGTATACGACGCACACTCGATTTTTCGTCGTTCTTTTCGGTGCTACTTCTTCTATCTCGGTTGTCTAATTCATAGCTCCCGATTTGTCATTTACCGTGTCGTTTTTATGACATTGAGGTTTGCATCGTTGGAATGCAACGAAGTTTTTTTTACTCACCTTCCCAGTTTCCTTTGACAGATTTAAGCTACGAAAATCACGCGAACATTCTTTCATATTATTATTTAGTGAGCTGTAACAAATTCGCTACATACCATTTTCAATTATGACGGAAAAAAAATAAATACAATTGTCGTTGCATTCCAACGTTGCAAACTTAAATCCCATTCGTTTTTATGTTTGGTAATTCTTTCGATAAGTGACTTTTCCGCAAAGTGAGTTTGGCTGGGTCCAACTCTCCAACGTTTTTTCCCCCTATGATGACGAAGTTCCCATCGTTGGGATGCACCTGGTTTTTTCTTCTTCCACGAGTTGCCAAACTTTTTTTACATATTCAGCTTGTAAAAATGACCCAAGTGTTTTTTCAGAGTCATTATCAAAGATCTGCAGCCCAAACGTGCCACACGAAGATTCTGGATAATGTTAAAAATAACGGAACGAAAGAACAAGAACGAAAATTCGT
>OX632359.1:23908498-24012387 GCA_951751655.1 Ophion costatus | reverse complement strand
CAACAATGGGCGTACGGCTGTATTGCGCGGGAGGGAAAAAGATAAAACGACCGAGGCATGGGAGATGACGCCACGCTGCCGTGAGACGATATCGAAGCATCAGGTTGCAAGGAATTCGCCACGTTCGACGCGAATATGGCTGCGCATATACCGGATCATGGGTCCAGGCAGCATCACAGATGTGTGCGTGTGTCCATGGGCGCGCGTTTCTCGCATAGGTGAAAATATACATATACGCGCACACAAGCACCACGAGCGCGCGCGTCTTCCAGTCTCGTCGAACGCTGTACATGCGCCCTAACGCTCTGACGCTCGTGGCAGCCGGCTTGTTGCCGCCGTTTTGTGTATCCATCCACGCGGCGCGAAATAGCCGGTAAAATATCCCTACATCACCACCATTGAAAGCGGACGCCGAAGAAACGAAAATCTTTGCCGAAAGCCAGAGGTGCTCGATGAAAGTATAAAAAATATTACGAGAAAACGAAATTTACGAACCAATAACGGTAGGTGCGCGTCGTTCAATGGGCGTCAGCGAGACGAGGGAGCACACGCGAGTTACCTTCGGCGAATCGTTATATTCGAGCTTCTCGACAACAAAAAAGAAGCGTTTCGCGTCTCGGTCAAAGAACGAAACAAAATACGAACGGGGCAACTGACAAAAGAGAATATTATTTCGGACACACTTTTTTCGTCAGACACAGATACCACGCGTGCACGAGGGGCCGCGGAAAAGCGAGTGAAAGAAACACATACACGCGCGCACACACAAAGCGCGCACTTTTTTCTTCCACTCCCGGCTGTCGGACGCTAGAGCCGCGGCGTGGCGAGTAGAGAAAAGAAAAAGAGCCCGTGGAGAAGCGGCGAGAAACGCGCGAACTCACGCAAAACTGCGTCTACCGACACTCGCCGTTGCGAACCGGGACGGAAGTAACGAAGAAGCGAGAAAAAAAACGTTGTCGAGGCTTATTAACCAAATCGATATTTAACTATCGAAGAAATAAAAAAAAGTAGGAAAAATATAGACGAAAGTGTCCAGAGTAGGTTTGAGAGCGGTTATAATACGTGCGACGCGTCGCTAGACCTCGTGACGAACTGCTGGGGCCGGTGCTTTCTGAGAGTTGCGCGCCCCCCTCCCCCCGACCTTCCCCTCCTCGTGCTCTTCGCGTCGCGGTGAGAAACACGAACGAACGCCGAGAGCCGAAGTGAGACGCACTCAGTTATAAATATATGTATATACGTGTGCGTTTGTACACACAACGAGCGAATACTCTTTGCTTTTATTATATTCGTCCCTGTCAACGGTTTTTTCGCGTATTTTTTTTCTTCAAATTTCCTTCGAGTTTACGCGTGTCACCCGCGGCCCCTGATCAACATTAAAGAATCGCGAATAAGGACGATCATTTGCGACCGCGATTGTTGCCGATTTTCAAATTGCCACGTGCGCGCCGAAAACTTCACGAGAAGCCCGGAAAACGCAACTGTTTCTCTGTGTTTTTTTTTCAATCGCTCGATTACCGAACGCAAAACCGTCGATATTTGGGAATTATACGAGAATATTCCAAGGTTGAAGCCTCGTTATTCGCGTGAACACAATCCCAGTACTAGCGCCACTTGGCAGGTACAGAAAAGACGGCTTCTTTCGCGTAAACTAGTAACAAGTACGAACCGGATGAGCGATATGGCATCATGAATATATAAAGATATGTGTGCCTGTGTGCATGCATAAACGGGTAAGGGTATCATTGTGTGTATGCGGGGAATACACGACGAATGTAACAGTGGTAGAAACGACGCCACACTTTTGGCTGCGAGTTGCCACTGCCGGCGGACAGAGGGGAAAACAGTAGAAGCGAGGAACAAAAAAGTGTGGAGGGATGGAGCGAGGGCGGCAAGAAAGCCAGCTTGCCCGTCGCAGAGGGGGGGGGGGGGGGTAACACACGAGAAAAGGAGCGATGGGCTCGACGTGGAGCCAGAGAGGGGATTGAAAAAAAAGCGAGAGAGAAAGAGCATTTCACTGAACAGCCGCGCTATAACTCGTGGCGAGCGGCCGACGAGGAAAGCAGGGGGGGGGGGCTACACTCACGGATCGCTTGATGGCAATGCCGTGTGAGGGGAATGCCGGGGAATGCTTGGCGGTCGACTGTTTGACTGCGAGCCTGAAATGAAATTCGCGGCTTGAGCCCGAGGAACGTTTGGATAGGGGGAGTAAAAGTGGGGAAACAGAAGAAGTCTTCGTGGCAATCCTCGATCGTAATGGACGGATGTGCTGTCGAGGAGCGACCGATAGAAGAAAGCATCAAATTCTTGCATAGCACGAAAAAAAAAGATATGAGCGAGCGAAACTTACTTACCGACCGAGCTTTCAGCGGCTACGGCAGGAAACCGACTGCGTAGTACCAGGCTATAACGCGGCGAGGCGTCGTCGTCGGGTGTACCGTATTTCGATGTACTACGCGAGAACATTGATTGGACTGAATAATTTACGAACTATAACGGAGGGGAGTCGAGCGAATTTTGTGTACGACGAAACTTCAATTTCTAAATTACCCTGAGCATGCGGTGGCGAGGACGTTGAAGTTTGCATCGTTGGAATGCGACGGAATTGAATTCTTTTGAATTACTCAATTTTTTTCGACCGATTTAGCCTGTGGAAATCGCTCAATCGTTTCTACGTGTTTTTATTGAAAGTTTACGCCCTGAATATGCAGAAAATGCTTTGGAAAGTAATTAAAACTAAGAAATAAACAATAATTTTTATTTAAATATCGTTGAATCCCAACCATGCAAACTTCAACGTCATCGGCATCGTTTCTAAGTTAATTCCAAATTAATTCGAAATGAATTTGCTACAATTACTTTAATATGAAAAATAGAAGATAAACAAATTTAAATGAAATATAAATTGAAATAAATGTGAATAGTGTAGTATAGTCCATTATTTCCAAGCATACCCTTGCGGGTTTTTACACGTTTCATTGTTATCTTTTTAATATTTATTTTTAGTCATTTTTTCTCCTTTATGCTTCGTTTCTTACCATGCATTCGCAGGCTCTCACACACCCGCACAATTCTTTGATTGGTTGTCCTTCCATTTCTTCATTAACTTTTCCTTTTAGTGCCTCCTCCTCGTAGTCTCTTCGCCACTTTTCCAAACCATCTACCATTACTTTAGTTATTTTTTCTTTTATTTTTCCACGTTCAAGTATTTGTTCCAAACTTCCTTCTTCCTTCCTACAACACTGGCATAGAGTATCCCTTTTTACCCGCTTTTCCTATATTTTCGTACCTTAGGCCGGCCCATGTTTCTTTAGTATTTCCCTATATGCCTTCCTCTTCACAGTACTCTTCCATTACTGTACGCTGTATTCGATTTTTGAACTCCCTACAATACGTCGAATTCTTAATTTTGTTCCAGTCTTGTTGTATTTCCTGGTCAGTTTTCATTCGTATAGCTCTTTCGATTATTTTCCTCACTTCCACGATATCTTCGTCTCTTATCCATTGCCATATGGCCCTCACACCTGCCTCCTCCTCCTCCATGGCTCCCCCGAATTACTGTAAATATAATTTGGGACAATTAAATGAAAATAAATTAAGTGAAAATTTCAAAACTCTCGTTTGTCGCTTGAGGCAAACGAAATTAAAGAGAAAGGTCCAAAATATGGTGAACGAATTGTAGATTGTAGATAAACTTATGACTACAATGATGGAGCTGCTAGTAACATTTTAAACGCGTTTTTCTCGAAACGAAGTTTTTCAAAACGGTTCACGCGGTTTCTCGACATCCAATGAACGGATTGACTTCAAATTTGCTATACGTATTCAGTGTAATAGCAGTTTAGTACAGTATTGTGCATTAATCAATTAAATCTTCAATCAGTTCATTAATTGGCTAAAAAAGTAATTGCATTAAATTTAATTGCAATTAACATTAATTGCATGTTGCAATTAATTTATTTGTATTGATTCTTAATTGCAACTCGCTTAAATTGCAACTTTAATTGCAGTTAATTGCAACTCGCAATTACAACAATTGCAATTCGCAATTACAACAATTGCAATTAACTTTTTTAATTGTTCTAAGAAACAATTAACCTATTTAACTCTACAGATAATGGATAAAAAGACTTAGACACTTATTTTGATTATTGTATATATTAATGATGATTAATATCAGTCTTTGATTTGCTACTCAGCTAATCAGTTTTAGCTGTTAGTTTTTAATCAAATACGTTAAAAAGATAGAAAATTGATTAGTTTGTAATCGTGGAAAGTCAGGATTAACAATTGGTCAATTGTTTATTGTAACTACAGCAATTAACAATTATGGCATTGTTAATCGTGAATTTTCACAATTTCAATTCATTAATGGTTAATTGATATAGTCGCGATTGAGAATGAAGTAATTGGTAATCTTTAATTACCTTAGCAATTTAATTTTGTCCAACACTGGTGCAATAGTGACCAACCCCGAGCGGAAAACGTAACTCATCGCCGCCTAGCCACAAGCTAGTAAATTTATGTTTCGAATCGCCATTAGCTAGCCATTTTAGCTATCGACTACCCAGCCTTGTAACGCTTTGGTCCTCTAGTGACTGAATACAAGAAATTATATGCTGACTAGATAGAAAGAAATATCTCACGGCTGCATAATATTTCCGACCTAGCCATGACTTACTTTTCTTCAGCTAGTGACTGGGAATAAAAAATTAGGTGACGGCTAGATTAACGTTGTTTACATCACTGCACAGTATTTCGCTGAGCTTCGTGATGTACTAATTACAAATAGGTTATGTTTTATGTAAATAAATTAAACATATTGAATTATATTAATAACGCTTACGTGTGAGGTGGTTTCGATCCCGGGACTCTGAATTGGGGGATGGCGACGTTGTCCACTGAGCCAATCCTACTTTCTTAATTATGATATTTCGCATCGGGTACATACTCGTATGTGGCAATGGACAAAGTTGGGTTATTAAGAAGTAGGCGTAGTGACAATGTATGCAAATAACATTATCGAATTAACATGATAATTTCTTTCTTATTGAAAGCTATATTCGTGTGGAGTTACATAACCTCAAATTAAATTTGTGTACTTATTTTGGCTAGTGGCAAATTAATAGTTTTAGCATTATATAAGCTATAATGTTATAACGATGTAAATGTATCGTCAGTAAGGAAGTGAAAAAATTGTAGCGGTCACTAGCGCGTGCTGTTCTCTTTGTTTTTTTTTAAATTCGTAATGCTATCTCTATTTCGGGTTGGCTAGGCAGGTACGATGTAGGGGCTGCATGGAATTTTGATCATAATGCAGGGACATCTATAACCACGATCGGCGGGACGGCGACTAGCCAAGGAACACAATGCCGCCATTACGGAGTCTTGGCTAGTTTATGGCGATTTACCCAACTGAATTTTATTTTCTATTTGTAACGCCATCGGTAACTCGAGTTGGCTAGGCAGGCACGAGATAGACACTACGTGGAATTTTTATCATAAAACAGCGACGTCTATAACCCTAATCGGCGGGACAGCGACTATGCAAGGAACACATAGCCGCCATTACGGAGTCTTGGCTAGTTCACGGTGATGTACCCAACACTGCATTTTGTTTCCTATTTGTAACGGCGTATATAACTCGTGTTGGCGGGGTAGGTGTGACGTAGACACTAGGTGGAATTTTGACCATAACGCAGCGACATCTACAACCGCAATCGGCTAGATAGCGGCTAGCCAAAGAACCCATAGCCGCCATTACATAGTATCGGCTAGTTCACGGCGAGGTAGCCACGGGATTTTTTTTTGCATTCGCAACAATCGCTCTGCCTCAAGTTAGCTAACCTGCCGTGAGCTGATCGTTAGACGGTACTACATGTATTTCACATAACCTTACTTTTTCGTTCGAAACTAGCGTTGGCTAGTTCATCACGTTCGAGTCACTAGGTGGCACGTTTACGGTAATACAGCGACATCTGCAGTAACGATCGCTTAGGCAGTGGCTAGACCAGGGCTAGGTTACAAAATGTTCACAATATTACTAGCTCACAGTGAGGCAGCCACTAGGTAGTTCGTATGATATCAATTGGGCGAACCAGTTACTAGCATGTAACTCAGACAGGCTAGCGCAATTTCTGCTCGGGACGTTTTTCTTCTCAACATGTTTTTTCATTAGTTATTCACAATGATGTCATTGTACCGAGAAAAATAAAAAAAATGCATCATTTTTTTTTGACGATTGAAGCACAATAACACAAAAAAATCTCGGTTAAGTCTTAGCCGATATTATCTATGTGAAAAGCCTCAGTTTTTCAGATCAACCGGGTGGCCAAAACCAAGTACAACGTTGAGCCCCTTACGTTCAAAGGTCGTCCACGACATGGTTTACAACCTTTTAAATTATTAATATTTTGAAAATGAAATTTGGTACATAATTTCTTTATCGTACATACAAACACGTGTCTGAATGATTTTTCAATCAGCTTACTGAGTCCTTTAAAGTTAATTCTTTTAAGTTAGTTCTGCGCCATGGCTGCCACAGCTTTCAGTTTTCAGCAAGCGCATTTTTTCTTGTAAACTTTCCGTTGTACCGCATTTGGGTTGACGTTTTCACGCTTTAAAAAAATGTATATCAAATATTTCGCGAAAGACGGATCGTGGGAAGCTCAACGCTATGACTGCAGGAAAATCGCGCTGTCACCACGATTACAGCGCCGCTCTCTATACGAGTATGATACCTATCCATGCATGAGGTGCGAATGTGTGGGACATACAGAGGGTATAAGCTCTGTCAAAAATGTACTATAGGCTTCGATCGAAACTTTTGGCTCATACGTGTACGTACGGAACTACCTTAAATAACCCTATTTTTCGGGTTATCACAATAGACTCACGCCTTTATTATTCATACAGAGCAGAATAAATCTTCGAAGAATATTTTATCCTCGATAACGCGCGTCGATCGGTCAATGTTACGGCATGAGGAGGTAGGGGGGGAGTGGATGGAATACTCACGGTCGACCGTACACGGCATGGCGAGGTTTAGCGTAATGGGAAATCCATGCAACATTGTAATCACTCAAATTATCACAATGTCGGTACACAATTTATTGTATGTAAGCGGCCACTGGTAGTTTCATTAAACAAGTATTTCTAATCATTTTTACAAAAATCTATTTATGGGGAGGGTAGGGTTTCGCACTTTTGAAAAATCGATTTTTTTGTTGTTGCCTTTTCTTATAGTTAAACATTTCAAGAATATAATCCCATAATTTCAAGTCCATCAGAGCAAAACTCTCGAAGTTATTGACTATTTAGTCCCGCTCCTCTAACACTGTAGCTCGCGTTTCAAACTGTAGCTAACACTTCAAACGCGTTTTTCTCGAAACCACTTTTTCAAAGCCCGTGTTCACTGCCATTTGAAAACTACACGACCGATTTATTTAAAACTTGGTACACACTTTTTACATATAAAATACCTCCCCCCAACGGTTAGTTTGAGATTTTTTTTGTTACATTGAGGGGGTTCCCCCCCCCCCCTCAATGTAACATGTGAAAAATAGCACTTTTCACTTTATGTGACCATAAAAAATTTAGAAATGAAAAAAAAAAAATTATCAAAGACCGTTGGGCGGAGGATTTGATGATACTTTGACTAAATTTTAATGGTACTTGATTTCAGATAATTTCTAACTGAGATACACCGCAAATTGTGTTTTTCCAAAGGCGTTCTTGGAAAAGCTTTGTCATCGGCTTGTTTGTGGATATTTTCGCATACAAATTTCACGGAATGTTCTTGAAATGATACTTAACAATGTACAAAAGGTTTTAATAAATTTACTCTATCCATATAGATGAAAAAAATTCGCAAAAAAGTGTTTTTTTTCACGTCGAAACTCTTCTAATAAGATAGTATGTACACCAACCTCCTCAATAGGAAAAAAATGATTTGTTTGGATGCTGTAGCAGAGATACAGAATGACGTGCGCGGAAACTCCGCATGCCTGATCGGCTAAATACAATAGTAATTAATTCACGAAATCAATGCATTTAAGGATGTTGAGTCCCAAATCGCAAATGATGATAAAATTCTGAAATTTTGGTATGTTTTTGTATGAAGTATTTCAGAGGTCGTGTAAAAATTTCACGACAATTAGGGAGCTCGTTATTGAACAATTAACGTTCACAAATTAAATGCTGTCTTATGGAAACTGATGTAACTTTGCAATAAGTTTTTTTTGACCTCTCAATTTTGTGATATCTACAATATACTGGAAGCAACGGAAACAAAACGAAGTTTATTGATACATTGTTTTTAATTTCTTTTAAAAATTGTTCTTAACAAAATCTTAATTTTTTATAAACGAGCTTCCTAATCGTCGTGAAATTTTAACAGGACCTTTTAAATACTTCATACAAAAACATACCAAATTTTCAGAATTTTCTTATCATTTTTTATTTCAACCCTTAAGGAGGTTAAAGTAATGATGATAGAATTCTGAAAATTTGGTATGTTTTTACATGAAGTATTCAGGAGGTCGTGTAAAAATTTCATGACGATTGAGAAGCTATTTATTGAACAATTAACATTAACATGTTTCATAGGGACTCAACATCCTTAACCCACACCACATGGGGAATCCGTGCGGATGAAACTTTGCCACGGAAATAATAATAGTTCGCGAATACATACGGAGCTATGGGAAAGCAATAAATAACAAGAAAACTGTCGCGGCCACGTACGTTCCATAAAAAATATATGTTACGGGACATTTCGAGCAGATGTTGTCGATTGAATCGAGTAGTTTTCGCGTTCGCTCGCGTCTGCCGTGACGGGAGAGATGACGTAGATTTGGCAACGCCGCATGCCGGCAGCTGTGCTCGTATCCGGAAGGCGGGATCGAGTCGGTCAATTTGAATGCAACGACAAAAGTTGTAGGTTCTTGACGCAATTTTATCACGTCCGAGATTCGAACGAATGCTATGTCGATTCATATCTGTTGTTACAATGTATGTAAGGTCGAAGTTATATCACGCACGTTACACACACACTATTACGCACGCTTACATCCACGCCTGAGTATCGTGGATTGGGGTTACTTTGATCAATTTTGAAATTAAAATCAATATTTTTCTTCCAATATCGCAAAAAAATAGGAACATCAACTTTTATTAGTCTCTTTATCTTCCAAATTACAATTTGAAATATTTCAATATAAATGAGAAAAAAAGAATTCGTCGTGATCATAGTTATACCGAGGCAGGGGTTACTTTGACAACCCCCTTTTTCTTAATGAGAATCGAAAGCAACCCCATAAAGCATTTTTCCGAAAGGAGAAAAAAACGGCTAAGGGGATGGAAAGTTACAACGATTTTTATTGTTTTGGGGTTACTTTGATCGAACTTACTTACTTACTTACGGGGTTACTTTGATCGAACACCTTTGCTTTTCAAAATCAACTTCATGGATAAACAACTGGTATTTTATATTTAATTATGCGGCAACACGTCCGTAAATTTCGAAACATTAAAAAGCTAGCTAAAACAAGTTGTAATACTTATGTCCACCTAGGTATATAAACCACAAAATCAGATCACATTGGTTTCATTAAGAACATGTTTCACTTAAACTAGGTCACGTACCAAATCACACTAATTGTAAGACAAAAAATATCAGGTGACAATTTTACATTTTTTGTCTTGCAATTTACGACTGGCAACGAGAAAAAAAAATCAAATAACGATTTGACGTTTTTGTCTTTCAATTGGTGTGATTTGGTACAGAAATGCAGAATTGTCGGTTAAAAAATGTCCCTACCGAACATATTAGAAACATTTCTTAACCTGCAATTAAAACCTACAATTTAAATAATTATCAAAAGACGAAAGTCCCTGAAAATACTGCGAGAATAGCAATAAAGATAATGAGTGGGGTGAAATTGATCAATTTTACCCCGTCCAAGTGATCAAAGACACCCCTACGAAACAACCGTCGCACAAAAAAACATGTTTTTGAGATTATGCCACACAACAAAGCATAGTAGTGTAATTTAATAAACATCTGACAAGGTGATTGTTACCAAAAACATGTCATTGAAAAACTCAACTTGTTATTTTTTAAGTTATTCGAGCATAAATAATAGTTGAAATACATTACTCACGTTTTATATATAAAGAGACATTCAGGTTTGCCAACCGTAGAAAAAATCTTTCGGTCGCGTTCAGGAGCTTCGTAATTTGAATTTCAAAACTAAACAAAGTTTTTATCAAAGTAATCCCAATCCACGGTACAGCGTCGCCACGGATATTGCCAGAATTATGAAATGGCGGCTGGTGAGAAAACTCACGTCAAATCTGGTTGCTATCTTAATACTCCACTTTTCATAATATACACACAGCTACTAACTTCTCAAATAATTGTTTTTCCTATCATGATTATTATTATACGTAAATGTATTAGTATTTTGCTTTTTTTTTCAGATTCGAAAATTTACAGATTTTCTGTTGACTATTTAATCCGTTAGTACTACTTTAACTTGCTTCGTTCGTATATCTGTCTTTCCGATTCAAAATTGGTAATCCATTTTTCAATCTCTGGCTGGCATCCGATTAAGCTGAAATTGGGCATATCTATGTAACCTCAGTGACAATGCAATAATATGGTACGATGGGGCTGGTCTGATGATGGAGGTGGGAGGTGGGCAATGCAACTCCTTAAGGATGTTGTGTCCAAAATTGAAAATGGTGATAAAATTTTAAAAAATTGATAGATCATTATGTAAAACATTTGAAAGTTTGTGTAAAAATTTCACGACGATTAGGAAGCTGGCTACTGAGAAATTAGAATCCACAAATTGCACGCAGCCTTATGGAAACTGAAGTAACTTTGCAATTCTATTAGCAAATAGCAAACTTTCCTTTTTTTTAAAGAAATAGAAGAAATATTTATGAATGATTGCTTTTTTTATTTCAAATATATCAAAAACAAAAGTGGTTTTATGGTGCAAGAAACGACGTCGTCCGTGAACGAAAATGAGTATTCAAATTTCCAGCTACTTTCGGTCTATGCAACGTTGCTGTTATATTTTTATATGTTTTTCCTCAAGTGTGATTTTTTTTGTATTTTTGGCATAATTTTTTATAACAAAAAAAAATAATAATTGCAAAGTTACTTCAGCTTCCATACGGCTGCGTGTAATTTGTGAATTCTAATTTCTCAGTAGCCAGCTTCCTAATCGTCGTTAAATTTTTACACAACCTTTCAAATGTTTTACATAATGACCTATGAAATTAAAAAAATTTTATTACCATTTTCAAGTTTGGACACATCATCCTTAATGGCATATACTAGGACAGTCGAGTTTGTGCTAATTTGTTTTGTTATCATGAGCACTTTTCATTACATATGATAACGAGAGTCTGGTAATGGTGGTGGGAGGTGGAAAATGAAATTTCGTAACGGCAAATCGTAGGACAGTCCCGTTTGGGCTCATTTACTCTGTTGACTTGAGCAGTATATTTATAATAAAACTATTACAAAGTTTCTCGCGATACTGTTATAACTTAAGGCAAGGCTTTTGATTACGCCGATGTTTGAATGGCATGAGGGTCTGGCATGGCAAACAAATAAAAAATATTCTAATACTAAAAAGTGTAAAATAAAAAAAACGTAAAAAAACGTTTTGAAAAGGACCTTTTAAAAGCTTTTAAAAGTTAAAAGCTTAAAAGGTGTCAAACGTCATGAGTGCTAATACTGCTTTCAAATTTCTGTAAAACGCCTACTCCTAGGGTTCATTCATTCATTCATTCATTATTCCATTTCATAAGTATTAATACGTTGGTAATGAAAAAAATATACTTATAGACCGTACAGATTGTTCAATAAGAAAAAAAACTTCTCCCTCGGTTTCTTCCATTATTAGTAAGCTTCCTCTCATGCCGAGGCTATTATTCTATAGTTTTGCCTCAGTCCTAGGAACGAGAAATAATGAGGCTGTAGTTTGCATGATTAGAATGCAACGATTTTTTTAACTAATTTTTTGTTTCTTTATTTTTATACGTTTCCAAAGCCTTCTTTATCAAATTAAGCTCGTAAATCTCTAATACGAATACGTAAAAATGTTTCGTGATCTGCACAGTAAAAAGATTCGAGCAATTAAGAAGAATTGATTTTCGTTGCGTTCCAACGATGCAAATTCCATCATCATGGAAAATCAGCACTTTTTAAGGGGAGAGATACCTTTAGGCGAAAAAAACAATTTGCTGGTTTTCATGATTTAGAAAAACGGTAACACTTCTTCACCTTTTTTGAGATGTAGGGTATGTTTTATTACTACTTTTGGCTCGTACATGGTATTTTTTAAATGAATCTTAAACAATGGCGATGGTATGGCACGGTATTTCGGACTGCATTTTTTAAACTCGGCGTGATGCGTAGCTAAAAAACTAATCGATTTATTCCAATGAAATTTGGTATAATCTTTTTAACCTTGTTTTCTAGAATATGATCCTAATCGTTTTTGAAAATGAAAAACGTGTTTTTGAAAATAAAAAACGTGTTTTTGTATTGCAAAATGTTGCAATTTTTTCTCTCGAAAAATTAAATATTTTTGTTTCAAAGATTTTGTCAACGTCTGCCGTTTCACAGATTTTAACATTTGTCACTTTTTCTTTGTTCATACTCTGCGTATGAGTGTGAACGAAAGAAAAAATCTTCTTTGGTTTTCTTTCAGATCAATCCTCCACGCTTACACCTCCACCATTTTTAAAGATTAATTAAAAAAATCCCATGTATCAGCTAAAAGTAGTAATAAAACATACCCTAAGTCCTTTCCTCTTGAAAACTTTCCCTTTGAATAAAAATCATGCAAATCAGCAATCTTTCCTTCGCTTAAAGGTATGTCGGGGGGCGGGGGCGCCCCCTTAATAAATCGCTGAATTGGTAGAGTCAATAGAAAGACATTGATTTGCCGAATACTTTAGACGATTAAAATGAAAAACAATCAATGAAACGCATTTGGTTGATTTCAATGAATGATTTTCACAGGTGTAGTGCTGTTTCTTATTTGCATGCACTTTCATACATAAATCAACACGCCTAAAAATCAGTCATCGCGTTCTACATAAATATCCGAAAACATTGTATTCCACATTACATCGTATTTTTGCTACATTGTCCAACGTGAGAATACATTATTTCTGCAATTCCGCAAAATAAAACACACGCGGCTTTGTACGTTGGCATTTTTCCACAGTACAATTACGAATAACGAAAATATGCGCTCAACTTGTTCGCTCGACAATAAACGAGCCTAACGTTTACAATTAATATCACGTGCCAAAAAAGTGCGATCGGCATTTCGATCGTACGTCCTATAGTCGCGGCAAATTCCAATACTCCGATCGGACGAGTCGTAAACTTTATTGGGTACGTAAAAAAAATATCATTGTGGCCGGGTACGAACAGAAATCGCTTTTGATGACGTCATTTCCGCGGCAGGCTATTTGGGCTCTTATACATTGTAAACATTGAAATAGTAATAATAATAATAATTCATATTCGTGCACGGCACGTCCGAAGGGAAAATCACCAACGTCCCGATATATATATATATATATATATATATATATATATATATATATATATATATATATATAAGGAAGTAAAATAAAAAGTCCCCCAACCGGAACACGACGGTAGAGGCAAAGGCAGAGAAACAAAACTAAACCCGACGAATGAGATGGGAGATGGAGACCTTGCTCGTGCAGTGAGTATGTAGTTATGCTTGGGGTTAGCACGTGGGTTGGACGATGCCTTTGTATAGTGCTCGCCCCTCCTCTTCCTTTTCTTTCTTCTCCATCTTTCTCTTTCTGTTCACCTCGAACCCTCCATGCTCTTAGGCCGGCGCCCTAAGACGCCGGCAGGTGAAAACTATCCGACACACAACCGTCGTACTTTATGGCTCTGTACATGCAATATCGTACGACACTGTACAGCACACCGTCACAGCATTTATTCGACCAGTGTAATTCCTCGACGTGCCATACGGGCACCAATATTAACATTACCAATTTTACACTCTTCAATGCCAAATTGAGCCACAAGTTTCCGAAAAAATCCCTCAATTAAAACTTTTATCCTATTGGGAACAAACTTCGTCAATTTTTGTGTACGTCTATATTTTTTTCGTGCCGAAATATCGTAGCTTTTGCGCAAAGTGTTAGTCTCCTCCATTTTTACGAATGAAGGCTAAAAGAAAACAAGTCAAGGTGTTAAATAAAAATATATTTCTCGGAAGAATTTCACTCCCCCGGTGGGTACACAGAGAAATACTTTTTCCCTTGCCGACTTGTCGGTGCGGTTTGTTTGGCTCGAAACGCTCCCGTCTACATCTTCGATGTACGCAAGATTTAAGGGGTTAGGCTACTGTAAGAGATAAGAAATACTCGTGCGTCGCTCGCGTCACCTCAAAGTGACGAGTAAGGTTCAACATGTGGTGCAGGAATAGCATAATAAGGGAAACCTTATGATTACAACAATAGAACTGCTGGCATAACTTTAAGGGGTTAGGCCAGAGTAACGGGTATAAAATCATGTGCGAATTTAACAATTTTTTTTTCGTATGAAAAAGTGATTCACTCATAAAATTAATTACGCATCTATTTAGTATGAATATCAAGCTATTAGAGAATATATATATTTTTTTTTTTCGATCTACAAAATGGCCGACTACTAATATTTTCTTTTGTTATCTTTTTTCCAATTGGCGCGACAAATAACTTCAACAATTTTCACTCGATTTACTTCAAATTAAAAAGTTACGTTCCTAATTGCATTTCGCAGAGAAGTCCGTACGGAATTTCTCATTAATAGAAAACTTTTCATTTTATGAGCAGTTTTATACGAAATTTTTCACTGAAAATTCATTTCTTAAGTTCAAATACCTACAAATTTTGAATAAAACAATATTTTTTAAATCCCGGACGTAGTTCTCTAGGTATTTTAATGCAGATTGACGAGAATTTTCGGTTTTTGCTCTAGGTAAAAAACTGTGGATGTTAAATGCCACGCCGCGGATCGCCTAAAAAAAGATAACAAAAAAATAGTAGTAGACGGCCATTTTGTACATCGAAAAAAAATGTATATATTTTCTTACAACTTGATATTCATACTAAATAGATGGGTAGTTAATTTTATGAGTGAATCACTTTTTCATACGAAAAAAAAATTGTTAAATTCGCACATGATTTTATAACCGTTACTGTGGCCTAACCCCTTAAACGCGTTTTTCTCGAGGCTATGTTTTTCAAAGAGGTGTACACGATTCCTCGACCACTAATAAACGGATTAACTTGAAATTCTGTGGACTTATTCAGTGTTACAGTAGGTTAGTCTTGACCGATGTTTTTCTCCATAAAACATTTTTTCATTACTTTTTGACAAGAATGATGTCATTTTTCTTAAAAAAAAAAACGAAACAAAATACTATTTTTTATGATTGAAGTATGATAATAAAAAAGTGCAGTCAAGCCTGAGCCCATATCATCTATTTTACGAAAAAATCTTAGTTTTTTTTTTGTTTCAGATCAACCGGGTGGCGAAAAACAATTACACCGTTGAGCCTCTTATGCTCAAAGATCCTTCACGAACTTGTTTAGAACTTCTTCAATTATTAATATGTTTTAAACGAAATTCGATACACAAGTTTGGTAATGTATCGGGATGTTGAATAAGTTCTCGCTGTTTTTTCGTGAAAATTAATGCTTCATTTGAAAAATCATTCCTTATGCTTTCAAACGTTTCGAAACTGTTGTGTGATCAACATCTAGTGATTCTGCAAGTTCAATTAGCGTCTGACATGAGTCTTTATGAAGTAATGCCTCCAATTCAACACATCTAAATAATTATTTTTGAAGCGTCTGAGCCAATCTCTGCGCCTTGTTTCCGACAGAGCATGGTCGTCGTAAGCCTCAACAAGAATTCTGTGTTCAGCTGCAAATTTTTTTAAATAAAGTAGTGCAGTAGAATTCCCCGAAAATACTCCTTTTTGGACGAAATTTGACATTTTTAACACTATGAAAAAAAAGTTGTTTAGACCTCGGCGAAATGACGTACACCGAAACTCAAGCTTGCTTATAGTACTTTTTTTTATAGATTACCATCTTAAACTACACGCAGGCAGTTCTGGTATCGCCATCGGTTGGAAAACAGCGAGAACTTATTTAACGTCATAATATATACTTATATGATCAAAATTATTTTTTTTAAATAACCCTGATTTTCGGTTCCCCATAATAGCCCAACCGCTTAGCAGGATTTCCTTCCTGCATAGCAATGCTTTCAACTCAACCATAGTAGTGTAGCATCTACGTGTATGTACACTACCAACCAAAAGTTTCCGGACACTTCACGAAATTGCAAAACTTTCGATCACTGGATAATTGCCAAACAATGTTAGAATAATATACATCATGTGTGTGTGTATATATATATATATATATATATAAAATTCATTTTTTTGTACTTTTTGAAATCGATATTCAGCTTAAAAAAATTCCTCTAAAATACCAAAAGAACTTATAGAGGATTTATTGAAGTTTCCGAAACCCACTCTCTGTTCGTTGTACGATCATTAGTTCATGAGATATCGATGATCAAAGAAAAAAGCTGACTTGTCATTCAATCGGTGAAATCTCAGCGACGAATGGTCGTACGGAGAGTAAAAAATACCAAATCGAAGCTAAATAATGAGGCTAAAGACTCCAGCATTGATTCAGCCAGGAAACATTTTTTTGAGCCTATGGACGATTTTGAAAAAACGAAGATTACGATAATTACGATAATTTCCCACTATTTCTTATGACAGCGTCGAGCGTGATGATAAAAAAAACGTTTTCCGCGAGTTTCTTAAACTAGAGATTTCAAGCTTCAAAATGCTTTTTCCCCCGATACGGCCATGTTCACAAAGTTACGGCGTTTCAAAAATCACGGAAAACATTTTTAATTTTTCTGCTCCTTAATTTTTTTTTGCTGAGTGTAGTTCATTTAATTAATTATTTTACGAAGATATTACACAGCTCTGTATAATTAATAATATTATTCTGATATAATTTTGCAATTATTCAAAGTGATAGAAAGTTTTGCAATTATCTGAAGTATCCGGAAACTTTTGGCCGGTAGTGTATATATACTGATATTCATTTTTTTAAATCCATACTCGGAAGAAATATATTGTTTCGTGTTTCTTTTTTCACGTACCTATCTCGTGACTCAACGAAATATTCATGCGTATCTCGCATTCATAATATAGGTTTGCTTTCGTCAAACCCAGATAGAAAGGGAATCGAGGGGATGTGCGCGGAAAAATCAACGGTCTCGACGAAATATTACTGGCACGTTTATTTTTATGCACGTCATACAATGCGTGTACACGCGTCGAATGGACAACCTGAATTTTTCTTTTCTTCCTTCAATTTGGTCGGGGCCGCGTGTCAGGGACGTATCCACCTGGCCTCTGGGTATCCGGTTTGGCCAATCTACGGACTAATCTTTTC
Organism: Ophion costatus; assembly: GCA_951751655.1. Taxonomy (NCBI): domain Eukaryota; kingdom Metazoa; phylum Arthropoda; class Insecta; order Hymenoptera; family Ichneumonidae; genus Ophion; species Ophion costatus. The sequence goes on along the minus strand of OX632359.1, from coordinate 23,994,834 downwards.
GACGTTTGCTCTTTGTGCCTCGCGTAGTACAGCACGTCGTCGCGTCGTAGCGTGTCCCTTCGCCGCGAAGCCTCGCTCGCAATGTACGGTCCTATAGTTATATTTATTATCTCCTATTTTTTTCTCTTTTCGCTATTGACGTTAATCGAAATCCGTGCTTGTCGTTTATACCGGAAGATTTTATTATCATTATCATTAGAAGTATATATCCAGGTTGGACCATTTAACGTGACCACCACAAATACCTCCGTTGCCTTTAGAGTGACGAAAATAAACCCGAACAAACCCAAAATATTTTGGTAAAAAATCATTTCAGGGTCATGATATCATAGGTCGTTGGACTCGTCTGAATATCAGCTACAAATTCTTAATAAAAAAAAACATGTTTCCATTTGAAAAACCGTTGATGACCTTGAGAACGCTAAAACTATGACCTTGATAAAAATGAATTTTTCACCTCTGTATCAGCCCTTCGAAAACAAACAAATTACTTTTTGACATTTTTTTCGTCACTCTAAAGGCAACGGAGATATTTGGGGTGGTCACGTTAAATGGTCCATCCTGTATATATATATCTATATATATGCTGGCATTGCAGATTAAAGGTAAATCGAAAATTTCTATTCCTCAAGGGGCCAGTCCAGTTTGAAAATGTCAAAAAATCGATTTTTTTACTGTTTCCGAAAGTACGTACATTCAGAAATATTGGATTTTGTACGGTGCAGGAATTGCCGATTGAGTTTAGGTAAGAATTTTTCGTAGTATAAACTTCAAACGCGTTTGTCTCGTAACAACGTTTTCAAAATCTAGCTCCATCGTATCTCTAAAACTAATAAACCGATTCTCTTGAAATTTGAACCACATATTGTAAACATGATTCGCAGCAAGATGACTCTCGATGGTTTTAAAATTTTGATTTTTACTCTTTTTTTGCGTAAAACTGCGAAGAAACGCGTTTTTTTTACTTTTTTCGTCTTTCATCTGCCATTTTTTCTATTTTTTTGATAAAACTTTATATCCGAGGGTCATTTTGTAGCTGGTGTCATACTGTATCTAATGGACTTTGATTTTTTTGTTTCAGACAAGTCGTTGCCGAGTTGTGATGGAGTAGGTAGCTCCAGTAATTTTATTTACTCCCGAAACTGTAAGTATTATCGCCTTTCTGTACTTTCTATGACCTTCGATGATCTTATGTTATAGGTCGTTGAACTCGTTTTAAGCTCTTCTTTCATGATACAGAAGAAAACATACCGATCCATTTAAAAACATGGAGTTGACCTTCAAATGTCCGAAGTACCTCCAGCTGCAAAAAAAACTATTATCGCTATCGGATGGCCCCTTTTGTACTGTGCAATTTCATTTCAGCAAATATTTCTGTGAACCTTATAGTTCCGAAGATATCCAAGTTGTTAATAGTTATTGATCCACCCTGTATAATAAAATTGTCTAATTCAATTTAGTACTACTTCCATTCAATTAAGAAAATTCTTTAATTAACCTGTTTTTAGAACTGGAGTGGCTTTACCCCTTGTATAATGTTGATTCCAAGAGTTATTCTCAGAATATAATATTAACTTATTTTTGCAATATTACTAATTATTAGTGAGTGCCGTCTGAATATTGAAAAACATCTCTTTTCTGTCAGTCGATTCCCGTTGGTCGATAGATTTCGCTGGTTTAAGATACAACGAGCACGCGCACTTGATTTATATAGATTTTGTTCAAATTTTAACCAGATATTGTTCATGTCTTTATGCATGTTTGAGTGAAATTTCAGAATAGTCGACCATTTGGATTGGGCAATAATGGGTTTTGAAATTGCAACTTTCAACGCTGCAGGGTCTGCTTTGACCGAAATTCAGGTCACATGGTTCATCGTACCATTTCATCGTCTTTATAAATTTTGAAAGAAAATTATGTTTATATAGCATGCTAGTTAGAAAAAGAGTGAAAAAACTTTGTATTGCGTGCTATTCAATTTTGCTAAAAATATTCAGTAAAGACAGAATAATTCTCCGTCAAAAATATTTGTCCCCTCCCGTGTAGAAATTCACTCGGCATAACCTACTTTGACCCTAGCGGTTGTCTAGATTGACCTAGATAGCATAACTCGCGAGGCGCTAGGTTGTGGCTGGCAAGTTTTTGCTAGCTAGTTTTAGGTACCTCGCCGCTAGATGACGGTAAAGTAGTTTTCCTCGTATGTTTTCTCGCAGTGTTACTTACTTAGCCGCGAGATGGAGAAAACGGTTTTTCTCTCGATACATCGAGTCGCCGGTCTGAGTGCATGGCACGGTGGATTATAACCTTTATTTTTTCGTGTGACAGTTTTAAGAGACGGAGAAAAATTATTCCTCAAGTAATAATTATTCAAAGTTGTGGACGAAAAGCGGGAGAAAAAATCCAGTCGAGATAGAGTCCGTAAATACCGAGCTATAAAAGCCGATATAAACGATGCGATCGCAAAACGTTTGCAAAATCAAGGACGCAATGGTAAGTGCAATTTTTTATAAAAATTAACATTCATTTGCAAAAAAAAATTAATAATCCAACTAGTTTTAGAAAGATACAAACATTGATATGCAATGATAAAATTATATCGACATATTATGCATATATTGGTTTTAAAAAATTTGCTGACAAACATTAAGATGATTTTTTTTATGCGTTACCTTTTCTCGATGTGCCGAGTAATTTAACTTGAATAATATCATAAATTATAATTATATTTAGTCAATAATTATTGGCTAAAATTAATTTTTCATTTTCGAAACCTAAAAAAACTTTTCATTGAAAAAAAAATTAAGCGAAAGCCTTCGAGATACAATATGGCGCGATCACGCACCGTAAAAAAAGCGTTAAACGATTAAAAAGGTATGATCCATAAAAAAACGCAATCAACAATACAATAAACAATGTAGTAATAATCAGTACAACAATAACAAAAGAAATACAAACGATTTCGCGCACCATTAAAAAAGCGACAAATATTTAACAACAAAAAAATTACTTCAAATGTGATATTATTAATTATAATCATTTTCAACCTACGTATCTCACTTCTTACGTGTATTAATACTCGATATTTGTAATATTTAATAAAATTTGTTATTTTTCCAAAGTGATCAGATTTCTTTTAATTTTCTATTCAACCCTACCCTGCGTACCCTATCCAGCGTCGAATTATAAAATAGCTTTCTTTCCAGCTAGCGTCTATCTAAGAGCTATCTATAGCACCGAGCTAGAACATCCGGCTAGGCGTTACATTTCCAAGTGTTACATACAAAGCTAGCGGCGGGCTAGTTTCACCGCCAGCCGCTAGCAAGTAATGGGAAAAAATAGACCGCGGCTAGCTCTACGGGGGACCCATTTCTACACGGGCTATAATGAGAAGACAATTGGCAACATCGCAGAACAGGATTGATCAATATTTCGAGAAAACAAATAATTATCGTGTTCCTAAAGTTAGAAACATTTATCATAAAAAAAATATTCGCGTTATAAATATTAGTATTTTATATTGTTTATGAATTCTTCATTAACAAATTTAAATGTTGGTTGGTTCATATCCAATTAAAAACTTGGTTCGATTAGAAGTTACTTCCAAATAAAAATTTGTGTTGCAGTTTTATTTTAAACGTGCCGCGCAAACTTACGTCATTGGATACGTGGAACGATGCGATGTTGCCTTCTTATTATAGGGGACAAATATTTCTTACGGAAAATTATTCTGTCGAAATTTCAATGCAGACCCTTTAGTGTTAAAAGTTGCAACTTTGAAACCTATTATTTCCCAATCCAAACAGTCGATTGTTCTGAATTTCACTCAAACATGCATAATGATATGAACAATGTCTGGTTAAAATTTGAACAAAACCTATAGAAATCAAGATCGCACGTTCGTTCTACCTTAAGGCGGGCAACCACTTTAGATGCTTCAAAAAAATTAATTATTTTTTAATTTCATAAATCGTTAGCAAAATATCTTAAGAATACACCTTGAAAATTTCCAAACGATATTCGGATTCCTTCTAACGGTATGTATATATATAAATGATAAAGACTCTCCCCTCGAATCCGAAGCGCTCGACTCCCAACCACTGTCACGGGTCAAAACATTCCATTTTACTTTGTTTTTTCTCAGAGTGTACATATTTGAGAATATGTGAAAAAAAATAAAAATAAAAATATTTAAAAGTGACCAAGTGACAGACGATTTAGTGAGAACAGGTAGCTTAACGATTTATATATACTTAAATTTTCAATCGCGTTTTTCTTGGAACGACATTTTTTCAATTTGCGGCAATCATAACTCAAAAAGTGATTGATAGATCATCTTCAAATTTGGAACATGTTCACATAATATAATTTATCAAAACATGAAGCTAAAGTTGGAAAGATTAGATTGTTTAAAACATATTTATTATTGCAAAATGCCGGGGAAAAAATGCTGAAAATTCATTATTTTTTTTCAAACACGTTCCAACAATCATTTCTCGATTTTTTTTCTTCGAAATTTACGTTCATGTTCTTAAGAACATCTCACGAATATATAAAAATTTGTTGGACTGTTTCACATGCGAATTGGGAGTTTCAAAATTCTCGCAAATCGACAACGATGACGAGGACGCGCCAAGGGACACAGTTACACCTTAACTAATGCATGAAATAACTTAAAAAAATGTCCAAAGATGTATAAAAATATGAATAAATTATGGTCAGAGTTGCGAAAATTTCCGTTTTGTTTAACAATTTAAAAAACCCACAGAATCATTTAATGTTCGGTTTCCTAAAGTGGTGGCCCGCCTTAAAGATTCCATGGGAAGTTGTTTGTGGTAAAGAGGCCATTGTCGTTCCGCTGTAGAAACGGTTCTTTTTATCATGCTCTTTGTTTTGACGACGGAGAGCCATATGAGATCAGAGTGCGAAGAACCGCAAAATGCGAAATGCCATGAAAACGAGCAAGGGCAAATAGAGCTACACTGTTGGTCCTGATTGCTGTGAATTTCGTTAAGAGAAAGTTCGGTCTACCTTTTCAAGAGCGTGCAAGGTAGAATTGAATAGTACGAGGTTCGTCGTTCGAAAAGTAAGAAAGGGCGCGAGGAAGGGATGAAGTAGGTAACCTAAATCTCACGTCGACGAGAACTGCTCCGGCGAAAGGGAGAGGGGACCCACCTCGCTCGATTTTACATCTACTGTACTTCCCGTTTTTTATTCTCGCTTACTGCAGATTTGTCAAGGAGTAATCCTTGACTGAGGGCTTACGCCGGTTTTTGAAAACGAATCTTGAGAAGATCATTTTTTTAATCATCCAGGTGACCGTGTACAGAAACACGGCTCTATTCACAAATACACCCTTGATTCTATATGGTGAACGAAAATCCGATTGAAATCAATAACTCGATACTGTACCGTTTGTACGCAGTGCGTAAAACTACAGTCGCGAGATTGCTGTGTTACTGGGTGAAAAAAGAGGATAGCGGTGAAAAAATACTAGTCGCAAAATCAATGCGAAAATGTAATACGAGTAGAGGAAAATAGTCATGGGACTGACGTGTGCATCGTTGCGACACAACGGTTTTATTTATTTTTTGCAAACATTTTTATATTTCTCATAATTTGCTGTACATTCGAGCTCTCGTGTCTTTAAAAATATTGTAAAATAGTTTGTTTTATTTTGTCGACGACCGGGACCCCAATCGAGGGGTGAATGATCGCGCGGGGTGGAAGTACACTCGAGAAACGGAAGTACCGAAGCGCCATTTGACAAAGTGAAAACGTAAACCTTGCGTAATAAACAAGAATAGAAAAAAAATCACTGGGCATCTGGTATTAAGTTGAGGAAAGAACACTCGTCTTTTTACCGAGAAACGTTTCTTGAAATATATTCAAAAGACGAAATCACGATATTCAAGCAAACATGTTTAACAAAAAAGGATAATTAGGCTTCTAGTAGGCTCAGAGTGTACATATTTGAGAATATGTGAAAAAAAATTGAAATAAAAATATTTAAAAGTGACCAAGTGACAGACGATTTAGTGAGAACAGGTAGCTTAACGATTTACATATACTTAAACTTTCAATCGCCCTTTTCTTGAAACGACATTTTTTCAATTTGCGGGAATCATAACTTAAAAAGTGATTGATAGATCATCTTATAGATAGTAAATCAAGAAGATCCCTCGAAACGTACCAAGAATGATTATTTGAAATATGCTCGAAAATCTTAGATTGCATATTCATAGTAACCAATTTAATCAAGTAAACGTCAAATGAAGAATAATTTTTAAAAATTCGCGGCAACTGTCATTAAGTAAACAAATAAAATACTGGGGATTTTTCCACAAAACGTTTAGGTATACATAAAAAATACAGTTGCATATTTGCGATATCGTGATAAGCTTGAAAAGTAGAGTAGAGAACAATCAAGAAAATCATGAGGTATGTAGTATTGAGTAGAAAAATAGTCATTAGGGACCTTAGAAAAAAATGTTATATGCAATGCATGTTATAAAGTCCAGTAACATTTACAGTAACATATTTTGGAGTAAAAGAGGTTACAAGAGAATAATATAAAAAATCACGAACTCAAAAAAACCTTTTCGAAATATATGTGATAAAGTCAAGTGAAACAATAAACGTGTTATATTTAATAAAATGAAAATTAAAATAGCCCCTAGGATGAGTTGATCATTTTGGACCGCCATTCACTAATATGGAGAAGAAGAGAAAAAAACAATTAATCTGAACGAAGCTATTTGCTTTTGAATGGAACTCCATTCAGCCACCTGGTGCACTGCGTCCCTCGATAGGGTGTATTAGGGATAGAAGTGTGTGTACACAACTTTCTTATTTATAACAGCACGGCGTCGAGAAATATAGTTAATTTCTAGCTGTCTGTGTATGAAACTCGTGGGGGTGCCCTTCTCGGACCATAATACTCCGCTTTTTCTTTGTTGAGCGGCTGCTGGCGTTAGCCGAGTCTTGCGGCTAAGCACGCCATCTGCCTCTCGCTTAATTAATTGACCTGTCTGTCTTAGGCCCTTCTTCTATTTTTCCCTCGCTATTGCTTCCTCCTCCAACCTATCTCCGTCTCTCCTCCATGCCCGGAGACAGCTTTACGTATTATCACGAACGAGGCAAAGAAATTGCTCGGCCTCGAATTCGCATTCGTGCTTAAATAAATGAAAGCACGAAATTACGTCGTTTCTCTCTTCGGTTACGAAAAACGGGGGCGCTCGTTTACTCGGTCCAATTTTATCAGACCTGCATCATTGAACGTTCACCTAACGAAATATCATCTGGCTAATTAATTGTTGCCTTCATTATGTTTCGACATGTAATTCGAAGTTAATGTCATTGGTATAATATTATTTTGTTCAATAAAGAGACAACCATTGATTGCCAATTGGCATTGAATTGAGGCTCTATACCTTGATAACGTTGAATAAAAAAAAAAGGGTTGTCAATCCAACTTTTAAAAACTTTGGAGATGTTGTGTTTTTTTTACTAGCTTATGGAAGAGGGATATGGTATAGATACAAATATTGCGATTTATTGAGCTGCACATAGCTTCGTTGTGATTTTATTTCACTCATGAAGCTTTTTCAAGAGTCCGCGTTGGAACGACCATGATCGATATCCGTTAAGGCTTAAACGACCCGATTTTGTCTCGTAAACCGATGGATCGAAAGCTCGAGAGCTCTCGTGTTGCGTGACGATCGAGACATAACCTCAAAGGCATGCGGTGACGTATTTCGAGATTATTACGTGGCTGAAAATTGGCTTCGTAAATATCGCCACAGTCCCGGACGTTTACGGAGCAACCATTACTGCGCTCCCTATCGTTGCCCATTCTGACCCATTTTCCCATGAAACTCCAGTTGGCAATGCACGATATCGAGGCCTTTTTCCTCTATACGTATGAACATATCGATTTTTGGCGTGAGAAAGGCTGAATTGACTTCCCTCTCTCATTGCAGCATCCTATGTTACTTCGCTTGCCTTTTAACCTCGTCCCATCGACCCTCTTTCTTTTCACGGCGTTCATTGGCCAGGGCTGTATATATCCTGAAATATCGAACCCCATCGACACGATGGAGCTCCAGTAAACCGTGGCCTTGCTTTCTCCAAAAATACGGTCGCAACGTATGTTTCCTTTAGATAATCTGATGAGGGAAAAATGTCTCTTTGGAAAATGATCATTGTAGATCTTTCGTAGGTCATGTTCAGTGTCCGTTTAGGCGAATATTAATTGCAGTTTTGGTAATCGTTGATGCAGTCAGGCTGTTATCATGCGACTTGACCATCGGCAACAACTCCGATCTGGGATTTCAATAGATTTTTTGCCATTTTGGGGTCCTTTACTATTGCAAAATCAAAGGCACGAATAATATGGAAGAATATTAATTTTCAACGGCGTGTTTAACGTTTATGTACCATCGGAAATCGACGGTTAAAGGGGATGATCGTTCGATTCGTATTCTATTATCCTGCACTGATGAACGAACGATACTGGCACATTTGTATCTTTGTAAATTTCATTTTGTAAGCGGGTATTAGGATTTTTATGGAATGGGGGAAAATTACAATTTTCGGGTGCGAGAAACTGTACCTACGCCTCGAGCTATGCAAAACGCATTTAGGAGGCTATAAACTTCGATTTCGTATTACGCCTAATAGTTTACTGATGATGAAATTAATTTGTTGGGTTAGGCCGGAAATTGATATGGGAACTGTGAAATTGATAACAAAAATGAACAGAATCAAGAATTTACAATTGGTTGTTGAGAATATACATAAAAGAGGATACATTTTTTTTCAATACAAAGTGGCGACACACTCGCAGTTTGTCCAAAAGCATCTTGACTTTTGCAAAATATTTTAATCTTTTTTGCAATTGGTGTTTTGTATACTTTTTTGTTTTTGTAAAAAAGTCGGATGAAAGTTTACGTCATCTCTTTAAAGATCCTTTTTCTCACAATCTTGATGCTTCTTTAGTGTTTTATATTCCTGTTAAGAAAGGCTTAACTTTTTTTTCTTAGGTTTAATGCTGAAGTTTGAGAAAAATTACACCTGGGAGGGCTCGAGTGAAAAATATTTATTTTCGAACAAACCGCTGGGGTGGGGGTTATGAGGTTTAGCCGTCGGGGATGAAGTACAAAAGGAGCATCCTATGCTTATGCACGAAGCCGATGACTTACCAACTGTTAGCTTTCAAATAATCGTCATATTAAGTTACCCCGTGTGACGGCCGTTTTTTCGCTTGTTTGGGATTTTTTCTGACGAACAATAAAAATATAGAAGTTTGAACTTATTACTATATATTCATTGACATTTTAACAGTAAGTCAGAATATTTTCAGACCAAAATCTTCATGACAATGTGTGTTGCACCACTCTAAAGGCACACATGTCGAAAAAAGGTTTGTCGACGGTCTCCATGATTCCAACTGATTGGCTTATCTGAAGTAAAAAAACCAAACGGCATTTTAACCTGTAAAGCTGTGGCTATCCAATGAACTAGAATTCTAGAATCCAATGAACTAGAACTCTAGAATCCAATGAACTTGAATGCGAAAATATTGAAAATTGAATAAGTGACATGCTTTTGAAAAATAATTTTCAAATTTCATGATTTTTTTCAATTATGTTGTTATGAAAAAAAAACGGCTCGGAATTTTGGCATTATTTTAGTTTCATCGATGACTATACAGGTGCCGAATCTACCATTAAAATTTCAAAGCAATCGGTCAAACCGTGTTTGAGATATTGTGGATGACCAATTCGAAAAACGCAGTTTTAAGAAAAACACGTCTAAAAGTTCAAATACGATTTAAACTATGAAATCTTTACTCATCATTGATCTGCTATGCCTGGTCCTTCTTCTTCCTCTTGGAAGTCCCTTAAAGCTGCTTGCGCCGCTCTTGTTTCAATTCTGGCTTGTTTCACGACGTCGCTCACGCGCCGCTCGGAGCGAGCGATACGTGCTTCATTACGGCGGTGCACGCGAGCATGCGCTTCGTGGCCAATTAAACATCCCATTGTCGCCAACTTTTATTACCCCTTGAAATCCTTCGTTGAAGATAATTATAGCCAAAAACATTGAAATCTCGACGTTTTTGGCGCCGGAGTAAAGACGTTTTGGAGCGAAAGTCGAGATCAATGAATTCAGAGATTCATTATTGTTCTACGTCTGTGCTCCTAAACATCGGGTCAACAGTTCTTCGCTTGACAAGTCTTCATACACAGGTTTGATATAGCTGCTTGGACCGCTAGTGTTAAAGGTGGCTTGTCGTCATGAAATTGACTGAGCTCACCCTTAGCTTCAGCCTGACGCCATTTGCACCAGCTGTCTTCGCCCTCTGGACAGCTTTGATCCTGAGGATTTTTATCTGACGAATTTTTATGAAAGAAAGTAGCCCAAACTTCTTCCTCCATTTCTTCAACACAATCTGAATGTCGACGAATTGCTAATCCGTAGAACTTTGTTATTTCGTTGATGATCTTGTGTCAGTTTGTCTGCGCCTTTTCCACCGATTCCTTTATTACTTTCTTTTGCATTACGGAGTCACGTCCCTATTCTTTTCCCTACATAGCCCACGCATTCTTTTTTTTATACTAAGATCTCTCCGTATGGCCTTTAAAATTCTATTAAATGTTTTACTATCTCCGTACCTATGTACGTCAGATACTTTCCGCCATGTTTATCTACCGATCTTAAAAACATTCGCGTGATGGCATTTATTTCCATCTTACCGGAGCTTTCAGAATGATTTACGCTCCATTCATTTTCGTGAGCTTCATACCATGTTTCGTACGCTGGATTCGTATGCTGGATTACTATTTTTTTTTGCTTTTCCATAAAATACATCCACCGCAAAGGCTGCTCATAACCATTGTATCTAAAACTTCTCCGGTTTATTTTGCAATTGACGTAGAGACACCAAACAGAGATGGGAAGCCTCGTTTCTTCCAAGTGCCATCGCCTGAAACTGTCAATTCATCCCGTGACTTTCCGGCGTCTTCGTTCGTGTTTTTCTCTCGCCTGGTAGCAAAAGTCAACACAGAATAAAAAACTGTAGATGCGGCTATATAAATATTCTTCAAGATACCTCCACATATGTCCATGAGATTACAAATTAGGCTCACCCCTTCGTGACCAATTTTCAATAAGGGCATTACAAAAACAAAACGATGATTAATTTCGTAAACTTGATTGCGCGACACATCACTTTTGCATTCCTTACATATGACATAGGCAGAGATGGCAAAACATACAGAGACAAACTCCAGAATGCAATAGGCAAAACTTGAAGTGACAGGCACCCCATGTCCATCCTGTCTTTGAGTTTCTTAGCTGAAGCTGATGTAAATTCCGTATCATTTTGCACTGTTTGACTTGCTTCTTTTTCTACCAGTCATTTAAAAAACGAATAACTTATAAACTGATCTGATTTCGAACTGATTCGTAGTAGCTGTTACGCTCTTCGGTGCCAAGCTAAGGCTAAACTAACCGTTATACTTGAAAGTAAGTTTGGGAAAAGAAGCGACCTTCTACATCTCCCTCTATACATGTATATATGAGTGTACATGTGTATTAGAAGGGCTTAGGTAAGAAACCGAAGCGTCTCAAAAGGCCTGGTGTCCCGCCCTGCCGAACACTCTATTAATAAGCGCTCCCAATACCTGGTCTTCTAACTGCTGTAACTTTCCAACGACTTCGAATATTGGAAAATCACTTTACCAAACAAAAATCGATTTTTTCAAGATATCACACGGGGTGACCACCTTGAACGCACGTTATCGAACTATTTTTCTACATCTATTGGTAAAAATATGCATATTTGAACAATCGGTGATTACATTAAGTGTTTTCATTACTTTGTATAAATGTTTTCTATAACCTTTTCTCGCTCAATTAACGCGAAACGAATTGGCAACGTATATCATAGTGCCCAGGTTGGCGGAAGTGTCGCGAAGTTAGAGACATATGCGACCTGCTTGTAACCTCAATGTCGGCCCAAGGAGCTGTCAAAAATTTATATCGGTCCGAGTAAAACAATTTCGTTGGAAAGAAAAAGTGTGTACTAAAGCTGTCTATAATCTCGAAGAAATCAAAAACTTTAATAATTGTTCGATATTCTAAAAAAAATGTATTAAAAAAATCGCATTATTTTGTCTTTGCCTAGAAATTTCGAGACATGTATAATTTCTGAACATAGTTATCGAAATTAATATTAAGCAATTATTAATAATTAAGAGAATAAGTAACAATAATATTCGTTGTTAATTATCCTGACCGAGTAGTTTGAGGTTCCCGTGCATAATTACCGAATACCTATAAGATAGGTAGCATTTGTGCCGTCTACCACGTTGCCGTGATTGCACAGTCTAATATTTTGTGTGCTTGATTTTCGTACAAACTCGCTATCAAATACATTAATAATTTTATAACGGTACTGTGAAGCCTCATTTGCACGGTACCAAGGGTTAGTTCGATAAATAGTCGAGTCGTACTTATTTTTTCACCTCCGTGGTAACATTCACTTAGCAGATATTAATAATACACTGAAAAATGATCGGGAGTTTTCTATAAGCGTAATGTAATTAGCTCCCGAAATACGCCGAGAAGCCGATTTTTTTTTCTAAAAAATGGTGCTGTGGATCTTATTCAAACTGCACAGGATGATCAGCAAAGAGTTTATAAAGGTTCAGAAGAATTTTCTGTACATTTTTCTTTGCGTAGTTCAAGGCCTTACATATGCGTAGAAACACATTTTTAACGGTTTTTTTTGTTCTAAACGATGTATAACCATCACAAGAATGCTATACTAAAAAAATTATACGCGAAAATAAAATACAAAATTAGGGCTCCTTTTTGAGAGCGCACAAAACGGCCTAGGTGCTGCGAGTAGCAATTTCGAGACGTTTAGTCCAGGCGTTCTACAAAAAATATACAACCATCTAACAACTGAAAGTCTACTATCGAAATGCCTCTGTGGGTACACGCAGAATTCAAATGACAGATTCAATTACGTCATGCGGACGACAGCTTCTAATTCAGTTTTGAAACTCTCAACGCGTTTTTTTCAAAACGACGTTTTTCAAATCGAGTGAACGCACAATTCGGGCCCAGCTTTCATTGGATTGACTTGAAGTTTTGACTGTAGCTGCTTGCAAGGATCATCACTCAAGTGTCCGCCTTCCATTTAGTTGAAAATCATATATGTGATTAAGCATTGAAAACTGATACACATATATTTTTTTATCGGCGGAAAAACGGGTTAAGGGGGGAAACGATCCGTCAAAGAAAAGCGTGTCACGCCTTCATTTAGATTTTTTCAATGCTTCTATAGTGGATTTTTCGTTGCTTTAAATTTGAAGCATTTTGGTTTTCGTTTCATTCCGATCGGTGGACTGCTTGTGGGCGAAACTGCAAGAAGGGTGGTTTTCCCCGTTAAAACCATTTTCCCACAGATAAAAAAATACGTATTTAATAGTTTTCAATGCTTTATCATAGACATGAGTTTCAACAAAATCAAAGGCGGACACTTAAGTCATGTGACTTGTTTGATAGATTCACTAAAGAAGTACACACAAATTTTACGATTCATCAACAATTCTCGTTCTTATTAACAAATTACGGTCTATATATTGGCGAAAAAATGTATTAAAAAGATGCCATTTTGCGAAAAAAAACAAATTTTTCAAATAATCTTGTGTCCTGCTCTAGCAAAATGCACGTAAATGACGAAATTTTTTGTTTTGTTTTATGTCGGAATCCATGAATCTTCTGCGTCATCCCGCAGGGCGCCTAAACAACGGTTTTAGTATAGCTATGCCTAAGCCGCCATATTTTTCTTTCATAATAAAATTTCTCTTGTTCACGTCAACACATGTGGAATAAACTGTCAGAACCTCATTTTGATGTCTTCTTTGATAGTATGTAAAAAATCTCATTTTTCCGTGAGCCACATACATGTCACGCCTCCAAGCGGTTATCCCATGTGACAGGTCCAAAAAATAAATAAAAATTTGTTTGCACAAATTGCGAGAACGTGTGCGTGTTATATGGACTCAGCAAAGAAGACTAATGGTGAAGTCAACACTTTCTTTGTGTAAATCGTACTTGAACTTTTAAGCCCGTTTTTCTCAAAACGTTATTCGACAAATTGGTTTCCATGATATATCAAAAACTATTGAACGGATTTCACTCAAATTTTTATGGCGAGTCAGCACATTCTTAGTTCTCACCCGAACTAGAATATTTCTGATACCTGGCATATTTTTTTAAGCTGAAAAAGTTGAAAAAGGATGACGAAACTTGGAACTTAACGTTTAAAACCGTGCCAAAAATTCAATTTTCGATATTTCTACTTCATTTCCGGTGATAGCCTCCAGCCTATAGATTGAAGTGCCGTTTGATTTTTTAATTTCAGATGAGCACAATCTCCGGAATCTTCGCAGCCGTTGATCAACTTTTTTTTGCACATGAGTGACTTCCGAACGGTGTAAAGTCGATTCAACTCGTTATTTTTGTCTGATAAAATTCTGGGGAATTGTAAAAATGTTAATAAATGCGTGGTATAAATTAAAAGATAGTGTGATTTAATGGGAAGCAACAAAAAAATCCTAAAAAAGCGAAAAAAATAGCTGTAAAATTTCGGCAGAGTTTTCAAATTCTTTTGTAACCCACTTCAAAGTTTCCGTACCACTTTTCGACCCACCATGGTGGGGTTACTTCCTCAATCTCTATATTTTGGACTCAGTGTCCCAATCTTCGGAAATAACATAGCGAAATAATTTTTTCCGATTGCATTTGGCCTCTCTTTACCAAGTATCGTGCAATCACGCAGGTTCATTATCTTCAATAAAAACAATTATTAACAAAATGGTTCGTCATTATTCGCACATATCTCGCGTCCCCCATCACGCGGAGTATCGAATCACAGTAAAAGTTCTCCATATTGCGACTGTTTCGCAACTTCCGACACCGCGGGAGCTCGTCTGACGTCCATTGAAAAATCGTGTGACGAGTAACCACTATACGAAACAGGTTCATGGGTCTGGAATGCTTTGAAGTTGGTTGAACAGCCGGCAAACCGCTTTTAAATTGAACGATATTCCATTAACGAGAACGTCGCAGGGGCACTGAAAAGTTCGAAACCTGACAATATAGGGACACTTTTTCACTCGGATAAACCGACGAGATATATCATTGTTTGTCCTGTCGTTCGTGAACTTTTGTCCACCGGCCACAAAGGACCCAGAAAACGACAAATTTCGCCTCTCTGTGCGACAAATTTCATACCAGTTGGGCATTTTTTGCCCCATCTTTTTGCGTTGCCGCGTATGCTCAACTTTTGGCAAAATTCGTTTCGTCATTCGTGACATTGCGCTCACAGTGGCGGGAACGAAAGTAACCTTGTTGACCTCGCGCAGGATACCTTCAAGGTTCCCGAGTCCTCTCTATCGTTCGTATGATGCACCCGCGTAAGGCTTGCAACTGGCTTGCAACTTGCTTCCACCGAGCAACCGTAAATTGTACCATGGTGGAGGTTGTCGGAGCATTTCGAATTTCAGTATTCGGCTCTTCACAGGCAGAATCCGTTTTCCGCGTCTCTCCTCGCACAATATACCTTCGAAGGGTTTGACGAGCTCGACGAAGAGAACGCGTGACGAGGTTGAAGTAATGCGGGAATACCATGGAGGGACGTAGGAAGGGTCGTTCTCGAAACTTCTTGGGGTTTCCCTTTCATGGCCTCCATATGTCTGTACAGTCAGTGCGGTTTCGCTCGAATTAATTTCGGAAAAAGTATCTCGACTTTTCGTGATACCGGACAACCGCGATACTAGCGCCAGCTCTGAACGCCCCTGGGGAATCCCCGTCCGTGAAACACGCCAACTTGAACAACCGTACACTGAGAGAAAAATCCATGATATTTACATAAAAACGCCCATGGTAAAAGATGGGGTAGTAATATTCCCTATGGTTCGTTGGCAACGCAATCATAATATGCTTAAGGGCTAACACCCCTGTGAACGTCTAAACTAGAGGGATTTTTTGTGCGGAAGGACAAGTAAGGGGATGATAATATTCAAGGATGTTATTAGTCATATCTTCAAGTGAATATAAAAAATTATATTGAAAAATTATACACAATGGTGACGCTGGAACCATTCTCGCGAGGCATGTTGAATTTGAGACCGTCTGCGGCACGCAGTACTAGTAACGCAAGTTCGAATGTGGAAGAAAATTTGAAAAATTCTATTACTTAACACGAGTATAGTTAGAGAAATACGTGGGGGATTTCGAAAAAAATATTTTTTGTGATATTGGCAAGCATTTGAAGTAAAAAGTCAGTTTTTGATAGAAAAAAAGGAGAATCATTTGTTAATAAATACGTTGTGGCTAGCTGTTAGGTCATAGGGCGAATAAGGATATGCTATTCGTCTGGTTAGGGGCTCAGTTCACGCTGTACAACACCTCAAACAAACACACCCAAGCAACCCAAACAAACAAACCTAAACAAACACGCCCGAAAAAACAAACCCAAACAAAATTATAAAGATTTTATTCGGAGGAATACGTGTAAATTATTCGTCCCGATAGTTTGTTTAACAATTTAACACATTCTATCCGGGCGATTATATACATGTTATTCGTACGGATACTTGCTGACATGAATCACAATAATATATACGTCTACTGGTAGTACGGCGTGAACTGAGCTGCCATCCGGACGAATAAGGTACGCTTATTCTTTCGATGACCGGACGGGGAGTCACTCCGTAATAAATAATGATATAATCAACTCATGGAAAATCCTGTAGGTATTTCTCTTCGGAATGTGATGTTGAAGTCGTGCTCAAAATATGGAGTGAATATAATGAAAATAGTTGGCGTTATGCTGCGTGCCGGTTTGAAAAATCGTCTTCTGAGAAAAACGGTCGACGTCTCGCCCACGGGCCAGCCACTGCCACCGCAGATCTGCACGGGCCTGCGGGCCACTTTTTTACAGCTATCAAACTTTTTTCCCTTTATTCTAGATGATGCAAATCATCTGTTAAGCCGATTAAAAAAAATACATTAAAAAAAAATCCACAGTGGTGTTGCCTCTTAACAAAGTTATAAGCTAAAAGTATATCTGCTCATGCAATTTGGGTGGCATGTTTGACTATCCATTATCCTCGAAATAATTATTAACTATCGTAAAAGGCTGGACAACACAGATATGGTTAATCTACTGCTGTCGAAAAATCGACGCATAAATACTAATGTTGCATATTGTACGTGAGATTTTATTCAGGTTCAGGATGTTGAGTCCCAAATCGCAAATGATGATAAAATTCTGAAAATTTGGTATGTTTTTGTATGAAGTATTTCAGAGGTCGTGTAAAAATTCCACGACAATTAGGAAGCTCGTTATTGAACAATTAACATTCACAAATTAAATGTTGTTTTATTGAAACTGATGTAACTTTGCAATAAGTTTTTTTTTTGACCTCTCAATTTTATAATATCTACAATATACTGAAAGCAACGGAAACAAAACGAAGTATATTTATACATTTTTTTAAATTTCTTTTAAAAAATTTTCTTAACAAAATTTTAATTTTTTAATAACGAGCTTCCTAATCGTCGTGAAATTTTAACACGACCTCTTAAATACTTCATACAAAAACATACCAAATTTTTAGAATTTTCTTATCATTTTTTATTTCAACCCTTAAGGGGGTTGAAATAATGATAATAGAATTCTGAAAATTTGGTATGTTTTTACATGAAGTATTCAGGAGGTCGTGTAAAAATTTCATGACGATTAAGAAGCTATTTATTGAACAATTAACATTAACATGTTTCATAGGGACTCACCATCCTTAAACTCCTACTATTCTATTCAAGTTTGTAAGGATGTCTCAAAATGGCCTGACATTTTTATTTTTTAATGAAACGTATTATTTATTTGAAATGGAAGAATATTTTTATTTCAATAGAAGGTACAAATGTGGAGGTTATGTGTGGAACACAATATCCGATTAATGGCATAAACGGCATGGATTTGGAAGACATATTCTTTTAACAAGACGGCGCAAGCTGCCACGTTGCGGGCGAAACAATGTAGTTATTGCACAGTTTCATGGTCGTGTTATCTTGCGCCGCAGCGAAGTGGATTGGCCACCAAGATCGTGCGGTTTGACGGAAATGGACTTCTTTCTTTGGGGTTTCCTGAAAGTAAAAGTGTACGCCAATGATCCACAGACCATTCCGGAGCTCAAGGAAGCAATTGGACGCACCATTTATTAATTTAGTCCACAATTATGCCAGCATTTTTTTGCGAATTTCGTCAAAAGAGTGAACGTTTGCAAATAGGAACGAGACGGCCATTTATCGGATACTGTGCTCCACACATAACTTTCATGTTTGTATCTTATATTATAATAAGGCTATTCGTATTTTTCAAATAAATAATACGTTTTATTAATAAATTAGAATGTCAGGTCATTATGAGACACCCTATACAATCCATGTGATCAACAATAACGATCGTCGAGTACAATTTGTTAGAAGATTTCAGTTGGAGCAACCACGGCCTGTAAGGAAGATCACTTAAGTGGCTACCGTCGACTTTGTTGAAACTCATAAAAGCATTGAAAAAAGCATTGAGACACGTTTTTTTAATCTGCGGTAAAACGGTTATAAGTTGGGGGAAACCACCCCTCAAAGGAAGGCGTATGAAGGGGTGGTTTTGCAGTTTCACCCATAAGCAGTCCACCGATCTGAGTGGAGCAAAAACCAAAAGTCTTCTAATGTAAGGCGATGAAAAATCCACTATAGAAAAATTGAACAAATAAATAAATCCAGGGGTGACACGCCTTTCCTTGAGGGGTTGTTTTCCCCCTTAAATAGTTTTTTCTCGGGTAATCAAAGTACGTGTCTAATAGTTTTCAATGCTTTATCACATGTATGAGTTTCAACAAAATCGAAGTCGGACCCTCAAGTGATGTTTCTTGTTAGTAGATTTAGGAACTATGCCTGTTTCGCAATCTGTTACATAGTATGTTAGTTGCATTGCAAAAATAGTTCAACGGTTCAACTCGTCTTCTTGTAGTTCACCCTCTGTTCTTGTACAATAAATATTACTATCCACATAGTATGATGAGGTCCAAATTATCATATGATAAGGTCGAAATTACTATTCTATGGCACAATAGAAAAAAATCCCGAAAAGTGCTGTTTTCGAATGTTACAACTTGGCAAAACCCGTTAATAAGTTTTATCCCTAGCTTTTTGTGGTTGGCAAAACATCTGATCGGATAATTTTTCATTTTGTAATCATGAATTAGAGTCATTAGATATATTTACATAGGGAGTGCATTTTTTTTCAAATACTTCGAAAATTATAAATAGAAAGTATGTAAAAAATAAATAGTGTGTACGTAGTGAATATCGCTTCAATCTTTTTATCTCAATAAAAAAGAGTAAAAATACACGTCTAGGGCGACTGAATTCATTACGCAACATTATACCTTTTTGTTCCTCCGAGGGTCGTAAGGTCGTTCCTAGTTTAAAGGCTGAATGACTCATTGAGTGACCAATAAGGAGGATTTTTTCTATTTATTTTCCTGATTACAGGATTTTTTTCATGCTTTGTCCGTGATTTCATCCCCAAGCTCGCTGTTCGCATCGTCGACGCCGCCTTTCACCACGCGTCACGTCGAATATCGAATTCGCGTGCGCGCCTCACAGGCGCGCCCCGTATCACGTGTCGTGCACTCGTATTATTATTATTAATTGTGCCCGATAATTAATTACGGCACGTTGCTGGCTGCTGCTGCCACTGCACGAACTCGCGACAGTCCGGTAACATTCCCCGAATTAAAAGCACTTAGAAACCCTGCGACAGTCCGTCGCTCTGTAGTCTCTATGTCCTGGCTATAGCTCTGTTCAACGTGTACTACACGTGTATTAAGAGTATACCGCTGAGGCGAAGATGGAATTAGCATATCTTCCTTCAGGAAAAAGTCGAAATATTTGTCAAATATTTTCGATTATTTGATATATTCTAATATTTATATTTTTTTATTTCCGAATATTTTAACTATTCGAAGATTTGTATTCATTTATATCTCTGAATATTACAAGTACTCAAACATTTTACACAGTTTTGAGCAGTACTTGGTCAAATTAATCGTTTCTTGGCAGCAGCTCATAGTAATAAGCTGCTGCCACAATTCTTGCTACGATTTCTTTCCAATCCCACCAAACACAGGGCTTGATCTTCTTCGGGTGTAATCCAGTCTTTGCGACCGTCTGAGCCGCCTCCCCGCCCTCCGGACTGATCTTTTTTGAATGACATTATTATAGACAATCCACTTTCCATGGCCAGTAATTATTCGCTCAAGAAATGGTCTGTTTTCATGGCGTTTAAGCAGTAAATCGCAAGTTGAAAGTCGCATCATCAAATTCTTTTCGCTCAGTTCGTGCGGCACCCAAACATCAAGCTTGTTTACCATTCCAAGCTTCGTAAGTGTCTTGGAACAGTTGATTGGTCAACGTTGAGGTTATGTCCAATCTCTGTAGACGTCAAATGCCAGTCGGAGCCGGTAAAAGCTTTGACTTTATCGACATCGGTAGTGACTGGCCGACCGAAGTGAGGGTCATCTTGGAGATAAAAATCTTCACAACGATATTTCGCAAACCATTTCCAACACACCTTCGCTTACGGCATTCTCTCCATACACGGCGCATATCTTTCTGTGAGTTGACCGTGCGTTTCTTTCCTTCTCGGAAACAAAAAGGCGAAATACATCGAACACACACGTTTTTTGCTTCCATGTTCAAAATACAATTAAACTTCCTATACGCCGCGAATCTCGATGGACATTTTTTTAAAAGTGGACACAGGTTTCAGCTTTTATTTCATGTATGACATTTCATATGGTTGATGCACGTGCAAGTAGAAAAACAACTGCGAATGATATCTGTCGGAATTTTGCTATGGGCTATGCATAGACCGAATAATTCCGGCTGTACTTCCAGGTAGCTGTTACCATCGATTTGGGAGAAATTTTGCACCGATTTTTTAATTTATATATGTCACTGCTCAAATGCATTTTAGGCGGATCGCAATAGCTTCGATACGATCTGGTGTATGTATTCTACAAGAACAGAGGGAAAATCACAACAAAAGTGTTGAACTATTATCCTATTTTGGCAATGCGACAAACATGCTATGTAACAGTTTGCGAGACACGCGGAGTCCTTAAGGGGTTACCCCCACTTCCGATTTTGAAAAAATCGACCTTTTACAATAGTTAATCATTATTTCGGGGATAATGGATACTCAAACACGCCACCCAAATAGCATGCTTACGTATACTTTTCGCTCATAGTTGTGTTGACCATATTATGATTGGGGTATTAATGAACTATGGGGAATTTTACTATTTCCTTTTTTACCATAGACATTTTTGTAAATACCATCGACTTTTCTCTCAGTAGTTAAAAAAAATGAAAACAAATCCTTCGTCGTGAACAATTAAATCGAATATCCAAAAAATGGATAAATTTATTCCGTCTTTCAAACATTATAAAAACGTTTTCACTATGGAACAGGTCAGCAAATATTGTGCCCTCAATTCCTTCTCCTTGAGAGTAAACTCAAATTTTCCAATTTCAAGTTTAATTCCCCAACAGTATTCGCTAAATATTCTAGAATTTACCGGCGAATCGTAATTATTATTTCCAATGGACCAATAATAAAGAAAGCAGCAAGAATATAAGTTGCTGACTCGGCACAGTCTCGAATTGCTTCTCTCTCGCCTACCCCCTCTCCTCTCTCGCCTTACCCCTCTCTTCACTCGCTTGGTTGAGCTTTTCGCAATGCCAGCGGCAAGGGCTTTTATCGGAAGCTTCGAGCCAGCAGAAACCACTTGGCTGTTCAGTAATTGAAATATTCTATGCATAATGTTCAATACATTAATGTGTAGTATATTACAGCGTGCGGTTGATGCACAATTATTAAAGAAGCGATATCGTTCGGTCGTATGGTAGAAGGTACGCGCATGTACAGGGTGCACAGCATTTGAATGTCGAGACCACCTCGAAATGGTGAGCTGGGAAAAAGCTGAACTTATCATTAATTTGGTCGCACTTTCCAGCACTGTAGAGAAAGCCTGCTTCGAAGAGTGATTTGACGGGTTACACCTAGCTCGTGGCCGGAAAAAAAGAAGAATTTTCTTGAATTTTCTTCTGAGAAAACGTGTGCAGGTTTTCAATTTTATTTTTGACATTAAAGAGTATGTTTCAGAGCATGGTATTTTTCAAGTATCTTTTATAATGTTTGTGTTGGGAAATATTTATAAATTCGGTAGATACAACGATTTGTGCAGACCGCCGTTTGAAATACGTCCTTCGCGGCGATCGCTTCTGCTCGAAAACAAAACATCCATAAAAAAAAATCAAACTCATTTAGTTTGTGCCATGAAATTATCTAGTGCTTGACGAAAGATTTAATAAAATAATGATTTAAAAAAATAAACGCCGTTTAAAGATTTAATAAAATATAGATCTTTGAAAAAATAACTGCAGTCCAAATAGGAAGTATAGATTTTTAGTAAAATAAAACGCTCGATTATCGTAGATTAAAAAAAAACTATGCATCGAAAAAGAACTGCTACGTTCAAGCACTGCTTTTTAATATATAAAAGAAGCTTCTGAAATTGAAAGTTTCTTGGTGGAGTGATTTTTGAGATATTGTGGTCACTGATTTTGATAAAGTCATTTCGAGAAATACGTCTTTAATCGACGTGAAGTTTCCAGAGAATATTTTTGAAATTTTATATTTTGAGAATGCGACAAAGACCATAAATCGATATTTTCAAACATTTTAACTATGTATAAGCCCTCAAAATGATAGGCTAGCCATTACTTTGTAATGCCCTGGGTATATCTCAGACGATGATTAAAAAAAATTTTAAGTATATAAATATCGATTACTTTTTTAAGAGAAAAGGCAAACTTGTCATTTTCGCACTGCTGGGACGAAGAATCAGTCGAATATCAATAAAAAGTATTATAATTATACGACGTTTGATAAATAAAAGTAACGAGAATTTTTTAATATCGCGGGCTGATAAGTCCGACTGGTACAATTTTTTTTTGTTATGTCGGTGCACTTGTATCCGGCGTATGTTGATGTTTGTAGCCATATCGGATGTTTAGTTTACTGTTTGCCGTCAAAAAGGTTGCACATGTTATGGTGTGCTCGGCGTTTTCTTTACTTGCGGAACAAATGCATAAAAATATTAGCATTACATTTTGCTTCAAAACATGGAATAAAGTCTAGCACCGCATTCGAAATGTTGACTGTTGCTTTTAGCGAGTCTACTATGAGTAAAGCAAGAGTTATATTACGAGTGGTACAAACGTTTTAAAGATATTGTAGATTACCAACGTCCTAGGCGCCCCAGCACAACAACCATCAACGATAACGTCGAACAAGTGAATATAATGATTTCGGACAACCGCCGAATCACTATAAGAGAGGCTGCTGATGATGTCGGGGTATCATTTGGCTCTTGCCAAGCAATTTTTCCGGACGTTTTGAATATGAAACGTGTGGCAGCAAAGTTTGTTGCGAAATTGCTGAATGTTTACCAAAAACAACTGCCAGTGAACATTGTGTTTTTGGCGAAAAACAACAATTATAATGACTCAGCCACTGTATTCGTCGGCCATGGTCTCCTGTGACTCTCCTCTATTTTCGAAGGTGAACAGAACCATGAAAGGACGTCGGTTTACCAACATTGAAGACATAAAGACCATCTCTGAAGGAACTGAATGCCGTTCTGAAAAATGTGTTTCAAAAGTACTTCGAAGATTGAAAAAAGCGCTGACAGAAGTGTATTATATCTGAAGGGGATTACTTTAAAGGGGACAAAGTTAATATTCATGAATAAATAAAGATTTTTTGAGAAAAAACGAAAATACTCGTTAGTTTTTATGAAACCTCATATATTGCTACAATTTCACTTTAATATTGATGTGGTTGTATTTCTTCGGGCGGTCATGTTACAGGTCCAAAAAATCGAAAAAATTCTTCGCACAAATTAAAAAAAATGTTTGCGTATTATATGGATCCCACATTCCAGACTAATGGTGAATCAACATTTCCTTTATGTCAATCGTATTTGAGCTTTTAAACGCATGTTTTCTTCAACTGTATTTTTAAAAATCACTTCCATGATATGTCAAATACTATTGAATAGATTTCGCTCAAATTTGTATGGTATAGGCAGCACATCTATAGTTTTCATCCAAACAAGAATCTTTTTGATATCTGCCATAGTGTTTTTAAAAGCTGAAACCATCGAAAAAATGACGAAAGTGGAAACTTAATTTTTTTACACCGTGGCAAAAATGCATTTTTCGATTTTTTTATTTCGCTCTAGTTCCGGCGATAGCCTCAGGTATATACATTAAAATGCCGTTTGATTTTTTCATTTCAGATGAGCAAAACCTCCGGAATCATGGCAGCTGACAATCAACTTTTTTTACACATGAGTATCTTCCGAACGGTTTTAAGTCGATCCAACTCATTATTTTGGTTTGATAAAATTTTGAGGAACTGTAAAAATGTTAATAAATGTGTGGTAAACATTCAAAGATAGCGTGTTTTAATGTTTCATGGAAAAATTGCCAAAAAAGCGAAAAAATAGCTGTCAAATGGGATGACCCCGTTAAGGAGTTTGGAGAGGTCCAGTTAAGTCAATTGACGGTTTATGATTTATTTTTCTCAAGAAACCTCAAAAAATGCCTATGAGGTATAGATTTATTCTGTAGATGCTAATTGTTCATGAAATATATAATTAAAGGGCAAGAGTATATATTTTAATATTTTAATTGCGTAAATAAGAAAAACTTGTGTGTTCCACCCAACTGGAAAAAGTATAACACTATCGATTATGAATAATTGCGGCCGCGAATGTCTTAAACAACTAAGAATGAAATTGTGAGTAATTTCTAATCATGCCTATTTGTACTTATGTCACGAGATTATTTATTATTACCATAAATTAATGTTGAGTGTTACCGTAATACGGCAACTTCGCAGACATTGAGGTTGGTAGCAATGCTCTTCATTCGCCAGCCAAGATTCTTGATCTTTCATTAAATATTGATGGTTTAATATTGAATATATATGGTTTACGATGGGCAAGATGGGGGTTTTTTCTAAATGTTTTCAAAGTTTTAGTTTGCGTTCATCTGTTGTTACAAATGATGGCAAATTGGCTATTTAGCACCCTCGTGCTAAATAGCCAAAAATTACATTACTCGTAGCTTAACGTCTTGGCCATCTCACCACACGAAAAATGACAAACATTAAACTATTTTTTATCTCTGGTGTTTGGTAATGAAAATATTTCAAAAAAATCGTCGAGACTCAGCATAGGCTAGAAAACGGCAGAAATTGTTTTTTTACATTTCATCTTGCAGTGTGGCTTACGCTCCACTTCCTCAAATAATTGTCTAAAGTTTTTTTTTCGTTTGCTTTTTTGCGCTTTAACGCACCAGCCTTTTCACGTGGCCGCACGTGTCACATTTTTTTCCATTGCCGAGAGACCCCCCACAGAATTGCCCACGGTCGCTGCGTCTCACTATTGTATCGCATTGGCATGGGGGCACAGGTAAACCGAGGACCTATTCAGTGTCGTTACCCAAGCAAAGTTAGGAGGACTATCTCGTGGTTGGTTATCGGCCCGCGAGCCAGTATCTGCGTGGCTAAGAGTGCTCACTCCCCAAATCATTTTGACCCACGAGGATGTGCCTCGTCGTCGACGATCCGTCTCTTTCGTATCTCTCGTCAAACCCGAGATAGCTGAAAATGCGTGCTGGCATGGGTCACATGTTTATTCATCGGCGTGTCCGTTCATTACCCACATGACAATATTGGTTGATGGGAGTTGCTTGTATCTCCCGATATGCACCATTTGACATGCGGGCTAACCGTATGGGCCAAACTAACCCGTCATCGCGTTACCTCTTGTCCGTTCTATCCCCACTTTCGCTCCGTATTTCCACGGCCTTGCTCTCATGGGCGATGCCATATCAACTATTCCTGCCCGTTTTTGGGATTCGGTATTCCTGAGCAGGCTGAACAGGAACTGCATGTGGCCGGGTTTCATGTCTGTTCTAAAGAGGTCTCCATAAACTTAACACTTCTAATATACGATTTCTCATTGCTTAGGGCCTAACGGTTAGGTACGGCATGTTAAATCAAATACAGTTATCTGTCCAGGGGCTAAGCTCTGATTTGCAATGAAAATTTTGTACAAATTCCAGAAAAATTTCGAGTTGTGACGATTTTCGTGAAAGGACAGATCGCCGACAGCGATACGGCGAACCATCCCACTGAAAGCAACCCCTTTTTTCGCGTTTTTCTTTTACCTGTAATTTGTGAAACGGCGTAGGTCCTATCTCAAAGTCTACGAGCCCGATCCACTTCAAATTCGGACAGAGAATAATCTATTACATTTTCTATCGTATGACCGAATGATTTTTTATATGTTCATCCATTTCATGACAACAATTGATTAAACGCGTTTTTCTTCCGTCGAAAATCGACCTACTTGCACAGCTTGCCATTGTCGTCATTTTCAAAATTTCGTAAACTTGTCCGGTCATACGAAAGTTTTATTATCATAGTGTACGTACATTTTTTAATTTCTCATTTCAGATCACCCCAGTTGCCAGCACCACAAAAGTGCCAATAATTGGTACTTTTTTAAAAGTAGGTTTCCATTTAAGAAATTTAAACTTCACAAGACTATATATAATATATATATATATATATATATATATATATATTTATTTGAGGTCTCTATTAATTGCTGAGTTCCACCGTATACCTTTGTCAGCTTTTTTCGCATAACCCTTTCCAATGCCTCTCTATACGCGCATTTCGCTAACTCAACCGAATCTTCCGTGGCCTCCACAGCCTTTTAAAGCTAGACTATACCGCATTTTCCGAGGGTACGGGCAACTGTGGGAAACCCGTACCGGTATAGACGGCCCCCATATTCGTCTGATTCTCTGGTGTGCAAAGTTTAAGGGGGGATTGTCTTTTTTTTTCGCAAAATTTACCGCTTTTTGGGAATTTTTTTGTGAAGAAAGTATACAACGGAAAACTTGTGAAACTTGGCATATAGTTTTATTGATCTGTTTACTACATACAAAAAAATTTTTAAACAATTTCATCAAAAAATCCGCCTCCCACCCCCCTCGACGCGCGATGGTCCTTTTTTGATGGTGTGCACGATTACAGCCTTCACGTTCATCCTGCAACAAAAACCCAAAAAGCATTTCACTTTAGACACATATAGCTATCGTTCGATGAAGGGGAAAAAAAAAATTGACGATTTGGTGACGTTTTGAACTTGAAGTATCGATTTTTCGAAAAAAATTGATCGATTTGTTGTTATAAATAAAAAACTATTAAACGTATTGCTTTTTTGCTTCATCAAACGATAGCTATATGTGTCTAAAGTAAAATGCTTTTTGGGTTTTTGTTGCAGGATGAACGTGAAGGCTGTAATCGTGCACACCATCAAAAAAGGACCATCGCGCGTCGAGGGGGGTGGGAGGTGGATTTTTTGATGAAATTGTTTAAAAAATTTTTTGTATGTAGTAAACAGATCAATAAAACTATAAAACTATATTACATAAAAAAATTTTTGTATGTAATAAAACAGATCAATAATTCGATATATTAGTCAAGAAAGTAACCCTGCGGACACATTTCGAATGTATAAGAAAAACACAGCATCGATGCGGTATAACCACGCGGAAAGCTGGCCAGATAACCACAAACGTTATTTACGTCACGACTAGTTACGTTACCTATTATATTATCTAAATATGGGACATATGTACTTGCCAATTGATTTTCTCTTCTTTTTTCAAAATCACAAACTAAGTTAGTAATACGTCATTTATCGCGAGGTACGCAGCGAAACGAACTGTCAACGATTGGCGTCCGGCGATTCGGTCTCTGCGACTACGTTCTCTCGCGCCAGTAATCGGACACGAGATTCGACCGTGGTACATGCGTGTGATAGATGTCCCAATTACTGAGACGCTGGACTTATTATATAAAACCTTATCCAAACCGAAATGTAACGGTGGCGTCGAAAAGTCGGTTCGATTCGCTTTCGATCGGTCATAAGTCTAGTCTAGAAATCGATTAAAAATAGACCCCTATTGCTATCACAAATTATCGCAACTCTTTAGCTCTTCGGGTTAGAAAAGTGCATTCATGACATGGCTGACGCGGACTCGTTAATATAACTCGTCAATTTTACTACTAAAATTCGTTATTGGCGTACAATTTTCCAGTAATAAATTAATAATTGAAGGCTGAATAGAATGCAAGCGTCCTATTTCGTTACCAATCAATTATATATCTAATATAATGAAATATTCGAACTACTGTCCGAACAGTGGGACCCGTCCAAGCATTAGTACCGTTACCTTACATACTCAACGTCTCATCCATTGTTCGAGGGTGTTCATTACGAGAGCTGCCAAGATTTGGAATTCCGAAAAACTGCTTGCGAATTATAAGGACAACGGGAAATTGTATCGTGTTCGTTTGTGTCATCACGTATTAGAGTACGACTTTTTCCGTAAAAATAGTCTCTCTTCAACATCATTCACACCTTTGCTAACAAGTAATTGATATACAGCGAGCGATGAAGCGAAGACGAAAACTTCCTTCTACTCTTACTCCAATATTGGAAGTTGTAATATGATTTAAAAAAACTAGGTTTTACATTGCTTTCGAGGGTTTTACAAAATTTTTATGTGCTTCCTCCCTAAAATGTTTCCTTACGGTAGTACGGGCACGAACCTCCTCATTAGAAAGAAAATTGATTTTTTATATACTGTAGTATAGACATACAAAATGACGTCCGCAAAAAACTCTGCATGCCTTACCGGCTAAGTACAATAGTAATTAATCCACGAAATCAATGCATTCAACCTGCACCTTATAGAGAAACTGTGCGGATCAAACATTGGAACGGAAATAATAATAGTTCGCGATTAGATCGGAACTATGCGAAAAGCGATAGAGAACAAGAAAACTGTCGCGGCCGCGTATGTTCCATGGAAAATGTAGGTTACGGGACATTTTGAGCAGATATTATCGATTGAATCGCTAGTCGCGTCTGTCATCGCTCCCTTAACAATATGCACATGTCACACACACACTACAAAAATACGCTTACACATACGGTAAACAAACACATACTTGTTATTTATCGAAAGTACCTGAGTACATTGTTGCCACGAATATTGCCAGAATTATGAAATGGCGGCCTGTGATAACTCAAGTCAAGTCTGATTGCTATTTTAATACTTTATTTTCATAATATGATACACAGTTATCACATACACATCTCAAATAATTATTTTCCTCGTCATGTTTATTATTATACCCAAATGTATCATATTTTACCCTTTGCAGATTCGATCATTTATAGATTTTCTGTTGATTAGTCAATCCGCTAGTACTACCTTAAAAGTGTCGCTGATAAGATACGTGCTATGGGAAGGTTGATGGGGCGTTGCGATGATGATTTAGCCCCTGATATGTAACAGCCGTTATTTATCTATCATTAGTGATATATTTATTCGGGCGGTGATACTCGTGTGGGCTCGTAAATAGCCCGGTGTACTAAAGCGGTGGCCTGCAAGGTCTGTCAACACTCGGATTTGACCACGTTCCAAGCCAAGCCTCGTCACATTCATCCCTGCCAAATTCCGCTCCATTATATAGCAATAAGATTCCTTGCAATATTATAAATACAACAGTAATATTGATTGTATTTTTATACATACTTATAGTGATATGGTGGTGCAGATTATTTAAAGGTGTAGTTTTATACAGTAGCAATACTACTTTTTTTCAAAACTTTTCAAGTAATAAAGAACTGCAAATAAGAGTAAAGTAATATTTACTTTACTTTAATTTAATGTTTGTAAATACTTGCAATATTAAGTCTATCATCATCCATACTTATACTGATATGGTAGTCCAGGTTATTTAAATGTGTAGTTTTACCAGGTGCAGAAGTATGAAACCGGAATTTCCCTATAGATGGTGCTAGCCATCAGTTTAGGGACCGTTAGAGCGCTTCTGCAGCGCCATCACCTCCCTCTAACAGCTGACGGAGATTTTCAACACACAACAATCCAAGTTCCCTACACCGGTATATTTTTCTATAACCTTTAACATGTCGAGGTTTGTGCCTACGAACTACGATTTGCGGGCAGCATTAGTTTTCTGTTTTCATTTGAAGAAAACTGCTGCAGAATCGCATTGAATGCTTGTCGAAGCTTACGGTGAACATGCTCTTGGTAAAACATAGTGTTTCGAGTGGTTCAAAAAATTCAAAAGTGGTGATTTTGACGTGAGAAACGAAGAGCGTCGGAAACCACCGAAAAAGATCGCAGGCAACAAATTGCAAGCCATATTGGATGAAGATGATACTCAAAGTCAACAAGAACTCGCGGATCAATTGAATGGGACGCAGAAAGCCCTCTCCATTCGTTTTTATCATTTTCAAACAAGAGACGTGTAATTTTTACAATAAAATTCCGATTTCATCCTTCTACACCGGGTATACAGTAGCAATACTACTTTTTTTTACTATCAAAGTGATAAAGTACTGTAAATAAAAGTAAAGTAATATTTACTTTTCTTTTATTTACAGTAGCAATACTACATATAGTAGTATAGTAGTATAAATAAAATGATTATGGACACTATATTAATATCATTTGCGTTATCAAATAACTGTAAATAGGGTCAAATTATTCACGGTACACGAAATCTCGGCTAAGAAGCCGCCAGCGTTTAAATGTTTACATATCAATGCTATGTGTACCGAGCGAGGAAAAAAAAATGAAACTGTGATAGGCAACGCTTATTGCATATTCCTTTCATCTCACGATAAAAATATTCCTTTTTGAGAATAGATGATCTAATGGGAGGCAAAAGCTTAACGAATTCAGTCCCGGGTTTTAAGTTTCGTAGTATTATTTATTCCGTATTATTTATTCACGTATTATTTATTCCTCGCTTGTATAGGTTGTCAAAAAGTTTCTCGCTTCTAATCTAGGTTTTATTTGGATGGGTTGCAGTCATTTAGCCTATAAGGTCTGCATTCGCTTGGACCCAAAAACAGATTGATTTTCAGTATTTTTTCTGATAAAAGTATTGGGATGACGCTCTCGGGAGTTCACACGCGTTAGATACCTAACCCTGCCATGTTTGAGTTTTTTTTTTTCAAATTGAAAAATATTTATTACCTATAGGGTTATTATTATTTGAAAAATGAACGAATCTACTTTTAGTATAATAACAAAACTTTCATATGGCCGAATACTTTTCTAAAAATTTTTCAATTTTGAAGATGGTAAACTGTCGACACGAAAGTGCTATTTTCGGTAAAAATACAACGTTAATTATAAGTCATTAACGAATGGATAAAAAAATGAAAAAAAAAAAATTTGTCCATATGATAGAAAAAGGTTATAAACTACGCCCTGTTCGTTAGTGAATTGGACGAATTAATGTTGAGATATGACTTATAATGTTTTATAAAACATGGGTTACGGAAAACACACAAGGATACAGGCTGAACGACAGCGGGGCGGTTCGTCGTAGTGTAGGGGCGATTTGACCCTCTACATATATCTACATGGCTCGGTCAATTTTTCGAATTTTTACACAATCTTTGTCGCACGTTGAAGTCAAGAGTCTTAGCTATAAAACGATCCAATACAGAAATCGTATTTTTGTAGTTTCAAGCTTATGCAGATCCTTTAAAGTTTCACCCCCACTTGTCATTTTACTACAAAAAGAGAGACGCCCTGAAATTTTACACTGATATGGTCCCTTAATATTGTGTTTGGTGATTTTGAGGCCACTCGGAACCCGCATAATTACGTAATGACCGTCCGTCGATCTGTCATAACACGATGGCCAACCTTACATTCGGGTTTAAAAATAAATTATGAAAAGAGCGGTCTGTGAAGATCTACAATCAATATTCTCGAGGTTACTGTAAAATAATTTGTTCCGGAAGAGATTGGAAAAATGAATTTACAACTCAACGAGGCTCATTGTTTTATATTATTGACAGTATTAAAAAAATTAGTTCTGTAAAATATCGTTGGCTAATCAGTCTTTCCGAAATGGTGTCGCTTAATATACAAAAGATCAATTTGTAAAAGTCTAGTTGCGCCAGTGGAAAACAGGTTACTTTTGGGATGTAAAAAAATATCGTGATGATAAATTTTGACTAAAACTATTATTTAAAAAAATATGATCTGAAGAATACTTCGTAATTTTTTGTATTAAAATATTTAATTATAATCGACTTGTAGCAGATGTCCAGGGATCTACACGGAAAAAACCGAACAGCTCTCGTTAGTATATTAGGTGATCCCATGATTAATCGAAGGAAGTTTCGAAATATCAAATTGAAACAAAGTGGCACGTGTTCAAAGTTAGTCATGATTTTTGCGAAAAAAAGTACATCTAATCGAAGGTAGGTATACATCGAAAAAAAAACCCTTCGACCAAATACTATATTTTTACATCTAGAAAAAGCCCAAAAAATTTGAAAAACATCCATGCAGTAGTTTATTAAGATATTTTTCTCACCAACTTGGAGAATGTACTTTCGAGAAAAAAGCGTTTAAGGGATCATCACAGTGTTAAAACATTCAAAAAACCGATTATTTTGCGTTTTTCGATGGACGGTTTTAAACATGATGTTCAATTTTTGGGGGGAAATTCGAATTATTCCGGTTGCTACACCCTTTTTCAGAAAAAGGAATTCAACCAGTTGCGTGAAACCTGGTGCGGGCGGAAGCGTTTTTCTCGAAATGCCGGTTTTCAAAACGGTGTACACTCTCAAAGGAACAGGCTTCAAGGTAACCGTCTCAAATTTTAACACAACATTCTTCACGCCATTCTTTATCTTGCTATGGAAGCTTTTTCAAAATCTTCATATTTTTTTCAACGAAAAACTGTTAAAAATATAGGCTCAATTCGATAGTTTTTCCAAGCTACCGCCATTTTGTCAATTTCGATTTTAAAAAACCTCCATAGCAATATGGCTGTTTTCATAATATTCAATCATCTTTGTACAAATTTTGTTTCATTGTCAGATAATATTTACGGCCACAACCGTGTAGACTGTGAGGACTCCTTTTTTTCGAAGACATTTTCAACCGTAACAAAATGTGACGAAAATAAAAATAAACGTTTAAAATTTTATTTTCTGTTGTTCATGAGTGCTTCGTTTGACATACAAAAATCAGACTGATTAGCGTATTTGAACCATCGAAAAAAAGTCGCGAAGATCGGCTATTTTTCGACCCGGTACACCGTGATGATCCCTTAAAGTTGCTAACGACGCTCCGAGTATTCCGACGGGCGTCAACATAACAGCCTGTCAGCTTTGATACGACCATCATGAAAATTTCAGGAAACATTTATAAGAAGATATACCGTCAAAGTGTATTGGTTTCAAAGAAAGTGATTTTTTAACTTTATCAACTAGGCATAACCCCTTAATAAGTGGTTTGAAACGTACTTGGCCGCCCGTGTTTATTCTTCTTATTGCTTACTACCGTTGCACAAGTTGCATGCACACCTCACATTCTACACTCATGAGTTAAAGCAGACTCGATGACCTACGCGATACAGAGGAAATTTAATTTCTGTCAGTCAAGTTGCGACGTAAGCGCGTCTCGGAATAAAATTCTTTTCTTTTTCGGTAATGATTTTTGTCTCGCGCGAAGCATTCGCAGGATTCGAAACGAAAGCCGGTTCATGTATTTCGCGCCGAGGCAACGTTAACATCCGTAGCCTCGCGCGCTTACGTTCAACCTCGAGAGCTCGTGTACCATTCAAATTCTTTTTTATCCGCCGTCGGTAATCAGGTAGAGCACACACGCGCCTAGCACTAGAGTTTCCGGCACGTCGCGTCTGCATCGCTGATTGCATTATTTTCCGGAACATTGCATATTCACCAGGCTGGTCGTTATTATTCCTTCGTAACTTTGAGATACAAAATTTTGCAA
The DNA here is from genome assembly GCA_951751655.1 of Ophion costatus. Lineage (NCBI taxonomy): Eukaryota > Metazoa > Arthropoda > Insecta > Hymenoptera > Ichneumonidae > Ophion > Ophion costatus. Next base: position 23,960,670 of record OX632359.1, on the reverse strand, counting down.
TTAATTTACGCGTTGCTTGTGTTTTTGTACCTCTCATTGACCCTTCTGCCTTTCACGTCGTTAGATTCATGTGATTTGTCAATACCAAACTATATTTCGACGTGCCACCTGAAATGTCAGCCATTGAGAAGAAGATCGATATTTTTAACGGTGCTCTCGTATTATTGAAGTCTCGATACGGATGGCTTCTTATTTTCGCGATAACGGAGACTGCACTTATCTCTCGTTATTTATTTGTCTCCATCAACGATCCGGCAATCCCCGTGCTTTTGTCTTCGTTCGGAACGGGAAAAAAAGGCGTCGAAAACTTGCTATACAATGGAAACAATATCCAATTAAATGCGACTGCGGATATATATAAAGATTTTTTGTTGTGCAAGCGAAAAGGGCTTTTCAAACGAGACCTAGAGTTTCGAGTGCGATTGAAGAAACGTGAACACAATATGGACTTGTGTGGCACGTAGCGGTTGTCGTACGCCAAGACCCAATGGTCGATTGCTGCGGAAAGGATTACGCTGGTTGACCGTATCGGCTCATGAAAATATATAAACGTCGAAATGTGTATACTATACGGAATGGAGTTACGAGGGGATCGGAAAACGATGTAAGAACAATCAAACGATAAGTACGAGGGAGAGTGGCGGACTGGCTTCTACTGACTTTAGTAATAAGTGGGTATGTTGCGACTTTGGAAAATACGTTTGCAGAATGGTTTTTGGAGACCCGTTTAAGCACTTTTGTAATTTTTGCCGAGAAATACTCTTACAAGAGTGATATAACTTGTTTATTTATGTTAAAAGTATGTATAAACAGCGAAGAATTTCTGTCCAAATTTACATTTGCATCATTTCGCCACTGAACTGCCCACAGGCCAAAAAGATGAGACTAATACGTGTTCTTCGACATTGTTGCAATCTTCTTCCAATCTTTCTTTATGCTTTGTATGAGTACACGACGTTGACACCTATTTCGAAATCGCGAAAATGAAAGCTTTTCTTTTTTCTTAATACAGCATGCTTGAATGTATTTTGCCGAATCGCAGTTACGCCGCCGATCGATAATTTGCTATTTCAAGTTGCTGTTGGTTACAGCTGAGTACTGACCTAGCAGTTGGGGGTCTTATTAAAACTTTTAATCTTAAAAAAAAATCGTTTTGTGTGCTCCTTTGAGTAAAAAGTTATTTATATTAAAACATATGAGCATTGTTTAAGAATGATTTTGATACAGAAAGCATTATTCTTGATTGAGTACCTATTGAAGCTGTTTCAGGTAAGTCTTTACTTTGAAAAGTATGAAATATCAACGCACATTTAGAAAATTAAACAAAATTTAGATTTAGATTGAATAAGCATCATTTTTAATTGAGTACTTAATGAAGGTCTTTGACATAAGTGTTTACTTTCAAAAGTATGAAATAAAAATACAAATGTAGAAAATTAAACAAAATTTTCAATTAGTTACGGAAAGCACAATTTTTAATTGAGTATTTCTTAAAGATTTTTCTCTGAACTGTTTACTTTAGAAAGTATGAAATATAAATAAAAATTTAGAAAATTAAACAAAATTGATGAATTATACAATTTTAAAAATCTGTAAAAAATCATAAAATCTATAAAAAATGAAGTGAGTAACGGAACCTCAAAGGATTCATCGAACTCCTTCACGATTCATTCGATTAATATAATATTGAACAGATACTGCTGTTGAACATCGTAGTGAGCAAATAATTCCTCATCGAATAAAACAATACGATGATAAGTGAGTATAACCCATGTCGGGGATCATCTCGGAATTGTATTAATGTGTGCTCTATATATCATACTTGCTCTGTATCATTTTAAGAGGTGAAAGAAAAGATAAAAGTTGAAGCCCGTAGTAAATTTTCCGTAAAATTGTCGATATTCCAGAAACCATCAACAATTTTCATCTTTCCAAACGTAAAAATCCACTTCTTCGACGTGTTTTCTGAACAAGAGTGTTCCAGCTGTCGTGCGTGCATTTAAAGAGTCACTCAAAATAACCTAACATTTTTATTTGTTAATAAAACGTATTATTTATTTGAAAAGTACGAATATTTTAGTTTTTATATAACGTACAAACATGGAGGTCATGTGTGGAATATACATGTCAATGTCACACACATGCTTTTGTGTCATTTGGATCTTCTAAGCATGAATATGCAGACCTTCCGTCAAAATTCGCCGCATAAGGCATCTTGAAACGTTCCAAACAAAACGTACCAAACGCAAGTTTGGTAGGTTTGAAGATTTTTAGATTTTCTCTGAAAAGTCGTTGCTACGAAAATTCTTCCGCTAGTCACATTTTTGCAAATTTATCATTAATATTTTCTGTAAACATTCGGTGATCCCCTGTTCTTATTGTCGTAATGGAATCTTCAGGTTTTTTTACACGCATAGAGTAGTTTATACCAAGCATCTGGAATTATTTAGTGTATAAATTATTAGATAGACATATGGCCAGTGTGTAATCTCCATAAAGTGCCGTATAAATTAGACGTTCTTTAGTGTCGCATTTTTTTTGTTTAAACTGCGACAACTTGGCTCAAAATTTTAGCAGTATTATGGGATGTATTTTTCCTTCGTTGTACACGGAAATCAGTTAATTGTTTAATATTCGGGTTCGTAAAAGGAGCCTTAACGGACAACACCACTGTGACGGCTTCGAAAAATCGATTTTTTGAAAACCATCTAGAAAAATCTAAAATACATTTAAGATTAAGATGCCGTTGGACCCAGGTCGAAAAAATAATTATTTTCGGAGATATTGAATATTTTGTGGAGCGGTACAGCGCTCCGTGACGCTCGGGGTCCCGCGCAGCTGCGCGCCTCAGGGTCGGCAGGTATATCGAATAGCGATCCATACGACGGTTTCGAGATAAAAAAAAAGAGTGCATCGATCATGTCCAAAAACGTATGGGGACGCGCCTCCGCGAAATCGTGAAAAAACAAAAAGGATTGTCTGGCAGACGAAAGCTCACCGGAAAATTGATTGACGATTTGAGCACATATTACGGCTTGGCTATTCGGAGGAACAGCGATGACGTTGAAAAAATGAGGAAGGCAATTTGGGCAACTATCAAACATAAAATATCCACAGATAGTGCGCCACAACATGACGATTGCCCAAAGGGAGCCGAGCGTGGTGTTCGTGGCAGCGAGCGGTCGCAAGCGGTAATATTTCTGAATATCGCCATAAGCCGCCTCATCCTGAGGAAGTATTAGAGGCAATTACGCCAGTCTTCGAAAATTTGAGCAGCGACGATTTGCTGCAGCGTTGTTTGGGCGGCTTCACGCAAAACAACAACGAAGGCTACAACAAATCAGTTTGGGCAATAGCCCCCAAGTGTCAGTCCGGGAGCAAAAAAATCGTCGATATTGCAGCTGATATCGCGGTATTATTATTCAACGATGGCCTGAGAAGCCTCATGAAAGTTTTGGAGATGTTGGGGATAACTATCGGCCCAAATTGTTTCAATTTTTGCGTTGAAACCGACGCAGCGCGGATCGAGCTGGCGGAGCGCTCGCTCCCAGACGCTGCAAAAGAGGCAAGAAGAGCCTCTACAAGTTCGAGAAAAGATGCTAGGGACAATAATTTGCTTCTTGAAGGCCAGCTATATGGTGCCGGCATCGCTGATTAAAGGTAACATTTTTTTTTCCAATTTATCGCATAAATTAACAAACCTAAAACTTTGAACGCGTTTTTCTCAAAACCACTTTTTTGAATGCGGCACGCAGCAGAACTCGAGCAATTTTTATCCGATCGACTTCAAATTTGGACTGCATCAATAAAACTAGATTATCTAAAGAAGTACATAGGATTTTTTCGATAGCTCAATAATAAAAAAAGTTATAGCTTATTTTCGACGAGAAATTTTGCTCGAAAATCGTCCTTTAATTTCAAAAGCGTGCCTATTTTTTAAAAATCAATATTTTTTCAAATCCCTATGTACTTCTCTTCAAAATATCATATTATTAACGAAAACACTCGGTATTTTTTTTCAGATCGACTTTGAAGAGGGTTCTGCTGCGTGCCGCGAACCACTGCAGAGGTAACAGTACCTGACGCGGGAGCTTCCCCAGCGTCACCATGGGGCGCGAAAAATTTGAAATTTTTTTTTATGTATCTTCAATAAACAACGAACAAAAAAAAAAAAGATTTTCGATTATCTCTTTTTTTTCCCACAAAAAAAATTCTTGAAAAATGGCAAAAAAACAGGGGGTCACAGTGGTGTTGTCCGTTAAATTTCGACACCGTGTTGAAAACTTTGCATCGTTGGAATGCAACGAAATTTGTTTCCAAGTTAATCATTTCAGTATTTCTATTTTAGAACATTGAAAAAAAAATTCAGCTCTTAGATTCCCAATCAGAATCCTGATAAAAAACACCGCAGTGATTGTCGTACTCCAAATTTGTTACAATCTAGGCGTTTTAAACAAACTTCAAAACGTCATTTCCCGACAATCCAACGCACTTGAAACGTTTAAGTCTCTTCGTACTGCAAGCAATTTAGATCGCGTAAATGCGTCGGCACGTTACACGATCCGTTCGAGGTCTCGTTTGGAATGATTTTCTAGGAATGATTAACTTCGATGGATGCTGTATAACGAGCCCGGAGAGACGTTGAAGTGAGGAGGATCAAAGTTGAGTATATGGATCTGAGCGGCACAGCGCCCGGACAATGAAAGGGGCCGTAAAATAATGGTAGATAGAACAGGAATATTACGAGACACCGAATGAAATGGTATATGATCGTTAAAGTGGTATTAAAATCAGGCCATCACCGTGGATGTGTGTATGCGTGTATGCACGCGCGCGCGGGCGCGTGGTCGATTACATACATACATACATACATACATACATACATACATACATACAAACATACATACATACATACATACATACATATATATCAAGATATATATATATATATATATGTGTGTGTGTGTGTATCTTGATATTTCTTTTCATAGCAATACCATGTACCATATCAGCCCTGTGGTAATGTTACTCGTCACTGGTTCACGATTCGATTTTATATTATAATTTTATAGGCTGCGTTAAAAGCTCAAGTACTGTCGATCGTTGAGCAGATAATTTGACATTTTCCGGGTATTTCCACATTTTCGTTACTGCGATGTTATGTCCTTATGGTTTCCAATATAATCCTTGTGCTTCAATTCACCCGAAATCGCGCGTGAAACATCAAATTGTATCGTAAATATCGATAAACTCATTACACTTCCTCGTGTGTACCGTGTCGATAATTTCATCGAGCTTTCATTCGACTCGTCAAATTGTATCGAATGTCGAGTATACCGCGGAATCGGTTTTCCACGCGTAGCCACTTCTTTGCTATATGCATCTTTCATGACGTTGAAGTTTATATCGTTGAAATGCAATGATTTTTCTGTTGTTAATTTTCGATTCCTCTACCTCTATGCTTGCCTGAAGCCTTTTTTTGCAGATTGAGGTCGTAAATCTCTAATGAGAATACGTAAGACCGCTTAAGTGATTTTCACAGTCGAAAACAATTCGAACAATTGAAAAAAATGGATTTTCGTTGCGTTCCAACGATGCAAGCTTCGACATAATGATTTTTGTGCTAAGAGACCGTATATTCGTTACTCTGAATGACGATGCAAGCATATCTCGATACACGAAAAAAATAACGCTATTTACAGGGTTCCGCAGCCAAAGGGCAAAACGGAACCTTATTAATGTCACTCTGCTGTCCGTCCGTATGTCACGGGTCTCTAGCTCGTAAACGGAATGAGTTACAGACCTGAAAATAGGATATTTTGTGTAGAATGTCGACCCAAAACCGAATATTGAATTAGAAATTCAAAAAATTATTTTTCATGGCGCTGTCTGGCATGTGGGGTGTCATTTTTTAAAGCTCATTGAGTAGAGTACAAATATATTTTTGTGTTCTTTTATTTTCAAAAATAAAGAATAGAGGGCGCCGTCAAAGTTGTCAGTTTTAGACCATTTTTGTTACGGCAGCTGTCGAAAAAACTAAACTAGTTAGATATTTGGCATTTCTGTATATTATGTACCATATACTGTATTTAAACTACAAATACAGAAAACGCCGATGCATAATGTAATATATATAGTAATTGATTGTACAAATATTTAATACAATAAATTTATCATGAAAATATATAAACTCATTGTTCTCCTCATCGTTCTACGGCGGCGAATTCGTGCGGCCAATAGTTTTCCCAGAATTTTATTTTTAATTTTCAACCCCCGAGAGGGGTTGGTAAATAAAAATTCAAGGGTGGTCCATAGAAACGAAAATATAGAGAACATTATTTTCTACATTTCGTACATTTAAGCTATACGTGCAAAATCGATTGTTTTTGAGTTATTCAATAAACAATAATTATGGTATTTCAAAAAAAAATTTGGGAGTCAAGATAGTATTGGAAAGTGAGATTAAATACTCGATCGACGCATCTTTTCAAGGGCTACAACGTTCCCATCTGAGCACAAAGTGTACGAATTTTTCCTAAAGAGTTATTGAATTGAAACTGATTTTTCAAAATTTTACCCCACCCGTGAAAGAGGAGGGCAGTCATAACAAAATTCGGGGTCCATGAGGGTTTGAATATGGATTCCCTACTAGGACGTTCGACAACACAATCGGACTACGCCCCGACAGAAAAATAACAGGGTTGGGAAATTTATTCAAAAAAGGTTGTAGCGAGGAAAATGATAAAGCGCCCATGTGGGATTCATCAGGGCAGTGGTTGTTACAGGGCATACAATATAAACTGTAAAACTGAACTTATTTTTTATTTTATAATTTCGAGGTGAATAATAAATAATCCTTTACTTGAAGAAAATAGTTTTCATTATTGCAAAACACCTCGCTTGATATGTATCCACTAATAAAGCTGATAATTATAGGGCAGTAATAGGGTTGCTTCATGGCTTCGATCGGGTTTTGTTGAGGCAACCAGTCGGGCCCTGATTCATAAGCCTCTTTGGCCCTCGTCGACAAAGTGTGACCGGCCTCCAAGGGACCTGGTCGGGTGCCATGTTAGGACCCTTGCAGAGTAAGGGAAAAATATACGGGCCCTAGTCAAAGCCCTGGCTGAAATCTTTCACGGGCACTTTGTCACCCCTAAAATGAACTTCCACGACTTCGGCTCTGTGGACAAAACAAAATTCCGGATTTTTCTGTCCATTTTGACTCGCGGCGCCGACCTCGTAGGCATGGTACTTTGGTAACAATCCAGCCCCATACCCCTTCATCCCCTAAAGAAACGTGCACCCCGATTTTTAGGCAAACTTCGATTTAGCACCTAGGGCACCTACCTGTTCAATTACCTGCGGCAATGACCTGTCCAAAAACTAGCCTTCTTCTAATTTATTCCGATTACGGCGTTTGTCAGTGACAGCACGGCTGTACTAATTGTAGCCGACCGTAGAAGAAGGGCCGATGTTCGTCAGAAAATAACGAACATCGGCAACAAAAGTTGTTGCTTTCAAGAATACTCTTCTACAGCGTGCATTATAAAGTTCGGCGGCGACCAAACGCGGCGTGAAAATACATACGTGGACACGGCAAGAGGAACAGAAAGAGCGTGAAACTTCGGGTGGATGAAACAAAGGTAAATTTATTTAATTAAAAAATGGCATGACAGATAACTGCCGCGTTACGTAGCAGGTGCGATTACCGGGCATCTATATACATACGTGTCCTCACGGAAGAATGTTTAACAACGAGTGCACAGGAACCTATAGTTTGTTCTCTTACAGGGGAGATCTATTACACGACTACGGCACGTACGGCACAACAGTGCAATTACTCTAACTTCACGTGGTACGTAATGCATAGCGACAAACTCGTTATATCTGCACGGGCATATGTCCATTATGGCTAACCTCTCTGTACAATGCAGCATTTCTTGTTTTCTTTTTGTGTGAGTTTTTTTTATGTTCCTGAAACGTAGGCGAAATCTGACGGGATTTCACGAGGCAGTAGAAAAGAGCAGAAATTGGGTAAGAGAATACGGGGAAAAAGTGAGGAGGAATGAGAAAGGGACGCAGAGACCGAGAGCGAAGGCCCAAATAAACCAGCAGCCCCATCGCAATAGGCTTTTGTAACACGACACTCGAGATGTACTTCTTTTGGTTGTAATAGAATGGTAAATATTTAATTAGGACGTAACCAGGGTACTATTCCCTCAAGAATACGCGCGGGCTAAATTCCCTCGCCGCGTCGTGTCCTCGCATCCCTTTATTCGCCGCTCCGAGCGCTTGCGAAATTAACACGGTCGAGCCACGTTCGTCTTTTTTATTCTTCATTTTTTCTAATTAATATAATATGACACAGTAGTGAGGCTTTTGTGATACGCTTACATGCGCGAAAGGACGCCCGTGGCGGAAGTCAGAGATTTCAGCGTTGATTAAAATGAAGCACCGCGAGTGTATCGTGATCATGGAAAAACTATTCGTACGAAACGCATTCACGCATGACCGATGGTAGTGAAGGCGCGGTCGATGTGCGTCTACCAGCTCCCACGTGAAACAGGTTTGGCATGAGCCAATAGTTGGATGGGTGAACGTTTAACCGCGTGCTGGCTTGCTCACCGACTATACCCAACGGGTCGCCATTTCACTTACTTTCCAGTCGCAGCACAACTGAAATTCAGCGAATATCCTGTATCAATGTAGATTGTTCAAAGTTTCCGTGCCCTGGTGCCAAAGTGACAGCGCGTTAGGGAAGAGTGACTGAGGGTCGCATTGTGGGGGGCTTCCCTTTTTGTGGTCAGGTGACAAGTGGGGGTGGAACGTTGAAGGGTCTGCATAAGCTTGAAACTTCAAAAAAACGATTTTTCTATTGGATCGGTTTTATAGCCTAGGGTCTTAGCTTCAATTTGCAGCAAAGATTTCCCAAAACTACAAAAAATTGACCGAGTTTTTGTGAAGGGTCAGATCGCCCACTGCACTGCGATGAACCGCCAGACTGCGATGTAATCTTTTTATCTTGCATTTTTCTTGAAACTATGCTAAATAAAGCAGTGGTAGTCGTATCTTGATATCTATTAGTTGGATTCACTTCAAATTTCGGACAGAGCATAGTCTATATAGCGCTTTTAGTTGTATAAATGGACGAGAATATTGGAACTATAACGCAGCGATAGAAGAGAGCCTATACAACTCACTCCTATGCTTCAACAGCTCAACTATACTACTGTGAGCTGCTGAAGCATTGGAGTGAGTGAAAAATTAGCAATCATTATCGGAAAATAGCTGGAAGCTCGAACTCTTCCCGAATACATCAACGAACACGAACTATAATGTGCAGCGTAGAAAGCGCCTAGAGTTCGCGCCTATCCATCAACAGATCAAACTTGTATAGTTGACATGGAAGTTACCAAACTGTTATGTCAATCGATGGGTTTTTTTGTTGTTGAAAAATCACCGGAATCAGCGTTAGAAAGTATCAGGAACTATAGAACTCAGTTGCACGCAAAACGAATTTTCATTTAAGATTGTTGCTTAAAAATATTGGGGTGAATAGATATTAATGGAAAATTTTGCTAACCGTTATGGTATATAATATTTTATGAATATCCTGGAAAAAGAAAAAAGGAGGATTCCGCACTCGTTTATTGGATATTCAATTTTTAAGTTTATAGCAATCTTGATCGAATTGGTTGTACGGGGCAACGTCGTTACTATATTAGTTTCTCACGTATACATTACGTATACATACGACAGAAAATCTCGTGTCTATTTTAATAGGATTTTTAAACAACAACATTGAATTTTCTCATAATCCAAACTCCTTCAAATCAAAGTTGGGCGTAATTCTATTTATAAATACGAATACGAATTTATTTACATTGTGATTTTCATGTGAATGTAAAAACAAATTTATTCATACTTCACTTATTGTAAATACGAATACAAATACAATTGTATTCACAAATATTCTGAACATACAAATGAATTCCCAGAAAAAATTGTGAATATTCACAAAAATGTGAATATTTACACAAAATCCTGTGAATTAAAAAAAAATTCACATCAAGATCTGTGAATGCAAATGTAATCACAAAAAATTGTAAATACAAAAGAATTCACAAAATGAGTTGTGAATTATTTCGTATTTAAGACAAATTAAAATCAAATTCACAATGCATGAATTAAAATTTACACCAAAAGTGAGTTCTTACGTATTTTGAGAGAAAACATTGCGTCGAGGCAAAGAAATTTTTGCAAAAAAAGTTGTGAGTTTCAAATATTGCATTATAAATATGAAAAAATTCACAAATGAGTTGTGAATTTCCTCAAGTTGAAGAAAATAAAAATCGAATTCACGACAATTATATTAAAATTTACACCACAAGTGAGTTCTTATGTATTTTGAGAGAACATTGTGTTGAGACAATGTTTTCTCTCAAAATACGTAAGAACTCACTTTCGGTGTAAATTTTCATTCGGTATCAATTCATTGTGAATTTGATTTTGTATTTACAATTTTTATGTGAATTTTTTTTAATTCCCAGGATTTTTTTGTAAATATTCACATTTATTGTGTATATTTACAATTTTTTCTGTGAATTTATTTGTATGTTCAGAATTTTTGTGAATACAATTGTATTTGTATTCGTATTTACAATAAGTGAAGTATGAATAAATTTGTATTTATATTCACATGGAAATCGCGATGTGAATAAATTCGTATTCGTATTTATAAATAGAATTACGCCCAACTCTGCTTCAAATTACCATATATCTAAATAATAATTACGATTATCTACCGTACATTTGAAATTTCCGCGATATTCAGCCATACACGACATTAATATTTTGCTACAATAAGTTGGCACTGGTGACGTCACACAATGTATTATTAGTATAGTAACTTCGGCGCCCCGACCTGTCAAAAATGATTCAGCAACAACCTTAATTTTGATCTGCTGGAAACCGATCTGCCAACTTCAACGACATACAATTTTTTATGTTCATCCGTTTTTGAATATCAAAGGATAACAATTGCTTTTATTGGTCGAAAATCGAACACGTTTTTCTACTTCTTGCCATTTTTGTAGGTTTCAAAATTTAAAAAAAGTATCGGGTTCATACGAAAGTTATATTATTAACTACAAGTGAATATTTTTCCCCCTTTCCCCTCTTCGATAGTTGCTATAGTAAATTAATTGATTATCAATATATTTTAATTTAAAAAAACTGAAAATTAGTAACACTGTGTATCAATTGTATGTAAAATCCATCCTCGTCACCCCAATACTCTCAGCAGCGGAAAATACAGAAAATCGATCTGTTTTCTGGGGCCGAAGTTTATGCAGACCCGTTCATGGGATAAGATCGCATATGCTTGCTAGGGCATGCGAACAGACGTTAATCAAGTACTGCATGCGTTCGTAATATTTTTATGTGGATTTTTTTTACTAGTTTGTCAGTCATATACGAAATCGATGAAAATCAACCGAATAATATCAGTGACCGCGATAGATATTCCCCTGGAAGTTGTCTATATAGTACAGCCGTGCTGTATATTGGAATCGGAGAAAATTAGAAGATGGCTAGCTTTTTTACAGATGATTTTGTAGGTGCCGCGGGTGCTAAATCCAAGTTTCCTTAAGGCCGGGGTAAAGTATTAAAATTTTTTTTTCATTTTTTAAATGAATGCATAATATATCAAGAATATTGTGTTAAAATTTCAAGCCGATCGGAGTAAAATTGACGAAGTTATGAGTATTTGAGCGTCAATTGCTCTAGCTAGTACAATGAAGGTTCTTTCGCTTTGTTGGCCTTTATGGAAGCGATGCAAATCAGTACAGGGCCAAGTTCTCACGAATGGGCCCGACAAGTTGACGATTTGCGAATTAGTAGAGCAGAGGAGCAAGCGGTGCACGACAGTAAAGAAGAAAGAGTTTTGCGTAGACAAACGCAAAAAGATGCTCTCGATCATCTTGATGGAAGCCTTTTGCTCTACGGACCTGGCATCGACGACTTTGAGTGAGTATAAGAAAATTATCGAGTTTTATTTTGAATTTCTAAAAATTCAAAGATAATTGAAAAATCTGAAAAAATTCATACGTATTCAGAAAAATGAACGAATCACGAAAAAAAATTGGGTTGCGGGGAAATTTGTTGACTGATTTTTTTTTTCATCATTTTGTTAATAACATTTTGGAATTATTATTATGCAAAATTAATCTTTTGAGTACCTTTAATATGCATGAATTTTCTCAGATCTTTATGCAGTCGAGAAGTGTTCTCAAACTTATGTGCAATGAGCGCTAAGCGACCAAACTCTTCTGCGTTTTTCAAACCGTTTTTCTGAGACTTGTCATATTTCAAGTCCGTGTGCACGATAACTCAAAATCTACTGGACCAATCGCTTTGAAATTTTGCACAGTACTTCTTCACATAATTCACCAGGTATTGTCGAGAGCTTTTTTTTTTTTTTTTTTTTAATAATTACTAATTTTTCAACAACAAATTAGCCGATTTTTTTAGCGAAAATCGGGTTTTTGGCTCCCAAGTGCTACGAAAAATCGAAAAAAAAAAATCCTCCCGTCATTACCTCGAGAAATATCTCCTTTAACAAATGCATTTTGATTTTTTTGTTTCAGATGATTCTGTTGCAAGTTATGGTGCACACCGCAAACCAACTTTTTTTCGAGGCGCCTCCGGGGTTTAATTTTCACTCGCTCAATTTTGAATATTTTGCAACGCAAATTTAAGAGAATGTTGTTCAAATGTTACTTTATTATATGTAAATTTTTCAATAAACGAACACTATTCGTTACGCCAAAAAAAAATCTTAAAAACATGCCTTTTTTTCGCCGAATTGACTTTACCCCGCCCTTAAAAATGAGGGTGATGGAGGTCGATTAATGCCAAACTACAACCCCCACAAGGTCGGCGACGGGAGACAAAATGTCCAGAAAAATCCGGGCTTTATTTTTGTCCACAGCGCCGAAGATGTGGAAGTTCATTTCAGGGGTGAAAAAATTATGGGAGCCATTTTGAAAAATAAGTTTTAATTCGATAACTTTTTAGAAAAAATTCATACAATTTTTGTTCAAATAGGAACTTTGTGGCCCTTGAAGAGACGCATCGATCGAGTATTTGGACATTACTCTCCGATAATATCTTCTCTACCAAAAAAACCGTTAAAGTATCGAGAAAAAAAATGGTTACTGAATAATTAAAAAACAATCGTTTTTTCGCGGAAGGTTTAAAGGTACGAGATGTAGAGAATAATTTTCTCTACATTTTCGTTTCCATAGACCACCCAGGAATTTTGATTTTTCCCATTCCTCTCGGGGGTTGAAAATTCAAAATGAAATTCTGGGAAAACTATTGACCGAAAATACGGAGATACGAATTTGGAGCTGTGGACAAAAATGTAGCTGAGGGTTCAAGCTACAAATTTTTCCACGGCGGCGAATTCGAGCGGTCAATAATTTTCCCGGAATTTAATTTTTAATTTTCCACCTCCGAAAGAGGCTGGAAAATGAAAATTCACGGGTGGTCCATAAAAACGAATGTATAAAGAATATTATTCTGTATATTTCGTATATTTAAACTATACGCGAAAAATCGATTGTTTTTGAGCTATTGAATAAACAATCGTTTTTTTTGTATTTCAACAATTTTTTTGAGGTTGATGATATTATCGGGGAAGTGATGATTAAATACGCGATCAACGCGTCTTTCCAAGGGCTACAACGTTCCCATTTAAACAAAAGGTATACGAATTTTTCCTAAAGAGCGATTGAATGAAAACTGATTTTTTTTTATTTCACCCTAATTTTTCACCTCTAAAATGAACTTCCACGACTTAGGCGCTGTGGACAAAACTAAAGCCCAGATTTTTCTGAACATTTTGTTTCACAGTGCCGACCTCGTAGGAGTTGCAGTTTGGCATTGATCCACCCCAATATCCCTTCATCCCCTAAAACATACCCTGCACCCCGATTTTTAGGCAAACTTGGAGTTCGCACCCGCAGCACCTACAGAATCAGCTGTCAAAAAACTGGCTTTCTTCTATTTTTTTCTATTACGGGGTTTTTCAGCGACAGTACGACTGTACTAATATTGAATACCCGTAGAATAAAAACGTCACTCTAAACGACACACAGGAGAAGCTAAACATTGTCACGAATAAATGTTGCCCTTGGCTGTTATTACTGGATGTGACCAGACGCAGTGCGAAAATTCCCGAATTATTCGGTGGCCCATATGTTACGCGTCGTGATCGCACGTGATTACCTCGCCAAGTGAAATACGAAGGGGATCGTCGTGTAAGCTGTAATACCGAAGCAACAGGAGAGGAAAAACCACTCGTTGGGTCATTTTAATGGGAATATCATTATTGCAGCGAGCTCGTTATTCATTCCAACAAAGTGCTCGGATGCGATGCATTAATCTCCCGGGACGATGCATCACTGGGCCCAGCCGTCTCGTAGATTTCTCTCGTTTGGATCGTGTCGCTATCCACATGCACCGAGGCTCTTTTCGCGCGTCTATATATACACGTGCCGACCCTAAACCACTATTCGTTCCACCTATTACCACCTCGGAAAACGTTTCGACTATTTCTATTAAGTGCGGTATCCCAATGTGTTCGAGCCAAACCGGATCGCTGTGTATATCACGAAAACCACAACTTTACACATCTTGGCAAATCTTCCTCTTCGCGAGAATGCAAAACACGTGTGTGTGTGTATGTATGCGTGTACGTAAAGATTCCGATGAAGACTTGAGGAATGATGGTGTACTAAAACGGACGAGCGATCGCCAGCGATATTTTGTCATTTTCAACGCCACGCGCCCCATTAGTGCCAAAATCCATTTACCTCGGATACCTCGGTCGTCTTTTTCCAGCACATTCGCCGTCAGCCGCGAAAGTTTACACCGAATGAAATAAATTCGTCGAGGAGGAGAGCACGATGAAAAAAAGAATGAAAGATGAGAGTAATCGAACTGGGACAAAATAATGGATGCAAAGTAAAAACGTTGTGGACAGTGTGCGACGTTCCATCGGCCGGGATATTTGCCCTCGTGGTCTTTCGCATACGTACATATGATCACGTTTCTTCGCCCATTCATGCATTATTCAGTTGGTCGCCTCCGCTATGTCATACTCGCGCGCGACGATGGTCCACGGTTGCATCGCATGTATATTTTCCGCAAAAAATGAATCGACGCTTCTTAAACTTTCGTCCCGTCTCAGACTCTCACGTCTGGCAGTCTTGTTACACGCTCAAGCGAACATAATGCTTACGAATGAGCATAATGAATTTTGCATGCATCGTTGAAAGAGAAAAATTCTCGCGTGGTTTATATTGAAAACCGGCTTGAGGAGTGTTATAAAATTCTATCTCATTGAGGGATTGCACTTTGTCAGATCTAATTTTTACAAAATCCGAATCTCCTTCAGGGGGTTGAATGGCTGGATTGGCCTCTAGCAACCGTTTAGCTACTGATTGTGCAATAAATGTTTGCTGCTCCATTTTCCATTCTCAGTTTTGATGAGTTTTAGCTAGTATTGTCGGCTAGACATTTTTTGAAACCTCTTTTTCCTTTCATTTGATTATTCTACAGATCTTTCTGAATACGTCTGTGAACACTGTTTAATGGTACTCAAAAAAAATTACCCGCTTTATAAAAATTATGACGAGTATGCTCAGGGGGCGTAGTCGAGATGCAGCAACGTTAAACGCGTTTTTCTCGAAACTACCCGAGGAGAAATTTTGCTGGTCTCCCTGAGTTACGACGCAGTAACTGGTTCGCCCAATTGAGCTCTTTCGACCTGATTAATGGCTGATTTGTTATGAACTAATAATATTCTAAATGATTTGTTATCCAGCCCTTGTCTATTTACTGTCCAATCGACTTTCAATATGGATGTCGCTGCGTTACATTAAGAATGCCACCTAGTAACTAGGCCGTTCTGGACTAGTCAAGTACGGTTACGTCCGACAACGTGAGGTTATCTGACTTACACGTCCTATTATCTAGAGAATGACTCATGGCTGGCTAGCCAGCTTGAGTTTCAGATACCGTTGCAAATGCAAAACGCCTCAAGGAGGTATCTCCTCACGACCTAGCCAACACTAGCTAACTGCGGTTATCCACCCCACTGAACAGCCAATCTTGGTTACAAATGGCAAAGTAAGGTTATGTAACTACGTAGAATTCCGTCGATCGATTAGTTCATGGCTGGCTAAGCAACATTAGTTACAGATGGCGTTGCGAATGAAAAAAAACCCTCAAGTCGGAATCTCGCGATGTCCTAGGCAACACTAGCCCACTGCGGCCGCACTAGCAAGAATAAATCATCGGAAAAATACAATTTAAGCTTATGTAAGGCTATGCGATTATTGCTCTCAATGCCAACAAAGTTAAGTCATTGATCCGATAATGTTATTTACAGTCGTTAATCCACCCATTTTTCAATAATCCAAATTTGTGTATTGTAACATATGTAGACAATACGAAAATGCAGAAATTAAGGACATAAAACTGGCTAACAATAAGTGGACAACGTCACGGCTGATCACCCAGAGATCCCGGGATCTAAACCAGGTTATGCGTAAGCGTTTGTCTGATATAATTTAAAATTGCATCATTCATATATTCACAGGGCAAATATCATAATCGTCATTAATGAATAACGAAGAATAGCGTAAAAGGGTGAAATGATGCAAATAATATGCAAACAAATTCATGGAAAATATATAGCTGCAAGATTTTTTAAATCTAGTCATCACCTAATTTTTTATTCCTAGTCTCTAGCTGAAAAAAACTACGTTATGGCTAGGTTAGAAATATTATACAGCCACGAAATATTTCTTTCTATTAAGTCACCACCTAATTTTTTGTATTCAGTGGCTAGACGACCAAAGCCTTACAAGGCTAGGTAGTAAATAGCTAAAACGGCTAGCTAATGGTGATTCGAAACATAAATTGACTAGCATGTAGCGATGATGAGTTACGTTTTCAACTCGGTTTTGCTTTCCAATCGGCAGCCACGACATCTCGATAACCAATTGGGTCGATTGAAATCAGATTTGGCATATACCTGCAGTAGACTGATTTTGAATGTTGGTAGCAGAATGGAATCGTATTAGTTTTTCAAAAATAAAACTTATAGAAGGGTTAGAAGAATAAGAAAAAAATGATAATCAAAGTTGAGCATGCCACCATCTTGTACGTGTTTTTTTTACTGAATCTGATACCGAACATCGTAAACACTCATACAGATTAAGAATATCTTTAATTTTTGTTCAGATCCATACACCGTCCACAACACTGATCGCCAATTGGGGGCGTTTTCCGCGCACCGTTGTAAACAAACATACAAAAGTGCATGATGAGAAATTTTACTTTAAAAATTTTGTATGCATTCTTGGAGTGTTAAAATAACCATGAGTATTTATCTTTTCAGTTATTATTGCATCCTAAAAATTACCTCCAACAGAACACTCTAGACAAAAATACTGCCTTAAACTATAGATAATAAACTCAGAAAATGAGATGGCAATATTGAGGTGTCTTCGTGTCGCAAGCCTGCCTTCATGCAGGATCATCCGATCTTTTAGATCAATGAAGGATCAGAATACATTCAACCGAGGCTGTTAAGCTTCGATGAAATTTGAAGAAGTGAATTAGGTAGACATTTTTTGGTTATAAAAAAAACGGGAGAAGAAGGAAAAAGAGTAGTGGGAAAAAGCCAAACTTGCTAAAATGTAATGCATGAAATCGATTAACCCGAGCAAAGATTAACGACTCTGCCGTTCAATTTCTCGTCTATTTGCTGAAAATCTTAGAACAGCTTATTCGCACTGATACATGAATGACTTGCGAGTAATCAAATTAATTTGGCCCAGTGAATGGCGCGCAATCTTCCGTGCTATTTCACATAATCGGGAAGTGAGATTTTCCCGTCGGGGACATCCAGTAAATTAAATGCTGTAAGGAGACACACCCACACCCCCCCCCCCCCGACACACACACACCCACACACAGGGAGAGAGAGGGGGGTAACAGGGAGTGAGCAAGATGAAGATAGGAGGATCCTCGATGTCTCCTCGTGTCAACAAACTTCCTGCTGACAGTACTCTCAGTCCGTATATCTCATTTCCCCCCTTCTCAACTTCTGTCCAGCACCACCTCCATGTAATTGAATCCCCGATTGATCTCCGACCTGGCGCGGAGTAAGACGACCAAGAAATGATGATGGACACCCGGTTCTCGTGTTCTGACACGGGAAAGTAAAACTACGAGATCTGATCACAAAGAGAGAAATTTATCCATCATCTCGTTTCTCGATAATACCTCTTAGACTTAATTACCTACATTTACCTTACTATACTACTACATTTATTACTATACTACTACATTTATTACTATACTACTATACTATACTACTACATTTACCTAGAGGTACGAAAAAATGGCCAAATTCCGATTTTTTTTATGGGAACCGGTTGGTGAAAAAGGAATGCATTTTTTAAAACGCAAAGGTACGTATATTGAGAGCCTTTGAAAAAAATCACCAAAATATGCAGAAAGACAACAAAAATATAGCTGCCAGCAAAAGATGACATTTTCTTCGTGACGTTTGGCGGTGGCACTCCAGCTTGAACGGTGAAATCTACGAACCAATCGCGTTATTCAAGTTAACAATAAATACGATTCGTTGACGATCGTGGATTCTTAAAATCATTGTTTTGAACAACGTGGAGACGAATTGAAACTCGAGCATACAAAGACTATTTTTAAAACTCGTCATTTTTACGTAACTATTAAAAATGAAGATCGATGATAGATCATAGATAGATAGATCAAGATCGATGATATATCAACAACGACCTTGAAATGTTTCTCATCGGATCTCCTGTAAATTGGGAAACAATCTATCAAGTTGTTCTCGAAATATCATGTCCACCGACCTTGAAAACAGTGTTTCGAGAAAAACGCGTTTAAAGTTTGAATTATGGTGCTGCTACGGCTCGCTCGACCGACCGTTAGAAGCTGTAGCTCGTTCAATTTTAGGCATATTTCCATAACATTTTCAGAGAATATAGCTAAAAAGTGATACTGTCGAATAAGAACATTTATGGAAAATGCAATTTTTTGACCCACCTAGGTAGATGTAGCCCATAAAATATGTACATATATTTTCCATTGGGTTTTACAATAACAACCTTCATAATAATAACTCACAAATGGCTGGAAAGAAGTTTCACTCCCTTTTGGGTTCTTTGTCTCTTCGTGTTACAAGAATAATTATTTTCGAGTAGGACCGACGGTAGTGATCGCGTGCGGTCGGTGTGCGATTTCGCATGTCAAGCAACGTTGGCCTAATATTAAGATGGATGACTGCTTAGGCTCGCGCTGCCTTGTTGGCTGCCTACTGGATGGTAATTCCACTGAACTTCCGATAGCAACGCAACTGAAACCCGGAAACAATATGGCCGCCTGTATGAACACACGTATTCCCCAGTTTCCGTGTGCCGTCGTTGTACCTGTGTTAATCAAGAGGTGTAGGACACACTTCAGCGGTTATCCCCGGAACTGGGAAATTCAATTGACAAGTATGGAGCGCAAGCGAAAGAGATGTGACCGTAAAAGCCAGAAAAAGCGGTTGCAGCTTTGAAAAAAAAGTCTCCCGAGCAAGATACTCCAATGTCCTTCTTCATTATGGAACTGTAAAATTTCCCCCCTCTGCCCTCCTCATAAAAAGTTTTCCACATCCCCAAAATATTTGATCGCATTGAGCCATGGACATAATCGCATCTGACGTATGCTATTCATCACGCATCGCAGTATCTGTTGTATATCATAATGTCGTACGTACATGGATACTGAGTTGCTGTAACCCGGTGTTCTCACGCGGAAAGTAATTAGCGGGACAAAGAGTGCGACAAAACACATGGGGACAATGGGTGGGTGAGTATCGTTGATATATATTTCACGAATGACAAGAGTCGTCATCAGCATTGTGGAGGTCTTTTTTGGAGGTGGGTGGTGGGTCATGGAGGAAGGACATTTCATTGCTGCATAATACAGTGTGTCGTCGTGTTATATCACATCGACAAATGGCAATTACAGTTTTCACGCGTAGCCGTTCAATTAGACCTTTTGCACTTTATTTGCGTATGGCATGAAGCGTTTGGTATTTCCCCTTCCAATCGAGTGAGCACGATTGAAAAAGATATAGATAAAGAAAACGAAAGAGACAGAGTGGGAGAAAAAGAGAACGACGAAGTCCGGAGTAATTGGTGATCGCTGGAAAACATCAGTCTATTTCACGAAGTCGAGTAAACAGTCAGTGCTCGCTGCGAGCTGGAAAGAATCCACAAGTACGATCAAATATTGACGTTCGCAACTGTTTTTGCTCCACTTGGGAAAAAGAAATTGCAAACTCACCGCTCAAACGCGATCGACGCTTCTGGGCCACCATCTGCTGTAATTTTCTTGCATATTCCTCGTTTTCTTAGTTGTTCAGGCGTCATGTGGTCTACCCTTTACGGACTTTTTCTCCTCGCTCTTGTGGACGGCCGCGGTTTTCCGGTGATCGAGACAAATTATGGTACTGTACGGGGTAAATGGTTGTCGAGTGCGAGAAACCTTTCCGTAGCTTCGTATCTCGGTATTCCTTATGCAGCACCTCCCATAGGTGAACTGAGATTTCAGGTAAATTTGCCATTACTGATGATTTGATAAATGTTGCTCCAAATTTGATCTTGCGTCTTAGAATGCGGAGTGATTTTCATCAAAAAATCTCTTCATTACGAGATTATAATTAGTTGCAAGTGATTTAATTGATCATCATTGATAATTTTCTTCAACAAGATATTCTGTTATTTTTCATTTCGTGACACTAATAAGTAGCATTCATTTTATCAACTAATATCCTTCTCGGTCGACGATAACTCATTGAAAGCATAACCTCGGATATCCCATCAAAGATGCAAACGTTTTTAAATTACTTACTATCATTCTCGACGCCACATTGAAAATATAACCTCACATGATTGAAGATTTCATTATTCCTCTTCCTAACTTACAAGGAACATCACTTGGCGAAATTCATATACGTGGTAAAGCATTGAAAATTGAATACACCTCTATTTTCTTTTATCTGCGGAAATACGCTTCGAAGGAGGCAAACTGCCCCTCAAGAAAAGCGTGCCGAGGGGTGATTTTGCAGTTTCACCCACAAGCAATCTACCGATCCGAATGAAACGAAAACCAAAATTTATGTAATGTAACGCGTTGAAAAATCCACCATAGAAGGATCGAAAACTAATTAAATTAAGGGGCGATACGCCTTTCTTTGCAGGATTGCCCCCCCCCCCTTAATAACGTTTTTCCGACGATATAAAAAAAAATACGTGTGCAATAGTGTTCAATGCTTCATCACATATATGAGTTGCAACAATCGAAGGCGGACACTCAAGTGACGTTCCTTGTTATCATCCGTTATGTTGCTGAAAATTAGCTGAATTGAACATTCGTTCTGTAACTTCCGGCAGAGCCCTGAGCCCTGGACGCGAAATTGGACAAACGTTCGCGATGCCACCCAGGACGGTTCGATGTGCGTTCAATTGGATCGTCAGGAAAACATTTGGGGAGACGAGGATTGTCTCTATCTGAATATCTTTGTTCCTCTGGTAAAATTCCGCTTCGTGATAAAATATCACTCACGACTATGAGAGTACACATGTTTATTAATAGACACGATGCTCGTTGACTACCGCACGTATTATAGCTAGATTGCACGACGAGGTCGCGTGAAGACTCGCATAGCCGCGATTCAATTCGTTGAATTGAACCAAGGTTGCAGTTTTTTCCGCCATATCCCAGAAATCCTTTTCTCGAAGCCGATTTATTATCTCACCTATGTCAACGAGAAATTTTGCACTGACCGACTGATTTTTTCGAACACAGGCTAATTGCGAGTCAATTTTGAAAAATGGCGACCACCGCGCCGTTTGATGGAAAGTTACGACGGAATAAAAAAAATGAAGGGATTTTTAGGGGCTCGCGGTGGGAATTTCTGCGTAATTCGGTGCTACTGTGAAATGATGATTTTTCGCAGATCGCGGGCAAAGGGAACCTCCCCGTTCTTGTGTTTATTCACGGTGGTGGATTCGCTATTGGCAGTAGCAACAGCCGATACATTGCACCTGATTATCTGGCAGACCAGGAGATAATCTTGGTCGCTGTTAATTACCGTCTGGGCATCTTCGGTAAATGACAATCAAACTTACCACTTGCTAGGAATTCCGTAAATATTTTTCTATGTATTCTTTTTGCAAGCAGCGACATTTTTAATCTTCGTAACATTAAGAAGAAAATAAATAAAAGGGCAATGACACAATTGTACGCGGACATGAAAGGCCAGTGAAATATTGCAGGCTTTCTGTCAACTGCGACGGAAATTGTTCCGGGAAATGCTGGATTAAAGGATATTGTCGAAGCCTTGAAATGGATTCAGAATAACATCGCTAATTTTGGTGGTGATCCGAGTACGGTGACCCTCGCTGGTCAAAGTGCCGGGGCTGGGGCAGCTCACCATCTTGCCCTTTCGAAAAGCACCGAGGGTCTATTCAATCGTTTCATCACTCACAGTGGCTCGGCCGTGGCGCAATGGGCAATTCACCCGCCATTTTTCATGAGATTGAAGTATCTCAAAGTCGCGGCGGATCTTGGCTGCGCAGCTGGTAAAAAAATTAACGATTTTCAACAATACGTTTCCAACTATTTCGACGATCGCGAGGACCTGATTGATTACGACGATGCTGTCAAGGACGACGAAGAGATCGTTCGCTGTTTGCGATTCACCAGTCCCTCGAAACTCGTCAATGCCACGAAGATACTCGTAAGTGGAGAACTTATCATGGCCAGAGTAATTACTGCAAATTCGTGTCATCATCTGGATTCCTTATGTAGGTCACGTTTTTGGAAAACGTTCAATTTGAACTAAAGTCCCTATTGGTCCAAATTTTATCATGAATTTTCACCTCCAAGATAAAGGAGAAAAATTACTATAAAAAATATGATTTCTCTTTATAAGGGAAAGGCTGAAATTATTCTACATAGTAATAGTAAAAATCCAAGTCCCATTCTTAACCTACACGTGTAGATATATTTTACTACGTCAGTTTAAAAAGATTTAAATTCAAAACTGATCAATCACTAACGAATATTTAATTTGCATCATCTACTCAAGCCAACTATTTTAGAAATATAGAGTTTTGCAAAAATACAAAAGAATCGTACATAATTCTTGTTGTTCGTTACAAGATAGCGCGTTCGTACAATTTACTACGTCAATTTAAAAATATTTAAATTCAAAACTGATCAATCACTAACGAATATTTAATTTGCATCATCTACTCAAGCCAACTATTTTAGAAACATAGAGTTTTGCAAAAATACAAAAGAATCGTACATAATTCTTGTTGTTTGTTACAAGATGTCGCGTTCGTACAATTTATTGAGGAAACAATCCTCCGTAATGTGACTAAAATTAAATCGACTGTGGCTCGAATAGCCCGTGTACAGTTTTTCACACTTGAATTTGAGTTTTCGTTGCATTCCCTCTGAAGCACTTTTGGAAATACAACCCATCGTGCAACTTCGGTCCGACAATAGAAATCGAAAGTGAGGATCCGATAATAACTAAACATCCCTTAAGAACCATGGAACGTGGTGAATTTCGTGATATTCCGTGGATTAACGGATTGGTGATGGACGAAGGATTGTTAAAGACATCAGGTATGCGTCAGTAAATTAGGTTACAGGCCTTACCTCCGTTAAATTAACGATTGTCTTATAATTTTGATAGAATTGTTTCAACATCGAGACGTATTGGAAGATTTCACCACGAATTTTGAGACCCTTGCTACTTCTTTCCTGGAGTACGACGAAATCGTCGCTAACCAGACAGAGTTCGTCGATGCTCTCGGTCAATTTTATTTTCTCTCAAACTTTGACAGCGACGATACACTCGTTCACGATCGCGAATTGACTGAGGTAAAGTAGTTATTATTAACCCTATCACATTTATGATTCTAACATGAGTTAATCGAATTTTTAAGATGACAGGCGACGGTTTGATAACGTGGTCCAGCTATCGGGGTCTCAATAATCAGGCCAAAATGATGAATTCCAGTGCCTACTTTTATGTCTTTTCTTACGAGGGCACATTTTCTAGTACCTATACGCACGGAATGGCTCATCAATACGGTGAGACCAACGTCGATATACCCAAACTTCGATATTTGAATCTATGTGGAATTAATATACATATGTAAATGTATATTAATTTTTTAAGTGTAAATGCCAATGCAACATGTAAATTTTGCGCATGTAACGGGAAGCAGACAAAAGAAATAACGGACACTCTTCACGATGAAATCAAAATCTAATTTGCTGTTTAAAGTTAAAAGTTTAATGTAATTTACTGTTTAAAGGAGTCGCACACTCGGACGAATTGAATTACTTGTTCCCGTGCTTGAACAGAATGTACGAGGATCTTCAGTTTCACAATACGGAGAGTGACTGGACAATGATTAATATAATGACAGAAATGTGGTCAAGCTTCATCAAACATGGGTATGAATATATTATATCTAAAAATCAGAGAGTCTTTAAATTTTATCTTAAATTGGTAGATTGATTATTGGATCATCAGCCTTTCTAGTATTAAAAACTAATGTTTGGAAAGCATATTTAAAAAAATATTCTTAGCTATTTCTCCACGATCTTTTTCTATAAAATTTACTTCACCAAAATAATTTGCGAGTAAATAAATGAGGAATTTCACTGGAGATATTATTTATATAAATAGTACATTTTTCTGCCAAATTGCGCAAAAATACTCAAATGGAATAGTACGTACATCATTTCAGCTCTCCAAATGGTAATATTGAACAAATACGTCTAAGCAAAGAAGTTTTTAGCGGTATATATTTATTGGATATTGGTCTATCATAACTTCTAATGTTCGACTCAAAAACTACTAGTATTATAAACATTTTTGCGTCATAAGAGCTTCATCGAGATTTCAAAGTTTCAACGATACATCACAACTGCAACGGTGGATATATGAAACTGAGAAAAAATCGACGCAAATGACATGTACTTTTGTAATATTCCCGACCCCAGAACCCCCTATGCGAGGCTGACACCGGATTGGTTGCCGTACCAGGAGGATTACGGCTACATGAGAATAGGTTCCGGAAGATCGCCGGAAATTAGGATGGAAAAGGACTTCCTGTCGTCGAGAATGAGCTTTTGGGATTATTTGATGGCCAACGTGAGCCGACCAATGGACAAATTGTTCCTTGAGAGTTTGACCTACGATGAGCCCAGCGACCTCGCAGAGGAACCACAATCTTCCGAAGCAATCATTTATCAGCCCTGCTTTTCGCTCACTCCAAGTATCTTTCTATTTTTAGTTCTTCACGCACTTCTCTATCGATAAATTATAATAGTCGCTGAATGTGTAAACAAAAAAATCCAGTGTCGATAATTCTCATTGGAAAGGAAGAAAAAAACAACTACTAGAGGATGTGTCAATTAATTCAATTGCTCTTCGGACTTGTCAGCAACATCGAAAGGAAATTTATGATAATTAATCGGCAGGTATATAGGTATAGTTATGTACAATCTTACGAGCACAGAATTGATTTTGTACCGAAGCGAGCCAGCGAAAGTTTGCAGCTTTTTATAAAATATTCAACTTGTTTCAACCTCTTCCTCCCCGCCGATACCATTAAGTTTATGAGAAATTATTGTCTCAACTACAGAGTGACAACTTGTAACCTGTATAGGTGTTTTTTTATGACGTTGGAGCTTGCATCGTTGGAATGCAGCAAAAATTAATTTTTTCACTGCTCAAATCTTTTTTTTTTGCGATGTAGGCTGTAAAAATCACTTACGCGTTTATATGTATTCTCATTAAAGATTTACGACCTCAATTTGCAAATAAGGCGAATGATAAAAAAAAAGAATGAAGGAAAAAATGGTTGCATTCCAACTATGCAAATTACAGCTTTATGTTTATTTTGACGATCTACGTTATTCTTTCTCGTATCGCGCGGAGTATTGTGCGCCAAGGATTAAAATTGGGAACAAAATACTGGACAATAAATTAGACAAATGTTTAAAAACTCTATTAAAGTCTATTTTTTGTCTAAGTGCTTTTAATATGCACGTTATGTACTCCTAATAATTCGAAATATATATTTCGTATATTTCGAAATATATAGAACGTAATAAGACTAATATGTAATACTAATATGAAATATATATATAGACACTCACAAAAAATAAATATACATTTTTTGACCTTCCACTCTTGATCACAATGGGATTTCCCATCCGAGAAGAAAATTTTCGACAGTTTCGCGATCTTACTCGAAAAAAAGTGAGCTCTGGCACACTTAAAGATAGCTTATTATTTTTTTTTGCTTTTTTATATTGTAATCAAAAGTGGAAGACCCACAAAAAAACAAAAACTTTTCTTGACGCACTCTAATTTATAAGCGTATGAGTGCGTGTCTAAATATATACGTATCAGGATGATTATGTAGTAGAACCTCGATTATCCAAACCTCGATCATCGGAACCCTCACTTATCTGAACCATAATTTGATTAATCCGAACGTTCAATTATGCGATCGTGGGTGCGAAATATACATTGTGTCGCAAAATATACTGCTTGAAATATATGTTGCGGTCTTGCAAGAACCGCGCAATGGCGAGTACCTTTTCGTCTTCCAGTGGTAGTTCGATTACCCACTGGCTTCTACCGAGAATTTTTATTTGGTCCTTGCAGCGCGCACAGATGTGTGAATTGTTGAAACTTGTTTGCATCCCGTTTATTTCGCGTAGTTCGTATGTGTCGGAACATAAAGTCGAAGTCTTTTGATTGATAACCGTAAAGTTAATGTTCTTATGTCAGAGAAAAAACTAGAAATTCTTTCGAAGCTAGACAAGAGCGGAGACACGGCAACTCTAGTACGCCTTTATGATTGCAAACATAACTATATATATACAGGGTTTTAGGAAGGTGGCTGTAAAGGTTAGGATGCAGAGCCTTAAGGTTACCTCGGTGGGAACATATCTGTCCTACGGATTACAAGTTATCATGGTAAGCATGATTTTACTAATGATGATAATGATTACTAACTCGTTCAAAATGTTCAATGCGACAATAATTGGTAACTAAAAACTTATTTGCGTCTTAGCTCAATGTGTATTCGATCGATAAACACCAATACAATCATCTGTATCTACACAACTAACTAAATGGGACGTGTTGAATAATGAGAAACTTGTCAAAAAATAAAAATACGTAACTCGTCAAAGTAAACGAGTCTGCACCTAATTTTGGAAAATTTTGCAAAAATCATACTTACTATGATAGATCAAACACCTTAGACTTTGGACTAAGGTAACCTTTAGATATATTCCGAACGAGGTGACCTATCACCCTCTTAAGGCTTTGCATTGACCTTTCTAATACCCTGTCTATATAACTTGAATATAAATTTCGTATTTATTTCAATTTCTGCTGTATTATCCGAACCATTTTCAGTCCCCATTGATTCGGATAGCGGAGATTCTACTGTATGATAATGTCGTGTTCAATTGATGGTTTTCTCCTGAGTGCAGACAGGAATCGAGCGACTCACGACATACTTATGAATCTCTCGAGAGCCAAAAAAGGGAAGTGTCTGGCCAAATTGCATATCAGTGACAAAGAAAATGCGACGGGAATCGATTTATACGACGGGGGATCGGAGTAACGCCGGGCGAGGGTTTCCTGATTCGGCAGCATTGTCGTCCAAATACCCAAAGGATCTTTGTTGAAGATTTTGCACCGCGAGCATAGGCATAGCCATTCGTGACATCGAAAAGCTTTTTTTTTATAACTTTTGTCCCGTGTATTTTACGAAAGCGCGGAAATGGATGGATAATCATGGCTGTTGGAGACTTCTTCCAGCGAGCAATCAGTTACCTAAATGGGAAAGAAAATTAGGACGTACAGAAAGACCTCAGAATTCCGACAGAGTGGAAAAAAGTTAATAATGTATGTGATTTCCTTTTTTTCGCTGTCTCGAACCTTTGGCATGATCGTCTAGGGAGAAAAAAATTGATACCAATCTTGTTCTTTGTTTCGTATTCTTTTTCCAGGCATATACAGTCCTAATAAATCACTCGATTAAACTCGTCCCTTTGACGCGCGTTCGATGCACGCCATAGTGCGTCCCTCTATTTTACGCTTCGATGGGCAATTCGAGTTTGGAATCCCCGGCTGTTCTCCAGTTTCCCACGCGCTCACGGCGACGAAAACACAATCGTCGTACAGGATCTGCCGGTGAACGAAATGCCTCGACAATTTGTAGTGTTTTCAAAGCCGAAAAAAAACACCGATTCCGTAGTGAGGTAACAACGAAAGGGAAAGAGAACTCTATCGAATCGAAAAAAATCAAGCAAACGCAGTTACGTGGCGGCGGAAGTGGGGGGGGGGGGGGTAGGGGGGGCAGAGAAGAAAAAAGACAACAGAGGCGCGGCATTCGATTGCTAAGCTGAGAACAAAGCTATGTTTTTAAACCGGCTTGGTAGGGAATGCAACAGTCCCATAGATTCACCAAAACTATCGTATTTTTGCATTCTCCATTTGACCAAAGCTTATCGATTTTGTATATGTATACAAACGAGAGCAACGCGTATGCAACACGTAGCAATGCTATACGTGCTATATTGCGGCTAGGGTTCAAGAGGCTTGTAGCGAAGCTTTGTGTGAGAAACCGAACTGACTGTCATAAAAACAAATATTTAACGGTCCCGCCTTCATTGGCAATGTTTCAGGCATCCAAAACGTATGGGCAATCGACTGCGTAAATCATGGAAATCGTTGAATCACACGTTAAATCAAACGCTTGATCGTACGCAATGACTGAACACAAAAGCTGAGAATAAGCAGAATGACATTCTCGTACCTTTTTTTTCTGTGTGGGTCTCATAGGAAATTCGTCAATGTCAGATTCAATGATCAATAATCACATCGCTTATCTTACATTTGAAGAATGCTCAAGTACCGTTCGCGTGGTATTTACGATCGATCGCTATTTAACTGGCCAACAGGGAATCGATTATCGAAGCAAACACGAAACGAAGAATTGCCACTCAAGGCGACGAGGTAAAAGTCCGGATTTAACATACTTATGTTACCGTCCAACTGGGTGTATTCTCTGAGGACTCTTCGAACGCTCTGAATTCACTGCGTCGTTTTTTTTTCGCTACACGCACTGTTTGCGCATCATCAATGCACCAACCGTCATCTCTCGGCGCAAGTTTCAATTGCGTTCAACGGGCGTCCGTTGATTGACGATTTGCATAGACAAATAAGTTGGCTGTGACGAGTCTCCTGCGCGTCGGCCGGATGTTTATTCTCTTCTCGAATAATTGTTTCCCGGTCGACTACCGGATCTGTTACGTTCCGTGCTTACGCGCTCGTCATTTGCCGAGTGGGTTCCCGAAGGACTCTGGCAGCAGAGAAAACAGCATCACCACGTCACTTGATCCGCGCCACGACGCGGACATCCGATTCGGATTCACACCCCCCCCCCCGCGGCTCCTCTTTGCGCCCCGCTTGTCACTGTTCCGATTTGCACTTTTGCTCCAGGGATTTCGAAAACATTCACCTATCGTGCCACGTTGGTTTGCATGGCTTTGCCAAACAACGGTACGCACTTATTGATCATGATAAACAAATGAAAAAGCATTCATGTTTTAACACTCGGTAATTAATCAACTTCGAATTGCGATAGTATCGCGAACATTTCAGTGCACATCCTACAGTGTTACTCCCGGTCAACTTAACCCTAGAATGGTAACCTTATTTTTTTGACCCATTATGGCCACCTGGGGTTATACACAACCCCAATTTTCAAAATGTTATATCTCGGGTAAAAATTCACAAAAAGGGTTCAACTTGGGCTCATTTTCTTCGTTTTTTAATGCAGAAACACGTGAGCCTAAAGCAATTTTGCTTAAAGTGGAAAAAGTTAGTTAAAAATGGGGTAAAACGAAAAAAAACGTGAAAAATTGATGAAAATGACTTTTTTTAAAATTGAATTTGCAATATCTCCGTTGATTTTCAACGAAATTGAATAAAACCAACGCCATTGTAAAGTCAAAATATACAGTTTCGAGATGGGTTGGTTGGTTTTATTTGATTTTCGAAAAAGTCTATTTATTCCGGGAATCGAAGTCTAAAAATTTTGAACAAGTTGGAGTATTGATTTTTGGTACAAAAATTGGTATAACGACGACAAATTATGTGAAAATCAAATGAAACCAACTCCATTTTTTAGGGGAAAGGTAATTCTAAAAGATGTGTATTCATTTTTTTTGAAATTATATATTTTACTGTTCGAAAATTACAAAAATCTTAATGAATAATATTTATACGTCGCGTTGCACACAAGTTTGACACAAGAGGTGCCTATGTTTTTCATACAAGGGTGCTATCATCGTTGGCACTTAGTGCTATATTTTATGTCCGATGATCTCGGACAAAGGACACACCTTGCGGGCTTCGTAGATTCGTACGTTGGTCTTGGCAGCGCGGGTTCTTGCAAAACTTGCTCTATGCACCATACAACATTTCGTGGCATAGTAGTTATGGCCAGCCTCCGTTTTAGATGTGGAAATATGAGAGACTCGACCAAACTTTTTAAAAAATTTCTCTTGTTCAGTGTTTTGTTTCGGCTGGTTGAGTTATAAATAATCAGCGAGTTTATCGCCGCTTGGTCCAGCATACCTGTGAAGACTTAAAACCACACTATACTCACCCAAAAAGTCCCTTTCGTTGTAATAACAAAAATTTGACTGCTGACGAAAATAGAACGAAAACGGCCACCTGGGGTTAAAATCAACCCCAGCCTCACTTTCGACACTTGCTACTCGGAGAGACGCACGTAACTGAAGGGGCCAGGCGGCTCTCGAGACTCTCCGAGAATGCAATTGAATTATGGATAGGGTCCCGGCCTGTTAACTTTACGGAGGAGGAAAAGGCGCGCGATTTAAAGTCGCCTGGGGTCGTGTTTAACCCCAGGTTACCAGTCTAGGGTTAATTTTTGCAACGACCCGTGTAGAATTGCCCCTTATCTCCCTTCGCTAAACAATATCAGGCTGTGGCCAGGCCTTTTAGCGTGGATCAGGTATGCCATATAACAGGTCTTAGGCCTGGCCCGTTCGGCCGTTCCCTTTTTCAGGAATTGGCCGAAAAAAAGCAGGACATGGCCAGGAAAGTCAGAAGGAATGGAGCTGGAACTAATCGGGAACTGACGAGGAAAGAGATCAGAAAATCACCATGAATTGACGAGGAAACTGATAGTGTATTGACAGGGCTCTGTATGAGAAATAAACCAAGAACTGGACAGAGAAATGATGATGAGAAATGATACTGGAAGGATTTTTGGCGATATACCCGAGTAAAATAGATAGTATTAGATGGTACTGATACTTATTACTACACGCGTATCACAACATCATAAACGTAAGTGCAGGCTGTAAGCATAGCACTTCTGTACGTGGTATAAAAACGGGTCCAAGTTTCATCGTCATACGATGGTACCTTGGTTACCATACGCGAACGGCTTCGCTTGAAGCCACCTGGCGGATTGTTGGCCTAATCCATTCGGGGAATGTATGCCCGGCCAAAACATTATTTCTTCCTAACAAGGTGACCTCGATTCTAAAAATTCACGAACCACCTACTTTACGCTTTCGCCTCATCAAAAAATTTGGCTATTGGATACGTTGAAATGAAAACTTATGGCAAAACCGGCAATTATGATAAGCGTTTTTATTCTCGCAGATTATTATTGATGAAAAATGCCTTATACTGACGAATAGAATTACAACAGATGTATTAGTTTCAACCTAGTTAGGTATAAATATTTTTGATGGAGTAAACAACAAAGTAGCTTTATACACTTCTTAAGGTATATCTTCCGCAAAAGGCTGTATTGTGTGGGGGCACAAGAGGGCTCTTTTGAATAATTGATAATTTAAAGTGGCGCTCATTAAAAATAAGTCACAATCAATTAATTGTATTTCGCACCTCTTCTGATAGACCACGATGTAGTTACCCCCACTATGCCCGAATCACCACACGCTTTGCAGTCAACAAAACTCTTTTGTTTTTAGCTGCCTCTCCTGTTCTTACGTTCATTCTTCTTCTGTGTGCCGAAGAAGTCACACGCGATTCGTAAAATGACATCGGATAATTCAAGTGATAGTGAAAATACGGAGAATCTCCTCGAAAAAAGATTGAGAAAACTCGAGAAGATAGTTAAGAGGAACGAACATAACAAGAAACGAAAAAGTAGGTATTTTAACCCGTCTGCGTTCTTTTGTAGATTGGGCCGCTACATGGCCGTGATCATGGCAACGTTTTTTCCCGTTCCGTCTCTGATTGATTTTCGACTAAGGCAACACCTTGTCACTCATGTAGGCTCTAACCTACATGAGGAAGAGTTTTTCTCGGACACAAGCGTAATTTCTTGAGGCGTACTTTCGTTGTGTCAAGCTCTAACCTGCACAACGTGTACATTTTATGTACGGGTTCTGATGTTGGTACCATCCTTGCCAGGCCATCGTCGTCGCTCGAGCTCGTTAGAGCCAGATCGTGGAAGGAAGAGAAGAACGTCGGTCAGGCAGGAACCTCGAGACGGCGATATTGTCGAGATTCATGGTTCGTCATATGCTGAAGTACCAGTCACACAGAGGACCCCCGTCCAGATAATGAACACATCGGACGGCATGCCGCGCGAGAGTAATACCGAAATAATCGCCAACCACGGTCAACTCGGCGACAGCGCGCGGGAAGGTATTTCGCCTAACGAAATACCTGAAGGCGAGTTAGCAATCGATGCTCACATTCTTGAGCTGATGGGCAAAAGAGTTTTAGAAACTCGTGAAATGGGCGATGCAATTCCGACTGAATTGGCAGTAAGATGGGAAGAAGTCCTAAAGGAGGGCCTTCCTACTCAAGAGGTATCCTCGCTCATCAGAAAATACTCCCCGCCGAAAAACGCGGCTTTTATAGATCCACCGCTGATTAATCTGGAGGTGAATACCACCCTTTCGGAACCTAATAAGAAACGAGACGAGAGGATTGTTGCTAAACAAATCAAGATTACTGCGTGCCTCTGCGCCGTGGGGAGGATGTTTCAAACAGTACTTTGTGATAAGCAAGAAAAACTCTCCCTCTTGGAACACCTGAGCGACGTTGGCCGCCTCCTGACAGATCTTCAACATGACGAAACGGCGGTTCGAAAAAATTTGATTCTCGCAAATTTGAACACGCCTTTCAAGGAGGTTTTAGCGTCGGCAGAGGCGGATAAATTTTTGTTTGGCGAGAATCTGGATGGACGGGTCAAAGCTGCGAAGATGCTTGAAAGTGCGTCTCGAGAGTTGAAAGCGGTCTGTTAGCATTCAATGGCAAAGTTTCAAAAAACGCGAAAGTCCCGCCTCGAGGTCAGACCGGATCACAGTTCCTGAGAACGTCGGAGGCGGGCGGGAAGAAAATGAATGTGTCAAGGAACCTGAACAACACGTCGAGACAGAAAGACAATCGGCGTCGGGAAGAGCCCAAACGCCGACAGGGTCATCGTCACTACCGGAAATGGTAGTTCAGCCTGTAAGCAAGGTGGCAGGTAGACTACGCTTGTTTGAGGGTGAATGGCATAAAATTACTTCAGACGAGCGCACCTTGGCTTGGGTAGCGGATATAAAATCCCTTTTTTATCAACCCCATACCAGGCGGCGGGTCCAAAGGAACGAATGTGGTCGCATAAGGAGAGACTAATAGTTGGCGATCTGATCAAAACCTTGTGCTATAAGGGCGCGATAGAAAGATGTCAGGAGAGCAAAGGACAATTCCTTTCCGACATTTTTCCAGTTCCAAAATCTGATGGGGGCTTTAGATTGGTTTTGAATCTTAAGAAACTAAATGCATTTGTGCAAACGGAGCACTTTAAATTAGAGGATAGAAGAACTGCGATAAACTTAATGAGCGAAGGGTGTTTTCTAGCCGCTCTAGATCTAAAAGACGCGTATTATACTATCGCAATAGCCAAG
Organism: Ophion costatus; assembly: GCA_951751655.1. NCBI lineage: Eukaryota > Metazoa > Arthropoda > Insecta > Hymenoptera > Ichneumonidae > Ophion > Ophion costatus. The sequence continues at coordinate 23,926,464 of OX632359.1, read as the reverse complement.
ACTGAGAGGAAATACCTGAGATTTTATTTTAAAGGCGAGCTTTTCCAGTTTACATGCTTACCCTTCGGTCTATCGTCGGCGCCGTATGTTTTTACAAAGTTATTAAAACCGGTAGTATCCTATTTGAGAGGAAACGGTTTTTCATCAGTTATCTATCTCGATGATCTACTATTTATCGAAAGCTCTTTTTCTCAGTGTAAAGAGAATGCACATACCTCAGCATTCTTGTTGGAAAGGCTAGGTTTTTTGGTTAATTATAAAAAGTCTCAATTAAGGGGTAAGGCCACTGTAAATTTTTTGAAAAATCGATTTTTTTTTTATTGGCTTAAAAAATAGTTTAAACCCTCTAGAATAAGAAAAAAAAGGTCCTGTGCGAAAAAAAATTTGTTGTCCTTAGGAAATGAAGGTCGCCGCCAAGCGTGTCAAAACTTGCTCCGAAACGACTGCAATTATATCGGAGATGGCGATTCCAAAACTTTCAAAGGCATCGTGGATTCGAAGCCTTATGAAAATGTTGATGTTAAAAAAAAAGAGTGCATAGATCACGTGCAAAAAAGAATGGGCACTCGATTGAGAAACTTAAAAAAAGGAACAAAAGATCTCGGGGGAAGAGGAAAACTCACTGCCAAATTGATTGACGAACTAAGCATTTATTACGGCTTAGCAATCCGTCGAAATTCCGATTCCATAAAAAATATGAAAAATGAGATCTGGGCAACCCTTTTTCACAAAATGTCAACGGATGAAAAGCCTCAGCACGAAAAATGTTCGGAGAATTGGTGCAGTTGGAAGAAAGCGAAAGCAGAAAATGCCTTGGATGCGTATCATCACAATCAGCCAATGAGTGAGGAGGTTTATCAAGCCATCAAACCCATCTACATGGAATTGAGCCGGGACGAGTTACTGGAGCGTTGCTTGGGGGCCTATACTCAAAACAATAACGAAAGTTTCAACGCTACCGTTTGGAGTTTGGCCCCCAAATCATCCTCAAGCGGAAAAACTGTACTAGATATTGCGACGGATATCGCTGTTTGCATATTCAATGGCGGCCTTACCAACGTCTTGCAAATATTCAAGATGTTGGAGGTGGAAATTGGTGTACAGTTATATAATTTCTGCATCGAAGCCGACGCCAAACGCATCACGCACGCGGAGACATCTCTGAGCGACGCGGCCAAAAGTGCGCGCGCGCTCCAAAAATCAACCAGGAAAGACGAAGAAGACGAAAATTTGGCTATCGAAGGACAAATGTATGGTGCTGGGATTGCAGACTAACGGTAAAAAATTTTTTTAACTTCTTTTTTTAATTTTTTCCAATAAAAAAACTATTCGCAAAACTTTAAACGCGTTTTTCTCGAAACATGGTTTTTCAAAATGGCACGCAGCATAACTCGAACAATTTTAATTTTTTTCACTTGAAATTTTAACCAGATGTGAACATTTACATTATCTTGAGAATGTCGATCGGAATTTTCAAGAACTTTATTTATTGATTTTTTATTAACAAAAAACTTGCCGTTTTTTTCGTCAAAAATCAATTTTTTTTTCAAACGCACGCCAAATCCACAAAAATTGATACTTTTTAAAATCCGATCGACATTCTCTAGCTTTAGCCCTCTAGATTAATGGTTTTTTTTTTTTTTTGTTCTAGATTCAAAAGTGCACCAGTGGTGCTGCGTGCCGCGGAGCCCCGGAAGCAAAACATGTCCCGGGAAGATAGCTGTGGAACCGCCATTTTGTTTTTTTTTTACTGTAAAAAAATTTTATAATAAAGTTTAATGTATGCCCGATAACACCATTAAAAGTTTTTTTTTCAAATACCTTCAATTTCGGGAGCAAAAAATTAGTGAAAAAACCTTTTTTTTTGGGCCGTTACAGTGGCCTTACTCGTTAACGCCAACTAACAGGTGTACATTTTTGGGATTTTGGCTAGACTCAAAGAAAATGACGATAGAGCTACCGAAGGAAAAACAGATGAAAGTAATGGGTCTAACTCGAGGATTACTGCGTAAAAGCAAAGTTAAAATTAGAGAGTTTGCGACTTTTGTTGGAACTCTGGTTGCATGCTGCACAGCAGTCCCGTATGGCTTTGCTCATATTAAGGAGTTTGAGAGAGCTCAACTGTTGGCTCTGGGAGATAATAGTGGTAATTTTGACGAGACTATGTATCTGACTGTAAAAATTAAGACCGATATTGATTGGTGGCTAAGAAAAATTATAAAGGCAGAGAACTCGATAAAGTCTCCAAATTTCATTATGGAAATTCGAAGTGATGCATTAAAATCCGGCTGGGGAGCGGTTTGTGGAACGGAAGCGACGCATGGATTTTGGAACGACGTGGAGAGAGGCATGCATATAAACTTTTTGGAACTTTCGGCAGCGTTCTTTGGCTTGAAATGCTTCGCAGACCAGTTACATGGTTGTGACATATTGCTGAAGCTGGATAACACGACTGCAATCGCATACGTAAATCGGATGGGCGGAACGCGTATTCAGACCCTAGCAACGTTAGCGAGAACGATATGGGATTGGTGTGAAGAGCGGCAACTAAATATCGTTGCATCCTTTATTGGAACTAAAGAAAATGTCGAGGCCGATTATTAATCCAGGAAAACAGAAAAGGAGTCCGAGTATGCGTTGGCAGATAGAGCATTCGAAGAAATTGTAAACGCTTTCGGAAAGCCGGATATTGACCTTTTTGCGTCTCGTACCAACGCAAAGTGCGAAGAATACGTTTTGTGGTCATATGACCCGGAATGCATGGCAATCGACGCGTTTACGATTTCTTGGTCTAGGTTTGCGTAAGGCTACGCTTTCCCTCCCTTTGCCTTGATAGCGAGAGTTTTAAGGAAAATTCGAGAGGACAGAGCGTCGGTTATCTTAATAGTACCGGACTGGCCATCACAGCCGTAGTACCCTAGATTCCGCGAAATGATTCTTGGTCATCCAATCGTGTTTTCACCAAGCAAAGACTGACTTTGTTCCTCTAACAGGGAACCTCATCCACTGTGGAAGAACCTTTCCCTGGTGGTCTAAAGAGGAATTTTGTCTAAAGAGGAATATCAACCCTCTTGAACCGTCGATAGAGGAGATAATTGAAGTTCTCTCTGAAGAATTCAAGGGCGGAGCAGCACATGGATCGCCTAACTCCCTCAGATCCGCGATTTCTTTGGTAGTCGGTCCTCACGTGGGACAAGATTTTCGTATTCGGCGGCTTTTCAAAGGAATATCGGAGCTTCGCCCATCGAAACCGAAATACGAACATACATGTGATCCCAAGCTTGTTTTGGACTACTTTGATAGTTTAGGCGACAACGAAGAAATTCCACTGAGGATATTGTCGGGAAAACTCGCCACTCTTTTGGCTCTTATAACGGGACAACGAATGCAGACGTTGTCGTTGATTGAAGTGCAAAACATCGACAGAAACCAAGATACGGTACAAATAAAAGTTCCAGATTTGATTAAAACGTCTGGCCGCAATCGCTCCCAACCACTACTCATCTTACCAAAGTATATTTCAGATGAGAAAATATGTATCTGGAAAACTTTGAGCACTTATTTACAGCGAACAGAACACATACGGGGTCAGGTTGACTCATTGTTTATTTCGTTAAAGAAACCGGTTCGAAAAGTTGCTGCTGGAACGCTGGCGCGATGGACAAAAGATGTCATAAAAGCGAGCGGCATCGATACCCACATATTCTCGGCGCATAGCACGCGTCATGCTGCAACCTCGGCTGCCAAAAGGAAAGGTTTGGGCATCGAAAGTATTAGAAAGGCGGCAGGTTGGTCAGAAAAGTCCAAAACATTTGCTCGTTTTTATGATCTGCCAATCCTACCGGAGAACACACCGTTTGCTAACGCGATTTACGAAAATGTTTAAAAAACTGAGGATTTTCGAAGGAAAATCTTCAATCTCAAGTTCAGTTGAAACAAAATATTGATCCAGTTTGGTTGCGTTCTGAACACTTTTATTGTATTGTATGTAGATCCCATTGCTACGATTATAAATGACTTACTGAGCGCAATATAGGCTTGGTTGTCGTTTTCTTTAAATATCTACATCGTGGTCTATCAGAAGAGGTGCGAAATACAATTAGATGATTAAACGAACTTACTTGTAAGTGAAGTTCGATCATAATTGTATGAAGCATCTCTTCTGATAGACCACTTCCCACCCTAAAATCTGTCTACTAGGTCAGCTCCCTAATTCATCCTAAAGATGAACCCTCTTACGACAACACTTTGAATATATGAACGTAAGAACAGGAGAGGCAGCTAAAAACAAAAGAGTTTTGTTGACTCCAAAGCGTGTGGTGATTCGGGCATAGTGGGGGTAACTACATCGTGGTCTATCAGAAGAGGTGCTTCATACAATTATGATCGAACTTCACTTACAAGTAAGTTCGTTTAATCATCTAATATATCCAGCGATAAACATGTGAGAAATTTCGCGTCAATTTAGTAGATTTACACATTTGTAGACTTTATCTGACAGTCGGGGCTACGGAAAATTCTCACATTTTTCTAAGTTTCATCATTAATATTTTCTTAAAACATTCGGAAACTCCCTGTTTTTATTGTTGTTCCGTTACGGCGTTACGGAATCTAGTATTTTTTACACGCGTGAGCAGTTTATGTTGGGCATGTGGAGTTATTTAGTGTATAAATTATTAGATAGAAATGTGATCAGCGTGTCATCTCCATAAAGGGCCGTATAAATAAGACGATCTTTACTGTCGCAATTTTTCGCTAAAAGTTCGGGAACCTGGCTTGAAATTTTACCAGTATACCAGCATGTATTTTTACTTGTTTATAGACCAAAATCAGTTAACTGTTCAATATTCGGCTTCGTGAAAGGAATACCTTAAAGTCAAGCAATGCCAACGTTCAAGCCGAGTATACATTACGTGAAAGTGTACTTGCTTGCAATGTATCCCGGCCATAACATTGTAATTTCCCAACATACTAGTATAAGCCGTAAAAATCGATTTTGTGATGTTCCCGGTCTGTTCTATGAGAGGACCCGGTCAGGTGGATCTGACGCGACAAGCTTGGCCAGGGCACGCCACAAGGTAGACAATGCCCGGTCACATTTCGGCGGGAGATATGTTATGAAATGTTCAGATACCTACTTTGACAATCATCGATGCCCTTAAACCAGCCACTGTTTACAACAACGCAGTCATGACAGCGTAATTAGATCGGTATATCGTTTCTCAAGTCTGCAGACTTGAGGCACGAAAAAGACTCATGCAATTCATCTTTCTGCCGCGCTATATGTCTTCCATGACGTGTCGACTTCATAGTCCGACAAAAATATTCGTTAAATACGATATCTGATGCAACCCCGTCGGACTCTGCGGAGACGTCTCATGCGAAATGATGTCTCGACGTGTGTGGCCACGCGTCGCGGGAAGACGGCAATACCGTAACACTCATAAGCTCGAGGGAGAAAGAGCGAGAGAGTTTCCTGTTCGTATTTGCAAAATGCAAATCGCGCTGGAGCATCGATTACGTTGCGGGAGCAACGGGGGGGAGGGAAACGAGCTCGCGAGTCAACGTTGCATGATAGCAGGCCGGAGTCGACGGTAGCGCAACAATGCTCTAATGTGCCATATTGTTCGACAGTGCAAAAATTGACCCTCGTTACCTCGGCAACAATGGAGTACAAACGGGACAGCTCCACCTCCCCGGCGTTACAACGAGCATGCCTCGTTTCATATCGTTACATATAGAGTGCGGTGTTACCTGACGCACTATATACGCATACACACAGATAGATTTATATGGACGTAGATACGTATATATAAACATGTGCCCCTGTGGAGGTAACAGTGATTTTGAAGACATTCGACTTCAAGGACTTCATAGTAGCCTATTGTAGCCATAGTCAGCATTATGTGAACTCCAATGTCTTCCAATCACAATGTAAATAGATGAATGTAAGTATACTTAAATAAAGGTTCTTTCGAGGACCCTGCCGTGCACAAAGTCAGCAGCTTATTCCAAAGTAATTCCGGGCCACCTTCAAACAGATAGATGTGCTGATAGTCAACTTTACCTGTATAAACGGGTTCAAAACATCCTTGGCATGTATATGCCATGGCATATGCACATGTGTGTGAGTGTGTGCGTGTGTTTTCTCTCTTTTATTTTTATCTATACATACCAGGTGTCTCATGGTAATCTTGCACCAGATTTATCTCGAAAAATACTGTTCCGATGAAGTATTGAGTATAATAAAACTTTTTGGGTTTAAAGGGGGATTCGAAAGAATATTTTTTGGTACAACATTCAAAATATGGGACTTTAAGATGACTGACATGTTTTTTTACATGGAAACATGACTTTTTTCGCCAAAAAAATTGTGAGGCCAAAACTACCAACTTTTGTGGCATTTTTTTATAACGTTCATAATTTTTTTAGTTAGAACACCATTGTTTACTATTTTAGTGCTGTCTAGAATGTACCGCGAAGAGGTGAAGTCTTTAACATCCCTAATGTCAGTGTTAACCATATTATGATTGCGGTGACAATAAACTATAGGGAATTCGACTATACTCTCTTTTACCATGCGCGTTTTTTCTAAATAGTATACACTTTTTTCTCGGTGTGTGATAACCCAAACAAACCCAAACACGCATTAGGTTTCTACGGCTCGTCGTTCCCATTATTAAACAAACTCAAGTGTGCAGGTGCGTGCGAGTTTATTTGGGTTTGTTTCGGATTGTTCGATAACCTAAACAAAAGCTAACAAGCATTAGGTCTCACACACACGCACACTTACAATAGCGATGTTAAAGACTTTCCCTCTTCGTGGTACATTCCGGGTCGCTGTAAAATAGAAAAAATTGTGTTTTAACCTAAAAATTATGAACGTTATCAAAAAGATGTTCCTACAAACGATGTTAGTTTGGACCTGACAAATATTTTGGTGGGATAAAAAGACTATGCGTTCCCATTTAAAAAAACATGTCAGCCACCTCGACGTGGCCATTTTTTATTTTGGACGAAAACATATTTTTGTTCGAACGTCCCGATTGGAACCTTAAAATGTTACTATACTCAATACTTCATCGGGGCAGTATTTTTCGAGATAAATCAGGTGTAATATTAAAATTCGACACCAGTATATATTGAGAACGCAGACTGCCTGTTTGTGCGTTTATATTTCCAGAATATCTTTGCCGATTCTGTTTAAGCTTTTTCCCTCTCTATTCGTAGCTTTGTTCTTCCCACAAATCACGAAATTATTATTTCCGCCCCCTGCCTGTCTATATGCCGGTATGCATGCCTTTCATACGAGCATAGAAAAGAAAATGTAAAATTCATAATAACAGAAACGCTAGTTGTAATAATGTTTGCGAAAAACCATCACAGCATTGCGTGTGTAAGTCGTGGCAATTGGGTGCATAAAATATTCATGGTATTTTATTAATCAATTTAATTTATCACGGTTCTCTTTCGCGCATGACGGTGAAAAAGTGAATATCGCAATGATATTCGGGTTATCTGACGACGAGTGCATCGAGTATATCTACGATAGGGTGGAAAACGAGACAAACTATATATACTGGATATACCGATGGTATTTTTGTGGAGAGGTATATACGTATACTCAGGAGCGACAAGCATAGCAGCGTAACTGAAGCTGCGCGTTGTATATATATGAATGTGCCTATATTTGGACAATTGATTAATGGGTATATGAACTTATTTCAATATTTGGAATTAATTTAATTTGAGGTAAAATACAATCACGCGTCTGAGGACGACGAAGGTAGAAGAATCTCAGACTATTTTTAATTGTTTAATCGTTTGTCTTTTTGGAATTATTTTAATCGCATAGCGACTGGCTTCACGACATAATGTACGCCGTTCGAATGAATCCTTTTCTTACGTAAATGCATAGTAAGATTTGTAATAGCGAATAACAATACCGACACATCGATCTGCCTCAACTGGAGAGCTTTTCCGGCGGTCCCGGAATGTAAAATTCTTCATAATACCCCGTGTGAAAATTTGTTGGGGAGTGCATATTGCAATCCGAGTTGTTTCCGCGTTATTTCTCGGTTGGCTTCGTTTGAGAATTTTTTATCTGAAATTCTCAACCAGGATTTGTTGGATCTCCAGAAAAAAAAATCATTTTGTTAACTCAAGCAAAAGTTTGTTGGGGAGTTCCAAGATACGCACATCCACATCTCTATAGGGATTTGTTGAGGATACCGCATGTAGGGAGTCCGCATTGGGATCCAGTTGGATTCTGCACTGTTCCCCGATGATTGCCGCTTGAGAATTCTTACCACCCACGTTCGAATCGAAAATGTGTAAAAACTAACGAGAAAAAACTCGGTCTGTTGAAATATAACCGGCTCGCTTCGTGAGCGTGCACAGGTGTGATGATATTATGTCAATGTGCAGTAAAATAAATAACGATCGATAATTACACTGAATTTCAGGTAAGATGATTCAAATGAATTTTAAAAATCAAGTTTTTTAAGTGCTCTATAGTTTTTTAAAATGCCATTTACACTATTTTGAGGTTTACTCACTTTGTATATTTATATAATTTGTTTAGGAAATTCAGCGCACAGAATGCGATGGTATTCATCAAAAAACGTATCGGATTCTGTTCGATAATGTAGGAATCCTCCAGGATTCAAATAGGATTAGCATATTCGATTCCAATGGAGAATCCCCGGCTAATATACGGGCGTGACGTTTTACATAGTAGAGGGGTCCAATGCGATGACCCCAAGGATCTCAATCAGAAAGTGGGGACAAGTATAGGAATCCAATTGGATCGCTACGACAATTTCTGTACAGGTACATATTGTATGTCTTTTGATAGATGTTACACACCGCAATTTTTTTTCAAATTGAATTGTTTGTTGAACTGATTTTACGTGTTTAACTTTCTTTCGTCCCAACTTGTTTAGTTGTTATTTTTTCTTTCATTTCCTATGCTTCAATTTTTCAAACAACACCAATAGCTGGTGTATTTTCGTGACGTGAAATCTCTTCAGGAGGAATAAAGCCATGCCGTAATACGGGGTTAAATTGACATTAAGGGTAACTTTGACCGTTTTTGGGGCTGCTTTAGCAGTGTGCCAATATACGGTTTAAATGTGTGTGCATTTAAATGCGTTCAAATTTGTTGTTCAAGTTTATTATAATGTTGGTAAAGTAGATTGTAATTTTGCATAAATTCACTTTGATCTTAAAATGATCTGTAAAATGTTTCCTTTAAAGATGACAATTTGTTTGCATATAATCGTTGTTTGTCCATTTAATTCCATGTATAATGCATAAAGGATTAATTTTTAAAATCAAAATGATGACAAAGTAACCCTTAACCTTTGATATAAGTTCAATTTCAATGCCTTGCCCAAGAAAACCCACACTTGAGGTTATTTTGACACTTAAAAAAATATGTATAAAATTGTGGCAAGGGCTTGACTTTATTATGCATTTGATGGCCAAAGGACACATTGTTCTATTGCAGTAAAAAAGTTACTTACGAAAATCTTCCAAAACCTGTTCAAAGTAATCCTATTTAAGGGAGCTTTCCAGTGTAAAATTTTCAAAAAATCGATTTTTTTTTCCTTTATCGAATAGTATACACTCTTCCGAATATTCCTTGAAATTTTCATGCCGAAATTCAGATTATTTCGGTTACTGTACAGCATTTCTTGGAAGAAGGCAACGGAGCGCTACAGCTGCCGCGTCGGCCGTCTGCCCGTGCGACGGGCAGACGGCCGTCGCCTCACTTGAAACTTTGAACGCGTTTTTCTCGAAACAGCATTTTTCAAAACGGTGTCCAACTTGGAGGGCAGAGTTTTAAAGCTATCGAGTTGAATTTTTTACACAATATTCTTAACGTCATTGTTTATCGTGCTATGGAAGCTTTTTTTTTTTTTTTGACATCTTCCTATTTTTTTGTTAAAAAAAATGCCAAAAAAAATGCTAAAATCGATACTTTTTGTTCAAACCGGCGCCATTTTTGCAAAAAAAAAAAAAAAAGCCTCCATAGCACGAAAGCCAATTATATACCGATCAATAATCTTTTTGTGTTTTTTGTTTCAGATCAAAATTGTGAGCCCCAACGTGGACACCACATCCAAGTGCATTTTCTGCAACAATTGTTTCATCATTTTTATAGATATTAATTAATAAATAAATCGATCTTTAAAAAATTGTTTTGTATTCTTCAATACCCAATTAATATACAAAAAAAAACCAGACCGATTAGATTATTTTTTCTTTAAAAAAAAAAATCGCGAAAAACAGCGATTTTTCGGGCTGTCACACTGGAAAGCTCCCTTAATGGTATATTCTGGTCAACGAGAATGCTTACTTGACCCAACCTTTTGACAACATTCATGCTCTTTCTTCTAGGGGATATATCTATCTACGCACACGCACACACACACACGCACACGCACATACACGCACACACAGCACCAAGCTGTGTAATAGCTACCAAGGATGACCGTGACTCGAATTGAGAATAGGTCTGGGGTACATTTTGTCACGATTCAAAGCGACTTTCAAGTACACGATGAAAAAAACTGAATACAATATTAGCTGCAGCCAATTCAGCGTTTATCGTACTTAATCGAATGGGCTAGGTTTTCAGAGCCCTCTGCGATCCAAGTCACGTCCGTTGGAACGCAAATGGTAGAGAAAAATATAATCGCAGTTCTGCACATGGAACTGCGATAAACTGACCGAGATGGTGTTCATACTCCCTACAATCGAGCTAATCGAGACTAGAGATTTTTTTGTGTTTCCCAACGGGTATGATGTACGCACAGTGAGCGTAGCGTACACGAGTAACGTATGTGTTCCGCCGAATCGTGTATACTTAAATCATCGACGCAGACGAGCGCTCACACCGATGTCCCCATATTTCGTGCATCGACGCGTTTACGAGCCGATTGAATGCCGAACGGGAACGGTCGACCGTCGCGTTTATCTACCCTCGTTTCATAGAGTTCGCGCGCTAGGGAGACAATAAAAGAGAAGAGGGCGGAGCGAAACGTGGAAAGGTACGAAAGAAGAGATAATAGAGCAATCGCACGTGAGCTAGGTAAAATTGTTCTCCGGGTACTCGTACACGGGGGATAGCTACTGGGGTAAAAAAGCGAGCCCTGAAACTACTGTTGCGCCTTCCTCTCTCTCTCTCTCTCTCTCTCTCTCTCTCTCTCTCTCTCTCTCTCTCTCTCTCTCTCTCTCTCTCTCTCTCTCTCTCTCTCTCTTTCTCCTCTCCCTCCCTCCCTCCCTCGTTCCCTTTCTATCTCTCTCTCCCTCTCTCGCTTGGATTGTGCCGTTCTGGATGGACTCACTTATTGCCGGAAGCATATTCAATATTCATCCGTTTTTTTGTCCAGTCACCATTGAACGCTTTCACCTCATCACCAGCTCTCTCGTTCTGCAGGACGTGAAAAAACGAGACAAATCGATCGTCCACCCAGCATGCACCCTCTAACGCTTCAACACTGTAACTCTTTCCTTCAACGAGCCCGCTTTCACACTGTTCCGAACATGTTGCTGTTCATCTTACGCTCACCTTTGCAGAGCAAGAACGAAAAATAAATATCTTTCCCCCCGCAACGCAATCTCAGCCACACGGCCTATTTCATTTCTTGGGTCATCTTGAAGGAAGCCCGAGAACGCAGTCGATTTTTTTCACGTTTGTGCTCTTCGAAGTAGTACGAGGACGTCGTTGATCGGTAGATCGCTGCTGAATTTTTTTGTATTTTACAGATGAAAACGCAAGCAAGGTTACCGGCTCTGGAGTCTAAACGAATAAATCGAAAATCGGCAGATGCACGGTGATTTCTCATGGAAAAGTGTAACTTTCGCATTTGGATGAATTTAAGAACAGAAAGCTTAGTGTTCCAAACATTCCATGTTCCAAACATCCGAGGGTTACTATCTATAATAGCATCAGAAAAAAATTGCGGTTACCGAATGTTTCAATGAGAATTCTGTGAACAACGGCAATGGGTTTTGGGCGAGAGTGTGGGACTCTGTCTTTGGACCAAGATTATTCATTAATGATTAAAGAAGGATTATTTGAAGACAAATGGTCGAAAACATCGTTAGATCAATGCGCAAAATCATTAAAAAATGTATGGTCTATAGTGAAATTGTAGCGGCAAGTTTGCTGTGGTGCAATAGTGGGTAAGGTTCGAACCCTCCCCCCCGGTCGAGCTGAAACTTTGCGCTGACCTTTCTTTTAATGTTTTAAGACAACCCCCAAAGGGATTATTGGCGACGCGCAATCGTTTTTGATTTTTCGGTTGTTTGTATAGGCAAAATGGAGAGCGCGATAACGTATATAGGTATGAACGGAGACGTAGCAAATATACCAGGTGTAGAAGTACGAAACCGGAATTTCCCTATGGATGGTGCTAGCCATCAGTTTAGGGACCGTAAGACCGCTTCTGCAGCGCCATCATCTCCCTCTAACAGCTGACGAAGATTTTCAACACACAACAACTCAAGTTCCTTACACCGGTATATTGTTCTATAACCTTAAACATGTCGAGTTTTGTTCCTACGAACTACGATTTGCTGGCAGCAAAGTTTTCTGTTGTCATTTGAAGAAAACTGCTCCAGAATCACATCGAATGCTTGTCGAAGCTTACGGCGAACATGCTCTTGGTAAAACACAGTGTTTCGAGTGGTTCAAAAAATTCAAAAGTGGTAATTTTGACGTGAGAAACGAAGAGTGTGCGAAACCACTGAAAAAGTTCGCAGGCAGCGAATTGCAAGCCTTATTGGATGAAGATGATATTCACAGTCAATAAGAACTCGCGGATCAATTGAATGTGACCCAAAAAGCCGTCTCCATTAGTTTGAAAGCTATGGGAAAGATTCAGAAAGTGGGAAAATGGGATCCGCATGAACTGAATGAAAGACATCAACAAAATCGAAAAACCACTTGTGAAATGCTGCTCGACGGATACAAAAGAAAGTCATTTCTCCATCGAATCATGACAGGTGATGAAAAATGGATATATTTTGAGAATCCTAAGGGTCGGAAATCATGGGTGAATCCAGACGAACCATCGACATCCACTGCAAGACCAAATCGCTTTGGAAAGAAGACAATGCTCTGTGTTTGGTGGGATCAGAAGGGTGTAATTTTTTATGAGCTGCTAAAACCTGGTGGAATCGTTAACACTGATCGCTACCAACAGCAAATGATCGATTAAAATCAAGCATTGCGTGAAAAATGACCGGAATATGGAAGAAGGCAACGCAAAGTCATTTTGCTCCATGATAATGCTCCATCACACACAACAAAACGGGTCAGGGAAACGATCGAGGCGTTTAGTTGGGAAATACTAGCGCATGCGGCTGATTCTCCAGACCTGACTCCGTCCGATTATCATCTATTCGCATCAATTGGACACGCTATCGCTAAAGAACATTTCAATTCGTATAAAAATGTACGAAAAATGGCTCGATAACTAGTTTGCTTCAAAAGAAGAACTGTTTTTTCGGCATGGCATTCATAAACTGCCAGAGAAGTGGGAAAAATGTATAAATAGCAATGGAGATTATTTTGAATAAAAATTTTTTTTATCATTTTCAAACAACAGACATGTAATTTTTACAAAACAATTCCGGTTTCATACTTCTACACCTGGTAGATATAGTCGGCGCGCGTTAAAATAAATAACTTAAAAATGCAATATTTCGAAAACTATTGTGAGTAGCCAAAAATCCCTTTAGGGCTTGTCTTCAAATATTAAAAGGAAGGTTTGTGCAAAATTTCAGCTCGATCAGAGGGGGGTTTGGAACCTTATTCGGAACACTTTGCAGGTTATGTTTACGGGTCAAATTCTCTCCCACTCTATCAATGTGAATAAAAACTGCTCCAGTCCCAATATTTCATCGGTTGCGAAGCACAGAGTCAAGTGATTCTACGCACATGTAATATTGTACTTTATCATATTACGCTTTTTTCGATATTGAAATGGGATCATTTGAACATTTTCATGGTGGAACTCTGGTGACTAGCTACCGTGCACGAGTCACTTCACCGGTTCGCTGCAAGCGATTAGTGTTAGCGTAATAGAGTTAGGATTTCTTGTTATAAAATTTAAGAAAAGCGATTTCTAGCTCAACTTTCGATCTTGCAAATCTAAAGCCGGCAATAAATATTGTCCCAAGGTAGCCGAGTGAAGGCAAATACCAACGTATAGACAACCTATTTGTTTGGGTTTGCCATTGCTGGTGCGATGGTAGCACATGCTTGTATAACTTTGCCTACGCTCGCGTTGGCTGTGGCTCGACCAACGTGTATCGCCTGCTTAAGGGTACAAACAGTACAACAAACAAAACATCACAAACAGTAATTCCGCTTGCCTCGTTCGAAGAAAAGCTTGTTCCATTTTTTTATTCCTTCCGGATGAAAAGTCCTTATTGCATGATCATTATTGTCAACTTGGAATGGGTGGGTTGAATGAAAGCCCTTGGAAAATACGAAACGGATGCTTGGCATGTTGATTCCGTTACTGCTAGTCGAGCTGGAGCGGTCGACGTCAACAGCAATTTGAATCGGATCACTCAGCCAGTACGACAACACAAAGACGGCGCATTATAGCCGCTATCATCTGTATCTGCATGTTTTTTTTAATCCTCCTTTCAAACGCACATTCAACGAGTAAGTCATCGGAGGTTGCATGTGCGCAGGCATTGCGCACAAGTTGTTGCGAAATGGAAGAAGATTTCTGAATGCTGGACTGCGTCTCCCTACTCATTCATCTTCTATGCAGTGCATATAACGTACAAGAGCCCCTAAGCAGTGGCGCCGCTTTTCCATCGTTCCATCCTTAAACGCGCACATGACACGATACAGTGGAACTCCTCTCGTGCCAGGTACCCTTGGGTTTGAGCGAGTCATTTACCAAAGTTACAACCACTCTGCAGTACCTGACATCTCCTGATTACGAAAGGTACAGATGGAATCAAGAAGAAGGAACTTAATTACAGTGAGCAATGTTCCAGAGCTCTCCTGACGTTCCGCAGCCTTTTATAGAAGCTCAACTGTATGCCATGCTGTACGAGAGTACGGGATACTGGATGATTTGAAACTCAGAAATCCAAACGAGAGCATAACAGTGTGCCCTCGAGGCACGACCAAGACGTTGACGTTGACGAGAGCTCGAGGCCCTGCAAATGATATGTGTGCACGATGCTCCCACCCTCCTGCGTGTGTTGGACTCTTGCATCCGCAAGTCAGAAGTACCGTCTGACTTGCGCAAATTCTGACAAGCGCCGGTAAAGTAAATCTGCGAGGAATTGTTCAACGTGGTGCGTATCTTGGAGCAATAACCGCATCAACTGAAGGTACCCGTGCATCGCCATTTTTCTCTCGACCACGATTTTGTTCGACTCGCCACTTCGAACGGTGGAAAAATTATTTTGCCGCGGGCGGCTCATGCTATAAAAAAGAAAATGAAAAATCTTGATGTTCTCTCCAGTCACTCAAAATGGAGTTGGTGTTCGCAGCGTTGGAATGAAACGGAAATTAATTGCTCAATTTTTCTTTGCCAATTTAGGCTACGAATAACTCTCGAACGTTTTTATGTATTGTTATTAGAGATTTGCAACCTCAATTGGCAAAAAGGCTCGGATTATGATGAAAAATAGAGATATTAAAAGTGAAAAAGAAAATCGTTGCGTTCCAACGAAGGAAAACTTTAACACTATCACTTTAACCCATCGCAATGGTTGCAAGGTTACGTTAGAAGTCTGTAATTTTCTTTAGAACCCTGTATCCTTGCTGATTTATAGTAAGGTTCGTTTTTATTTTTTTTGTAATACTATAGCTTCTTTATTTGACCTTTAATTTGGCTAGATCGTTTCATTAGATCGTCTCTGTTGGATCTGATTCTCTGTACACATCTCCGTGCCTTCCGGAGAGATTCACAAAAAAAACGTTCGCTCCACATACCGCTTTTATCTGGGATAGAAGAAGACAGGTAGTGGGCAGTGGACAGCCCTGGACATTATCTGATTTTCTGCTAATTGAAAAAGTGGTACAATGAATGATATACCATTTTGGGCATCCGCGGACATGGATTTTGCGAGTATCTCCCGACACATTACTTACACCCAATTAAGAATGTAAATATATTATTATTTTTTATTTCGGGGCAAACACCGTCCTTATTTTTCACAACGACAATTATTCTGCTATTATTTTGAATAATGGAACAACAATCTTGTAGAAGCGTTGCAGAGACAGTAAAGGTGTAAAAAAATAAATATATTATCAAAGGAGACTTATGAAAAGTATATAAACGAACCAGGCCACAGAATGTATGGGACGATATTTGATGAAGTCTAAAAGGTGTCACGAGGCTCACAAGGCTTGAGTACATATTAATATTAATGATTCATATTATAGTGTCAATATTTGCAAGACTAAGTGAAATTCGCCTCTAAACCATAGATAAACCGGCCTTGCCTATTTGACATTTTCTGGAAGGTCTAAATTTGCTGACACTTTATGTCTTATTTGTTTATCTTAAGTTTATTGATCGTCCGTTACAATAACGAAACGCATATTAAATAAAAAATTAAAACGTAAGCATTATATTGGTCAAATATTAAATGCAACTAAATATTAAATAACCAATGTAACTATTACCTTAGTTAAATATCAAATTAAAAGTGTAAATGAAACCATTAAATTATTTCAACATCTTTTATTCGTTTTTATCTTTCACAAGTGGATAAAGTATGACTGGAAACTACAAGTATCCGCGACCCCCGCAGGAAACCTAAATGGATTACTTGAATGAGGACCAGTTCGTACTTATTGACAATAAGTCACACATATTTCGGATACAGAGCTGAAAGTTCATCGATCGAGCTACGTGGATGTTTCCTCTTTCGTTATTCGACCAGATGATAAATAAACAATATTCCTTTCACATGAAAGCGGCTAGCGGAATATGCCTTGTGAGGAGGAAAGGTGGCGAATGGGCACCCGCTGAGGGGATTCCGGGAGCGTTGAGTGGTGAAGCCTCTCGGCTTTAGCTTGAAATTTGCGTCCGCACTCCGCCACGAGGGGACGACCAGAGGGTTAAGAGGGTAAGGGGAGTGAGGGTTCCCTAGCTTCTGCACCGTTTTGACGTGAAACGAGCATGCGGCTGTGTGTTTCCATACACCCCCTTGCGCGTTTGTATTTGCCGTACGGTACACGTCAGGGGTGGTGCGCCAGGAGGAAGCGGCCAGAGCATGCTGCTTCTACCTAAACCGGCAACCCTTCGGGGCCCGGACCGTCCTTCCCGCGTCCTCTCGCAAGTAACGTACACATAAGCTCCGCGATGCGAAGAGCGTATCTAGCCGGTAAATTATGTAGGTAAAGCCTCATCTCTCCCGCTCGACAAATTCAAATCCGAGGATTTGGCGTCGTGGCTAAGGGATTAAGAGTGCGGTATTCATAGTGCGCGAGAGGCACCAGGACACCCAAGTACACACAGTAAAATCAACCCCTATCGAAACAACGCAACAACGGCTATTTCGATTTTCGTACGTACACGTGTTTGCGCATATGTGTATTCGTGTTCGAATATATGTCGCGTATATATGCTCGGCAAACCCGCTGGTCGTGCATTAGACGCACATGATATTCCATCGAATATGGTACATAGAATGCGGAGCTCTCTGTCCAGGCTTGTCACGAATATAGTAACAGCGATTTCCGGGGCTTACGCCAAGGCGATCTGGATGGGTAAAGGAGATTTATCATACTCGTGGGAATCGGGATCACTCAGGAACATACGAAGAATAATAAGAATATCTGTACCGTAAGTCGTAAAAACCTCCCTCTTTCTTATTCGAAAAGGATAAAAAAACCCGAGACTTTTTACTCTCTCCGACTACTCGTAGATCTAAAGGAAAAATAATAATTTCCCATTTTGTGGAAC
>OX632359.1:23872235-23908298 GCA_951751655.1 Ophion costatus | reverse complement strand
ACAAAATTTCACTGCTCGGAAGGCGAACTTTGAGTGGTGCGATTGCGGATACTCGAAATGAAAGTTAGGTCGAATTTGAAAATGGTCTTCGTTTGTCACGAGTTTTCTCATAGGTACAAAGCAAAAACACCTTCAGCTCGCGTACACGCGGCGGGGACTTTGGGGTGATCCGGAGGTTCGAGACACGATACAAGAGAGTGGTCAGTGTTTAGGGCAGGTTGAGTCTCGTTTTTGTGACGCGAAATGGACAGGACCTGACCACAACCGCCTAAGTGGTCGAAGCTGCTCTTGACAAGCCGCTCGCTAAGACGACCGCGCGTTCGCCGCCTGCCTCCTAAATCCGCGACAAGTTCTAGGCGAAACGAGAGGGACCTCTCTCCGGAAGAGGGTCTTTCTCGAGATAATAATGTCACAGCTATCCGAGCAACATTTTTATTCATAAAGGGTGCCTCAATATGACCTGACATTTAAATCTTAATCTTAAACGATCTTAAAAAAGTAAGAATATTTTTATTTTAATATAAGGTACGAACATGGAAGTTATGTCCGGAACAAAATATGCGATAAACGGCATGGATTTGGGAAGACAGATTCTTTCAACTGGCACATAACCTGCCACAATGCGGACGAAACAATGCAGTTTATTGCAGACGAAGTTTCATGTTCGTGTTACCCCGCGCATTGGACTTCGTTCTTTGGTTTTTTCTGAGAAAAAAAGTGTATGCCAGTGATCGTGAGACCATTCCGGAGCTCAAGGAAGCAATTGGATCATTAATGAAATTAGGCCGCAATTATGCCAAAATGTTATTGAACATTTCGTCAAAAGAGTGAACGTTTGCAAACTGGGACGAGGTGGCCATTTATCGAATATTCCACACATAACCTCCATGTTTGTACTTTATATAAAAATAAAAACATTCGCACTTTACAACTAAACAATACGTTTCATTAATAGATAAAAATGTCAAGGCATTTTCAGACACCCGATACAACGCCGCCTCAATTTTTCCACGGCCCGTAAGATCAACGCGTATGTCTGCTGTAAGAATGCCACGGGAGTAAACTCGTATATTGTGTGATAATCGTGCGGTGCAGGTATATACGGGTGCCGTTGCCGCGTGGCAGCAAAGGCTTTGGATATGCTACAAAGCATACTACATCATATATTTACAACGGACCCGTTAAAGAGATAGAGGAGTAAATTGATTTTGCTTCCGTGTACTTACACGCTTCGGAGCGAACTCTCGAGGAGTAGTGGTAGTGTAAAGCACACGGGAGAACTTCAAGTACCATCGGCAACAGCAGCAGCGGCAGCCACACGAGGAAGGCTTTCCAAGTCCGTAATTAAACGCAAGCGAAAGCGACAAAGGATTGTCGTGGGGTAGTGGCCTAAAGCATAGGCTTCAAAGCTCTCGGGCTCCCTATATATCATCGTCGTGTGTAAAGGAATTTAAGGCTTCGTAAGCACTTGGTTCGCTCATACACATATGCCACTTTTCATCTATATAAACGCGCACCTGTTTGTTTGGCGCTAGCAGGGTAGCAGTGTAGCAACGAACGGCTCGAGAGGCAAGCTTGTGTGTGGACTTTTCATCGGGCGCTGGCTTAATTCCCGCTCCATTGATGGCCTCATTAATCATCGATCCGTAGTACGTCCCGTATACCCGACGTCAAGAGGCCTGTATTACATCCGTCGAGTAGGTTGCTACCGAATGACCATTTTGTATGAGCCCAAGTAACACAGATCGCCACGGAACATCAATCAGAGTGCTTATGTGCGCGGATCCATATACGTGCATTATAACTATAGAGAGGAATTTGTCGACGGGCGAGTGCAGTGATTTCTGTGGAATGAGGCATCAAACGAGAGGCTATCTGTGTATTTCTAGCCTCTTCAGCCTCCCAATGGGACATACTAATGCCGGTTACAGAATCCCTGAGCTTTGGACAACCGCGCCCAATAAGGCTGGGCGGTTATGTATTTCGGTGGTATTTCTGTTTTGCTCGGGGGAAATTATGTTCCTCGGGTTCTTCAGAAATACACATAAATATTCTTTGATCTGCAATAATCTCGAACCTGCCAGGCAACATTTACAATGAGGTTAACCCTTGTTCATTTGAGGAGTCCACGTAAGCATTAAATCTCAAAGTACGAATGTTATCATTGCATAGTTTTATAGCCTAGAGTCTTGACTGTCGTTTACAACAAAGATTATGTAAAAATTCCGAAAATTGACGGAGTTGTGACGACTCTGTGAAGGATCAGATCGTCCACTGTGCTACGACGAACTGCCCTGCTGCAACGTAACCCTTCTTCTTTTGCGTTGTTTTCGAAACTATGGTTTATGAAACGGTGGCAGTCGTATCTCAAAATCTACTCATCTGACACTATAACTTCCGACAGAGAATTGTTTATAGCATTTGCCATAGTATGACTGGATGATTTTTCTTATGTGCCTCCACTCGTTAATAGCAACTGGTATTTTGCTTGCTCGTGAATCGAACTTTTTTCTGTAGCATGCGATTTTCGTAATTTAAAAAATTTTGAACGGGTATCCGGTCTTACGAGAGTTTTACTACGGAAACTACATTTCTTTATTTTTCATTCCATGAATTGGGGGGGGGGGGGGTTATTTTCAAATAGCTACCGTTTGTTATACAGGGGTTTTTCAGAAAACAAAAAGCCATAAGATCCCCCAAATTTAGGCAAGTTTAATCATTTTTAACCAGTTTTTATTCCAGATGAACTGGCAAGACAGTGGAGCGCCTCGCGCAGACCAACATACGCCAAAACAAGGAGCGGCTATTTTGCATTTTGTTTATAAATAAAATTGGAACCTACTCTCGATTGATAGAACAATAAAATACATTGAAATGCATTTCTAAAAGTATTCATTTCATATTTTGAAAATTTCCGAAGTTTATGCATTTTTCATGATACTCGACGGTAACTTCCTGATAAGTGTAAAAACCCCCAACCTCGTCGTTCCAATACCCTGATTTAAAAATATCGAAAAACAAGCTTTTTTTCGACCCCCAGCCTACGCAGACCCATTAATCTTTGGCCTTGACATTCTAACCTCATCTACTTAAATGAGACACACACACTAAAGAATTCCTGACGCGATGGGACTTGTGCCAGACCAAGTAGACCTTTGAGACTGTCACTTTGAGAATGCTTCAATCTAACCACTAAACATAATTTTTCTTCCGGATTGTCGATAACTAAAGAATTGTCGCCGTGCAGTTTCCACCCATGATCAATGGCGTAATCGTTTGTGGTTGATCAGCAGGAATCTCGCCTAAATTACAGAATTGGAGGCGGGTAGTGGAGTGGGGGGGGGGGGGGGGTTGCGGCAAATTCTACGAGGGACAAGACAAAGGGGTATCGTCAATGTACACGAGTATACGGTGCATCAACCGATATTATCTTATGTGAGTAACCCACCGTAGCGACGCGGCGAACGTGATCCCAACGCCGTTAGGAATTCCTTTTGTTGACGACGTTTCGGAACAATCTCGTGTCGTGGCTCTCCGGAGCCGATTGTTCTCGTCAGACAAGGATATGCGGTCCAAACTCAGAGACGGATAATAAACATGAAGGGGTGTGGAGATAACGGAGAAACTAGGGAGAAGCCCTGATAGAACTCGTGACTTTGAGAATGCCGTGGTATCCAGCTCCATCGCGTCAATCCTGGAGTTTGCATAATGCACGAAATACCATACGACTGATTGCGAAATTATCGACAATACGTCAAGAGAACACCCAGACGCTAAGGATTAAATCAAGTCATACTCTATTCAATTTCACTTGGTTGTACAAGTTCCCGGACAATTGGACCCCTGTGCGTGGTTTCCTGGTTCTCGCACGTTCTCTCCCATGTATGGACTTATCATTTTGAATATATATAAATATATATTAGATGTGGAAATAAGTTTTCGATCGTTTTCAAGAAAATAATGATTTATCGACTTAAAATCAAGGTGCATTTTAATGGGAAAGTAACGTCTGTTTGCTTTCACAAATTTAAAAAGTCAATTTAAGGTAAAAAGATGGTGGTTTGACTTGATAAAATCGGTAATGGAATTTTTGACTTCATCGAACGTTTTGATGTCGCTATCAGCCAAATGATGTTGGAGCGATGGAAAACGTGAAAATTCAATGGAGCCTAGTCTGGGGAATACGACGGGTGTGGTGAAAGTTCTCAGCCTAGCGAATTTAAAGTGCCTCCGGTCCTTTTTGCTGTGTGTGGTCCGGCATTGTTATGCAGCCATATACCCGGCCTACACCCTTTGCTTGTGTAAGATCGCTTGCGCTCAGTCACTTGTAGGGGTACCCTACCTGGAAACTTCAAAAAATCGTTTTTTTTTTTGCATATTGTTATAGTGTGAACTTTAAAGAATATTTTAAGACAAGCCGGACCCTGAAGTTCTGAAAATTCACGATGTTACACTTATTCTAATGGAACAGTGTGCGTCGGGCTTAGCGCGATCCGTCAAGTTTGAACGCGATTATGTCGAAATTACATATCTTGACTCAGCGGGATTGATATCTTGAGTAACTTTCACACTGTTGACTTGAATTTGCACAGTTAGCGTTCAAAAAGTAGTCATTTTCGGTTCACGATCGCATTTTTCATTTGGATGAACCATTTGTAAATAACAATGACTTCAGAATGCTGTTTTTTCAAGAGAAAAATGTGGTTTTCTTTGGAGAAGCTGTGGTTTTTTCTATTTTGCGAAATTTCGAAAAGTGGATCGTGAACCCATAGCCAGTTGGATATATTTGAAGAAAACATTTCTTGCTTTCGTTTCGGATTAGATTTGAGCCTGGTAGAGATTCCGCGGTTTCGGGCCTCGTCGATGGAGGACTACAACGCCGGCTGCAGCACCACGAACACTATGAAGAATTTTATTAAGAAAAAATTACATTGTAACCATAAACATGTGTACAACAAGCTGGGAAAACATTAATTTATTCCAGCCAATGTATTACTGGAAAAAAATGTATCATTCTGACCTTTCAAATTGGGCTTCCAAAGAGGGATATCCCGTTAAACGCTGCGGTTGGTGTTTATAGCACTCAACAGTGATGGTCTTGCCAGGTTTCAGCAGTTCAAGGTGCAGAACACCCTTAGAGTCCCGCCATATGCACAGAAGGAGTTTCTTAGGGTGAATATTGAGTTTAGTGGTCGATCTAGATGGTTTACCGGGGTTAACCCAAGATTAACGTTTTTTGGATTATCATACAGCACCCACTTCTCATCACCAGTTGCTATTTTGAGCCGAAAGTCTTTCCTCTGGAAGCGAGACAACAACGATAAAGCTGTGTAGCATCGTCTCGCTTTGTTATTTTCCGAATGCACGCTCGGAACCCAGCAACCTCCGTTTTGAATCTTGCCGAGATTTCTGGAACGATTGGAAATGCCTTGTTGGGTAACTCCTAATGTCGTAGCACGTTCCGATTGCGTTTGGTGAGGCTCTTCGTCCGGCAACTATTCCAAATGCATGTTTTCAAATTTTTTGGTCGTCCTACTTTCTCGCCTTCCTCGAGGTCGAAGTTCCACTCCGGAACCTTTTAAACTACTTATTCACGGTATTGGTGGGTACGGCATCTTCCTCCAATGCCTGACAAAGCATGCAGTGCCTACTATGCGCCTTATTGCACCTCATTTTGCTCACTGTGCTCACGATGTACATTTTGAGGTTACGTTAAGCTGTTGCTCCGGAAAAATAGTCTACTAGGTTGGTATTGTGACACCAACCCTGGAGGGATTTTTTTTCGTTCACGTATTCAATACCGCTGTTTTATGTTCAGGCCGAGAACTTATTCATACACCTAACGTATCGCAAAACGTTAGTATTTTCACACGAATAATATGAATATCAAGAATCGTTGATATAGCAACAAAATTTGAAAATAAAGAACAACGCATTACTTCGGACGACTGACTTCGGGGGATCAGAGAAAAATGCCGAAATAATCCACCCTCTCGCGGAATACGAAATTTCTGCTGAGGATTCACCGTGCTCGTTCGAATATATGGCGCCTTTATTACGATCGGGGACTAGAGATGTGCATTAGAAGATTGAACGACCGAAACGTTGGATGATGGGAGGTATACACGTACATACCTAGTATATGTATGGACCTGGTATAATTATTTTGTTATTTCTCTCGCGTATAAACGAGGCATAAATTTTCATGTATGTTCGAGCATCACGTGCAACTGCTATTACGCTTCCAGAGAAACGTATCACGACAGGTTTGCTCGTAGTGTTCAGCAACGCGAAGTAAAAATACGACGGAATCCTTCAACACTTGAAAATATCTCGACGAGCCCTCAACGAAAGCACACAATTTACTTGGCCGATTATGAGGGAAAAAAAAGAAAGTTTAATGACATCATTTCCGCTATATCAATGATGAATGGATGCTACATTATAATGGTAATAAACCATTGCCATTATAAAGCTAACGTGTCGTAATACGCGGCAAAAGGGTACATCCATTAATTCCTCTTGCCAGTCCCGTGGGTTGTTCTGCCGAATAAAAAAAAACTGTTTCACTGCGGGTAAGGGTCGTTATATTTATGAGGTATAAATATACATGCGTGTATACATATATTACAGCAAATATTTCGAATGACAGTCCATTCGATCGTTAAATCCCACCAGGATATATGCACTGTCGTCTCGAAGTAATACGTATATTTGTACACAGCGTACCGCGGTCGAAATATACCCTGATATATCGCTGATTGATTTATGCAAATTGCATCGAAACAGTATCATTCAACGCCTGGAGCCCGGATTCTCTCATTTTCCTCTTCGTTTTCACGATCAGATGTTACGGCGCGGTTTCATTTTTTTTTCATGCCAATAAAATTAATCGACCCGTAAATCCGGGGGCGTTACTCTTACTGACTCTCTGCCTCTCTCTCTCTCTCTCTCTCACACACTCTCTCTCTCTCTCTCTCTCTCTCTCTCTCTCTCTCTCTCTCTCTCTCCCTCTCTCTCTCTCCCTTTCTCTCTCTCTCTCTCTCCCTCTCTTGTAGTATATGAACTGCGACGCTTATTAACCTAGCACAGTTGGCTCGGTACACTCGGTTAGGGCTCTCATGCTTCATGCTATTATCCTGTGTCCAGCTTTAACGTGCTATACTCGGGCTTGCGAGGATGCCCGTCGTATCTGCTGTATGTACGGATGGTATACACATATAATTGCGGTACGTACGATCTGCACCCGTATAATCCTTGGACCACCTCTCGTGGTTCACATCAAAGCGGAGTCCCTCCTAATATATTCTCTATGAATAACGCCTGTCAGCTGGACAGCTGAGGCGATTTCGGAATGCCGCTCATGAGAGTTTAATTCTACGCATGTATACCTGCGTATTCCTCGAATGTATACCAGAGGTTCTCATACCGCTCGTTCTCTCTCTCTCTCTCTCTCTCTCTCTCTCTCTCTCTCTCTCTCTCTCTCTCGCGCGCGCGCGCTCTCTCACTCTTTCTCTCAATGTTTCCGGGATCCATGCGCGGTCGTGAGACCCACGTTATCCCGGTGAACTACGAGCAAGACCGGACGCTCGTCCTACCTGTCATATGTTTTACGTACCAAAGTGAATTGGTAATGCTGATACGAGGCCACTCAATCCACCACTCCAGTTCGTTCCCAGTCTGTACCAACTCCACGTCAACTAATAATTTCTTTTCAAAAAGTACACCCGCTCCCCGCTCGAAATTACCGGGACGTGCAGCCCTTTTTATTTTATAAACCTTGCTGATGAATTTGCGACCTGGGTCAGATGAATTTGAATAAAGTATGAAATATCGTGGATCCAGTTTTGAAGCAGTCCCGAAATGTCACGTTGAAATCCTTGTTCTGTACTGATTTTTACGGTACCTAACTTTTATAGTAATAAAAGGGCGCAGTACGGTCACTCGGGGATTACTCGATTTTAGAACGCGGCAACACGCGAAAACAATCTTCCGCTAGAAGTGGACTCGGTATCTGTGGTCAAGACTCCGGAGATGAACGATGGTGACGAGCTTTACGAAATTGAACAGGAAGAGGCGTTGACACCCCTACGATCTCGAGGAGGGGTTTCGATTTGTTTACAGTATCGTGCAAAAGTCCGATTTTGAAAAAGCTCGTAAATTATTATGTGGCTTCACACGGGCGTTTGTCAAGCGGGGGCGCCCTTTCGACAGTTCGGTCATAACGCTCGATGCTTCGTTAGGCAGACGACTCAAGGGGTAATCATATCGTGGCTGTGAGAACTTGCGGGATATGACGTAACGTACATTTGTATCTATTAGTCGATGGGCCGGGACCGCGGGTTAACGATAAGGCAAGCTCGCACGATCCTTGTACAGCCACACTTTGCGCGCATTAATCACAGGGATGGATTACCGGATACCTACGCTGCGTCCAAGTTACGGCGGATCAGCCGCGGAACTCGTGACGCTCGTAATTCCCGAATGAATACAAAGTCCATCGCGTGCTTATGATTATCTCCTAGAATCCTTGGAAATATTTAATAACGGCGTATGAAAAAAGCTGCGCGTTCGTTTCATCTTGACCTAGGTCTCGTTAACCAGCCAATTCGAAAATTTGTCAAATCACGTTGATACGTCGGACAATCGACATGGACGATCGTCGATGATTCTTTCTCGGTTGAAGAGTGGGTGGCGTGCTGGACGTATAGGAAGCAAGCAGACGAGAAGACCCATTGGATATGATCTTGCGTGCTGAGGAAGCATATCGTTTTCATTTTATCGCAAGTTCTCTTATACGGCGTCGTATATAGATACGAGCCGAGCCCTTTACATCGTTTTGTACGTTGGAAAAGATTCTTATTCATTATGCAGACGGGCGATCCTGACCATTTCTCATTCCGTTGCATGAAGGACCATAAGGTGTACTCTCATAAAAGATGAGTGGACGCAGTACGGGAAGTTCGCATGAGATGGAACAACCGATTCGAGAATTCAATTTCATCCTCAGATATTGCTCTCCACGTTGATTGGTCACTGAGATAGCTTTGTTGCGGGATAGAGAAAACAGCTTTTGCTGTTTGTAGTCAATATGTAAATAGTGTACTGATACAATGTATCTGCCGCTTTTGAGTTCGACGGATCGTTAAAGAGCGTAAGATGTTCGCGTATCGGCTCGAGCGTAAAATTGCCTGCTTTCGTCGAGCTGACGGGCCATGCGAGTCCTGGCTAAATTCAGCCGCCGGTAGCTTATTCAGCGTCGTCACGCATCGCTTTGCGTCGTTCTGAAAGCTCTCCATTCCGCAATCCCCGTAAGGAATTTTCCGTAACAACGATCTCGGTGCCTCCACCACTTGGGGCTTTGTCTGCTCGTGGAACCGTTTCGGGTGAAGCAGCATGCAAGCGAGCTTTCCACCTGGTGGTTATATTTCTTTTCGTCGACCGTCGTGCCGTTCTCCTTCGGGTATAACGTAGTAAGAGACGTACCGATATGAATATACGCGCATAAAAGAGAAGATGAGCACGAGCCTCATCCTGGGAATAATTTGATAGAGAGATTGTTTGCGACGGGAGAGTCAAGCCTAGGGCCGTATATAAACTTTACAGTGATACGGTCGGATGAACTGTCGAGAAAAACATAAACTCGTCTACTCGTGTTTATCCGCGTCGCATTTGTTCCATTCGGACTACAAAATGATGTACCAATCATCGCAATCCTTTCATATCCAAGCGGCAGAAGTCGGAGGGAGCATAATTACGGTCCCGTGTTGCCAGTTACGCGTACGGTGAAGTACGAGTTCTGCCATTCCCACCAGATTCATTCAACTGAAATCTCATATTTGTCTCCGTATTATCATTTCTTTTTTATAAACATCATCGGAGGAGCTTCTCCAACAAGTCGACCGATACAATTTTTATATTTTTATGACATTATAAGTTAGTCGGGGTTACACAATTGAGAAAAATAATAATGCATTTTTGGAATGTAGGATATGTCTTTCTTCAGTTGATAAAGTGGGTCATGGAATTTTTAGTGGAACGTCCGCTTTTATGTCCTACTAACATCCTGATTAATATTTTATGTTGTGAAATATATTGTACTTACGAAATTTCAATACATTATGGTGTGATATCGGATGTTTTTGGAAAATGTAAATAGTATATTATGCCATGACACCTATTGCTCTGAGAAAATTTTAATAACCTGCATTGTAAAATTAATCGTACTTGAGGAGCTATTGTATCGTGACGGAATGAAAAGTCGAATTTTTATTTGTTGCTTTTTTCCATTCTATTCCATCATAGAATTGATACTCTTTTCACTGTATGAGTAAACGGACGCTCTACCGGTTAGTGTTGTTTAGTATAGTATAGTAAACTTTAAACGCGCTTTTCTCGAAACGACTTTTTTTCACCTAGCGTTGGTGATTTCGGAAAAAGGGCTTAACCAATCGAGCAAACAATTTTGCTGCATCTGGCGCATTCGTATGGCTATCGCCTGAACTAGAATTATTTAAAAATATTAATTTCCACTCATACTTTCGCCCGACTTATGATGAAAAAAATCGTCTTTTTCGAACAGTTTTGCAAAAACCGACGTCATCTTGTTGTTTTGAGAGATAAAATAATAATTCTAGTTCGGGGATAGCGTCACTCATACGGATTCATCTTTTGGGATTTTTTGGTTCCGATTACCTAGAGAGCGCACATAATGATTTGCTGCACGATGTGCAGCTGTTGCTGGCGCTCATTACCACCAGCAACATACTTTCTTTTTCATGCCTTTACATGATTATAAATTGTTAAATAAATATACATGTATATACAACAGAGAAAAATTATCTCTAACAGGGTACCTTTAAGCGAAAAAAAAGTTTATGCCTATGTATGCAACAGTTAAAAAAAGATTAAAAATAGCTTGATATTCAACGATCACAGTAGAATAGATCCTTAAAATTTGTTAATATATTCCTCATTATCATGTTTAAGAATGATTATGAGGAATCCTTTAATGATCATCCTTAAACGTCTGCCTAGTTGGCAAATGAAACTAGTAAATAAAATTGAAGAAAATATTAGCGTGCCAATGATTGTTGATTTCTCAGATTCTTCAATAAAGATCTCAAATTCGCTTTGAAAATATTCCCACAGTAATACGCTTCCCTAGGTGGTTCGAATTCGAGAAAAAAAAACTGGAAACATCAGAGTTTTATGAGTCCAAAAAGATAAAACTCCGCAAGAAGGCCAGTGAGCTTAAAAATGTCCCTTGTGTCAATAATGACGAAGATACGCAATAAATCGCTTGTCATCGATGTTGCTGTACCCATCAACATTCGTTTGCCACATACGCCAGCGATCGATACGACAATGGCGGCTATTGCTGCATTTAGTTCATTACAACGTGTGTAGCGGTACCGAAACTAACGCTCCTCGATCGTGGAGTTGGAAGGCAAGGGTTGAACGAGCATTCCAAGGGGGCTGCAAGCCAAAGAGGTACGTATCGAGTAACTCTAACGCACCGCTGATGTAGACAGGGCTCGCAGTGCCCTCTGTTATACGGTAAGACAATTTGGGTCAGGTTGAACCAGAAGGGAGGCTGGTCCGAGAACCCGTGGATGATCCCCGATCGAGAACAATGGTCATTAGGGCATCGCACACGTCGGCGATGATGTTCGCCCCAGCGGATAAACTCCTCGCTTCTACATCTATATCCCTATTCTCACGGTTTCTCCCTCACGAATTCCTATTCACTCTCACGTTCAGTCGGTCTTGGTCCAAGAGAGCTTCGCGTTCTACATACATGTATATACGTTTAACACGAAGCGTTTCACGCTCGGCATCTGCATCTCGACAAAGGAGCTCTTCCGGTTATTGGCTCGTCGCAGATTGCGAGCAAGCACAATGCTCGTCACTAATGTCGGAAACGACGATTTTCTAACTGTTGTAACACAATCGATTATGAGGTACCTGCGGGCAATAAGGCGTAGCTGAGGGATATTTGAAATAAAGTGAAAAGTATCCAATTTAATCGACATATTTTAATTATATAATCGTTATTCAAGTTCGGTTTCTATAAAATATGAATGAAAAATGGTAACTTGTACCATAAACAAAAACAAAATTAAACATTCTTAAAAACCTTGATAGTAGGCCTTGTCTTACTATGGTAGAATAACAAGGCCTACGCTTTTAACTTACATAACTAATAAAACTATACGTAATATATTTGGTATTTGAGATCAATTCTCTGCAGCTTTGTATGCCCTCAAAGTTCCTCTTTGCACTGCTCGGACAGATGACACCAGGTCGTTTTCTGACCACAACACCCGTTTTGGAGGCATCGGGATCGAGGCAGTAAAAATAACGATCAATTAATTCGTAATAGATATGCGTACTACTTATTTACATTCGTAACATCTTAAAAGTAATGTAAAATACATTATAAAAAAAAAAATTCTGCAAGGAGTAGGAGGATAATAAGACCTATGGTTAAATTTAGTATGTCTTATTAACCATCAACCTCGTATGTAAGAAAAACGAAATAACAAATATTTGGATCACGATACGTTATTTAAATATTTATGATAATCGAAGATTGAATTAATAAACATAAAGACTGTGATTGAGATGGATAAGTGTAATATTACAAAAATGAATTGCGATGTATTCGGAGCAATTTTTATTATTGGTGCCGCGCGGCCGCGTCTTATGATGGACAATGCAACTCCGCAAACTTGTAGCGACATATTCGTGCAATAGGCGTCTGTGAGTGTGGCTTTGAACTTGAGTGGTTATTTTAAATACGATTTTTGTTACTCAGGCTTTATTAGCCGACAGGCCTTATTACGCGTAGGTATCTTACTCGAAATATCGCCAGCTATCGAGTACAAGAAGATATTCGTCGAGCAAAACTTACGTTCACCGACGAACTGAGAAGTCACCATCTCTTGGACCAATAGAAGTCTTACGTGGACCAGTTGCAAATATAGGAAGAAGTTGATAATGAGAGCGGTAACATCTACAGTGAGTTACAATCGAGCAAATGGCCGCGATGAAAGTTTGACAAAATGTTCGCATTGGCAATTCAAATAAACCCCCTGCGAGATTATTCTCGTTGCTTCGAGAGCTTTGTACTACATGAATGTACTAATGGGCAAAAGAACGACAGCACCAGCCCGGATATCGTCGAGGTACGAAACTTTCACGGAGATTTAGTCGGTTGCTCTCCCCCCAGACGTTCGGATTCTTGGATCATCGCCAACTTTTCGTTGAATATAAAAATATGTAAGGGTGATTCTCCACTATAGCGACACACTTGTCGACCACGGGGCATCGGATTTTTTTTGTTACTTCATGTCACGTTGAAGTATACATCACTATACTTATATTCCTTGTAGGCCTTGGTATTTCTTCGTATTGCGAGTATCATTCGTCATGAAAAAACTGAACGTAACGAATTAAGAATTCTTCAATTTGCATTCAACTTTAAGGGGTACGACTGCTGTGGAAATTTATAACTCTTGTTCGTCGCTTGAGGCAACTCAAATTGAAGATGAAGGTTCAACATATGGTGCAGGAATTGCAGACAGAACGTAAACAACTATAGCATTGCTAGTTAAAAGAGTTTTTTTCGAAACTATGTTTTTCAAAACGGTGCATACGATTTCTCGACATCTCATCAAGGGATTGACTTAAAATTTGGTACACTTATTCAGTACGATGGTAGTTTAGTCTTGACCGACATTTTTCGTCTTAATATTTTTTTTTTCATTAGATATTAACCACAATGATGTCATTATACCTCGAAAAGATGGAAAAACATTCAAATATGTTCTTTTGATGATCGAAACACGATAACAAAAAAGCTCAATCAAGTTTTAGCCACTGCTATCCGTTTTTAGCAAAAAAACTCGTTTTTTTGTTTCAGATCAACCGGGTGGTCAACATCAAGTACGCCGTTGAGCCCCTCATGTGCAAAGGTCCTCCACGAGATTGTATATAACTTCTTTAACTATTAATATTTTTTAATGAAATTTCGTACACAACTTTGTTAATGTACATACAAATGATGGTCCAAACAGTTTTTCAATCAATTGAGTTATTCTTACAAAAATATTTCTTTTGAATAACCCTGATTTTTGGGTCGTTACAGTAGCCTAAGCGTTTAAATGTTTTGTGAATTCTTCAAATATTCAAAGTTAAATCTGTGGCGGAACGTTTTTTTCGATGCATACTATTTTAACGTAAAATTAAATAGGGGAGCACGAGGATGAAGAAAAAGTTGGCAATGGATTCGACGAAGAGAGAAACGCCGTGCAAGTTTCTTCCAGTAATGTCGATAGTTCGCATCACGTGTATTAAGTATGGCGTCCGGGGTATACGAAGAAGTTTGCCTAACACACAAATATGTAAATAACTACTTAAATAATTACGATCGATTGACTCCCCACAGTCCGCCCCTTCAACTCGTATACACATGTACAAACTTCCATTCTACATTCTCGGCTAATTATTATAACATCTTGTGTTATGGAAATGCAATTGTAAAGCAGAAATCCATTGTTGAACTGCTGGTTGCTGGTCGCTGGTTTAAGGAGATCTCGAATTCATGAAACGGAGCAATGAATGCAACATACCTTTCACATTTTACATACTTTATTCCAGCGGAACGACAGGACGAACTCAATTCTGAAAATTTGGCCGTTAACAGGCATGCGTGAAAATAATTATGAAGCCTCTGTATGGAAGTGCCTCATACAAAATGGTTAAGTCTGCTTTGTGCTTATACACTCCTCAGAAATGTGCATGTCTCTTCTGAGATAGCTTTGGGAGGGTTTTAGCAAAGTTTTCTCATCCCATGACAGTGATGCTACTGATAAGAGATACTTGTATTTCTCAGCAATATCCGTCCAATTCCCATTTTCTATGGTTGTCTATTTGCTAGCACACCGGTGAACATAGCTTATCCGATTTACCACCAAGGTAACGTGATGTAATTAGCAAGTCGAACACGTGAATAATAGCGATCCACGGTGCGCACAAAGAGACAAAGGCGCCAAAGAGGGACGAACGTGAAGCATGGTAATATATTTAACATGCGTGGTTTTAGAGTTATTGAGTTAGTATTAACAATATAAAACGTGAATCAGCCACAAGGGGAAGGAACGCGTGGATTTCTGGTAGGGTCTGTAAACGGCAATTACCCATTAGATGGGGCACTTTCCACCGACGCATCGAGCTGATTAAAAAATACCAATGTCCAATGCAGCCCTACTGATACAAAGATATCACACGATCTCACTGTCCATACAACGCGGATCTATTGCTCGGCTGGGTCAACGATCGAAACGAACCCGTGTGGTAAATTGACCGGGCATTCCTAATACACTTCGGGACCTTGAAGGGCTTATTTGTAGATTCCCTAGTTAGGATTTCCATAAAAGAGCCAGACCTTTTTACCTACAGGGTAGGTAACTTGACTAAATAATTTAGGATATAGTCATTATCACAATCCCTTAAATATAATCGATCTAACGTAACGGGCATATGGTTTCTCCCTCTGTCTATCTGCCTCTCTCTACCCACTCCCTTCCGATCAAGAGGGCGGGAGGGAGAGAGGAAGAGAGGGAGAGAGGAATTATACAAACACACACACACATGTATGTTGTGATTGAAAACGTATATAGCATGATATTTGTTAAAACTCTTCAATGATCACAATGGTATTAGCTAATTGACTCAGTTTATGTGACACGATAAATAATTATAGAAATTACTTATTCTTGTAACGCCAAATCGGGCATTGAGATTCCACAAGCACTCGATAGCCTAGAGGCACTGTACGCAGTGTAGGCAAAAGGTAGGCTGGTCGGTTGTAGGTTCGATTCGACGTGTAGGCAAAACATTTTTGCCGATAAAAATCGTATTATAATTAAAAAATCACTGAGGTAGAACTCTGAGTGAGGTATTTTATTTTATTTTAGAATTATGAAATATTCTATACGTTCAGTACACGGACTCTCATGCTTAAAACCAACACGCATACAGTGTGTTCACTTGAACAATGCGAGATGAAACGTGTTAATGTCTGCGACAGAATTCCAAGCTTAAAACATATTGAAACAACACACGTCTTCTTTACAGTACACTCATACGTACACATATTCATGCAATGGTTTCGATGCCGTACCATTGAGACAATTAAAAGGGCCCCGATTGTTTTGCCTTTGTTCGCCCTTGCCATCAAAGTGTATGACCGCCCACGGACGTCAGGCATTCAGATGATGGCCTTAATGAAGTGAGGAAAAATTGATATGGGCCCGCTCAAAGCCCTAACTGAATTTCCACTCGGGTATAAATGGACAAGATCATGCCGTGAAAGCGATGGATTCGCCATTATGGTCGATGGGAAATAAGACCGCATAGATCCTTCGACTGGAATATCGAGTAAAATACGTATCGACGAAGACGGTAGCACCCGCGATACGCACTCGCGATTGTCATGCAAAGTGAAACGACACCGTAAAAAAGAAAAGTTCTTTTAGCAGTGGCACACGAGCCAGTGTTTAGAAATGCCACCTGAGAAAGCCCGACGTTTGTTACATTATTCTTTCTGTGGTACTGCGAGAACGCGAAACTCTGGTGGATTAGCATTGAGCCGCGGTGGGTATATGCCGAAGTAACGGAAACGGGAGAACCAAGAGGGAACGAAGCGGAAACATGAGCATGAGGTCCGGCTCGAGAACGCTGGACGCTCTGGTCAGCTTTTGCTCCGTTGCTCTTTGAAGGGTACTTTACTCTGCATATTTGGAGCACTCCGAGTGTATCTGTTTCCGCCCTTGCACCCAGCCCTTCTCTCGACTCTCTGTTTTCTTCGTATCTCTATCTATTCCACTATTCGAATCTCCGACAGGGCTCCCAGTTTCCCTGCCTGCGTAAAATGCGCCACTTCTACTGGGCAGACGTTCAAATTTGAATTTTAGATGCCTATGCGCGGAAGCGCGAGAATCCACCGCAAGAGGATATCCCTACCGAAGGGGTCGGTACCCTGGGACAGTCTTCATGTTCCGGGAAGGGCTCAGGCTACCGGGGTTATTCAGTGCTACCTCACAAGAGGGACGATGGATTAGAGTAGCATGAGTGAGGGAGAGAGGGAGGGCAGAACAGTAATGACACTGATCGCAATAGAGGTTCATTCGACTAAACTTTCCCCTTTGCTCTTCCACCGGCCTCTTTCCTCTTGTCCTATCCAATCCTTTCACGACTTGATTAACCCTCAATCCGTGAACCTGGGTTGTTTTCGTTCTGCCCAAAATCGTTTTCGTCGCAAGTTCCTTAATATTAAAAAAAACATTAAAAATAAGAAAGGAATTTTAAAAAACCCTATTTTCCCTTGAGAAGTACGGCCATAAATGTAATTTGGCTTTCATGAATAAACGATTGACCATGAATTTTATCAGATTTTTTTCATCTACAATTGTTGGTTTCGCACTGCAAAAACGAAAACGACCCATGGTCCAGTCATTATATACATTTAGAAATGCACGTGAACCGAGAAAGCTGATTTTTGGATATTGTATGGAAGGGGCTTAGAAAAGCTTAACTTCAAATTGTCGACCAAGATTTCTTATGTGCATTCTCCGCTATCTTGAGAAAAGGGTTAAATTTTGTTTTTTGCAATAACTTGGCTCTCCGTCGAGATACGAAAATTGCGATGAGATACTTTTTTATTGTTTTTTCTACGCTCTACAATTTAGGTCTAATATATTTTTCACCTACCGTTCATCGTTGTTGAGATATCGAGGGAGGAAATAAAAAATTCAGGTAGTGAAACTTGTTTATTTGCTGTTTTCTTGTTTACCGTGATAAATGTCGAAAAAATGTCTGTTATCGAACTTGTAGAACATGTTAATACCTGCAATGTCATTTTTTATTTCTTTTTCAAAGACAAATTACGACTTTTAGTGCGTCGTAAAGTCGGTACGTGCGTGCGAATTTTGATTTCGTAGCTCGCACGGTTATATTCATATGTCATAACGAATTAACGGTTGTTGAGGGAATTATTGAGGTAAAATATAAATAAATAAACCAGCAAAATTATAAATCACACATATGAAAATTATCATGCAATCACTTCTTTGTGTTGTAAAAATAACAATTAAAGGAGGTCCGTTTTTTATATGTATATTTTTCTTCGTTTCGATGGTCCAGGTTTGAAGTGTTCCTTCTCGGAATATTCATCGAGTTCTGGAGATTCTTCAGCCACACGAGGTGATGCTTCGATAGTCGAATCATCATCATCATCATCAATTGAGGCAAATAATGGAGCAAGGAATCCCTACTTTTCTGCACCCACAGGCAGCTTCACATTTCCCTTTGCATTTGCGCGATATAAGCTTTAAAAGTTCAGATGGAGCGGGTTCGGCTGTGCTGATAATTGGTTCAAGCCCATGATTTGTTCGTCGCCAACCCCACTCCTGAGCATCCTTGTAAAACCCGAGCCACGTTTGCACCTGCAGATACGTACGGAATATATGCTGGCGGACTTGGCTTTTCGTTGGTGGGAGTAGTAAGAGGTGGTTCAACTTATTTTTCGTCATTGACTTAACGAAGCGGTGGAATCAAAGAATATTAGTAGATTTATCTTGCTTATTACCGCCATATAGGGCGATGAAGAATTGTTTTCCAGTGGACGTCAGAACCTCCAGATCGACTTTTCCTGTTTGAATAATTCCACCGATGACCGGAGCTCCGGATGCTTTTCGAGAGTGTTGATGAATTTGGATTTTCCAATATTGTAAAAACACGATGTGGTCTCGCAACCGCTAAAAGCGTGAAGGAAGAGTATGTTGTCAAGAACGGACTTATCATGCTTCAAACTAGTCAGAGAGTATAGTCTTGCGGGTGTATTTCCTTTTGCTGGTTTCCGGAAGTATCTGTTTGCTTTGTCCTGCGCAAGTCCACTGATCAAAACCAAAAGATCGATGTCTTCGCCGACTATTTCAACTGAGTCTTAAATGGACGCTTCTTCAATTGCCGTGGTTACGATAAGAGTATCTGCGTCCTCAAATGCCTGCTCAACTTTGATGTCGACTTTTGCAAAATAACGGCGAAGCATTTATATAAAGTTATCCTTATTTGTGTCTCTTGCAAGAAACTTCCCTTGGCCAACTCTTGGAACTGTAGTTTCATCGAATGTAAATTCTGGCAATTGGTTATTTCTGGAACGTCGTGCTCTTTCCGAAGTTTTGGTTCCTGCGATACTCATGTCAGTCGGATAACCGTCGAATATAATTGTGACATTCTTTCCAAAGTGTTGTTGAACGTACGTAACATATTTCTGACAGATGAGGTCAAATGTTTCAATACGACCCCAAACAACTT
This sequence comes from Ophion costatus, assembly GCA_951751655.1. Taxonomy (NCBI): domain Eukaryota; kingdom Metazoa; phylum Arthropoda; class Insecta; order Hymenoptera; family Ichneumonidae; genus Ophion; species Ophion costatus. The sequence goes on along the minus strand of OX632359.1, from coordinate 23,888,915 downwards.
TGTGCAGAAGAAAATCACCGCCAATTACGTGAAGATGTCTGTTATCAAGTTGTAAGTTTTCTTTTAAAGGTTCGAAAGCGTTATATAACAGCGACGTTGTTCCTTTCCGTATTCCTTCTTCGGTGAATAAAGATAATGGAAACGGAGCGAGTTCGTATGCCAGAAAATGTTTCATATCAGTCTTAGAGTTCTTCGCAATGCACATTCTTTAGAAAAGTAACTGTGAATTGATCGGAACTGATGACGCGTCAATTTTAATGGTGCTATTTACTGCCGATATAGGAAGCACCTCATCCTTCCTTTTGAATGTCGAGGACCCGAAATTTGCTCCTACGATTTTATTAATCATGTCGGAACCAACTTCGTATGCATGATGACAATTTATGTTCTGGTTTGCAACAACTCCTGTGCCGATACACATCAATTCTTTATATTCAGGAAAAGGATTATGACCTGCGAGCCACATGTCCAGTTTCTCAATGCCAGAATTGTCTCGAGAAATCCGCGGGGGTCTTATGTCGATGTGCTGTTCGGTTGTAGAGCAAGATACTCCGGAGAAATTTTCAATTTGCTCGCAAATGTTTTGAAGTTGTACCATGCCCAAAGTCTAAGGTGCTATTGCGCTGTCTGTAATTCCCCGTCCCTGAGTCAGTCCTCCTGTTGCCTTCATGGATCGCATAAGAGTCTGCTCTATCGTCATGTCTGACATAATCTCAGACCAAAATTTGTCCGTGCGACGAATCGTAAAGTAGCCACGTCTTGTGAATTTGTCGTCATCTTCTGTGGGTATTTTTTCATGCAGTGTTCGCATATCCTGTAGGTATAAATAAGCAGATTTTGTATACAGGAAATGCCCGCTGGCATGAAAAAAGGAAAGGATTTTTTGGATGGTATTGAGATGAAGTTCCCAATTACCGGATCTTTCTGCCTCTGGGAAGTTCTTTGCCGGAGAACCCATACGATGGTACTGCATCCATAGATTCGCCGTAGGACCTCCGTTTTCGATGGCATCTAATTATTTTGCAAATTTGTCACATACTCTTTTCACTTAGTTGCTTTCTGCGGCAGTCATTATGGTAGGCCGATTGAAAACATCTTCTGCGTAGTAATCAAGTTCATCACGTTCCTATTCGACTAAGTCCGGCGAGCCCAGTACAATTTTTGACAAAGCTGAGTGTGACCAAATGTGAGCGCGGACAGCTCGTGCATATGCATGACCGGAAAGAATTTTTTCGACACAATTTTCTGCAATACATCAACTTGAAAAGCTCTTCAATACCACTACCCGACATGATCATACCAATTGTTCCCATAAACGACATCAACAGACGGAATCCACCGAGTCTCACTATGACGTTTTTCAAATCTGATGTTGGGTCAGCAGCTCTTACGATATCGCGAGCTTTCCAGTACAGCGGCTGATCAAATGTGACGAAGAGGGTTTTTTGATGGCAACGCTTGCAGTTCTCGACAGCTTCAAGAAGCGATATACGGATCGTGTCATAATCCGATGGCGGCGCATTCATAAACGAAAGGCAGATAGCTCTTGAGCGATCATATTGCATATCGGTTGTTACACTCTCCATAAAACCATTCCATCCTGGAATTCCGATGGGGCAACTCCATTTTCCGTAAAGCCAAATTAAATCTGGTATTGTTGGTACAATGTTGCTCGAAAGTTGACGACGAGCTTCGATATTGGCGACAGTTATAGCCCGTGAAAGAATTCAGCCAGGGTTTTGACTCGGCCCCGATTATTTTTTCCTTACTCTGCAAGGGTCCTAACCCGACCAGGTCCCTTGGAGGCCGGTCACATTTTGTCGACGAGGGCCTAAAGAGGCTTATGAATCAGGGCCCGACTGGTTGCCTCAACAGAACCCGATCGAAGCCATGAAGCAACCCTATTACTGCCCTATAATTATCAGCTTTATTAGTGGATACATATCAAGCGAGATTGGTCGGAAGTATCTCGAAAATGGAGAAGTGATTGTAAAAAAATTTGTTTTTGATCATTCCACGCTTAGTGGTACGAGAGCGTTTGATCATTTTTTTTACATTAGAGCAAGAGTGTGGAAAAAAAACAAATGTATTCATCTACCCAACAAATTTATCTCGGAATCTTATTAAAGAATATACAAATCTATTCATCTACCCAACAGAGGTATCTCGAAAATGGAGAAATGATCGTAAAATTTTTTGTTTTTAATCATTCTACATTTATTGGTACGAGAGCGCCGGATAACGTTGTGCTTTTGCGTAATGGATACGTCGCGGAGATTAACAACATTTTTGGACGTAACGAGTCTGAAGAATGTTTGTACATGGAAGCAAAAGTGTGGAAAAAAAACAAATATATTCATGTGCCCAAAAAGTCATCTAAAGTTTACGAATGGCGAATTATTTAAAAAAATTCGATGGATGTTGTTTATCCCGTGACACGAGCATTGAACGTAAATTACTTCAATTAAAAATGTCGGAGCAACCAAACGGTGTTGTATGTATATATGTGCTGTCATCCCTGCACGCATGAATTATATTTAAAAAAAAAACTGTTCTTGTATTGCGAAATTTATTTTCCAAACATTCTTGATGTTTATAGAATATAAATAATTTATAGTAAAATTCCACGTGTATGTTTGTTTCAAGTGACCTAACCTAGTGTTTTATCGATACCTTAAACTTTAAATATATCATATGGAACTTTAAATATATCATATATCATGTGGAACTAAGTCTAAAAACTAGAAATACTTAAAGATAATTTTGCTAATATATTGTATGCCTTGTAACAACCACTGCCCTGATGAATCCCGTCTGGGCCCTTTATCATTTCCCTCGCTACGACCTTTTTTGAATAAATTACCCAGCCCTGTTATTTTCCTGTTGGGGCCTAGTCCGATTGTGTTGTGGAAAGCCCTGGTAGGGAATCCATATTCAAACCCTCATAGGCCCCAAATTTTTTATGGCTGCCCTCCTAATTTCTTTTACGGGAGACGGTAAGCCTGTCAATTTATGGTTACTGTAAGAGAGTACAGGAGCCATGCCCAATTGTGCAGCTTCTGACGCCGATTGAATTTCGACAATACACGGAATTGCAGTCTCACGCTGGGTAGCTGTGTAGAGAGTCACACAATGTATTCCTCCCATTGCGTAAAACGTTCCATGACCGTCAAGGGTGTTTATGTTGAAGTCCGCATTGGCAGACACGAATTGACTAAACAAATTTTCCAAAATTTTACTTTCAGCTCGATAATACATGAATTCTCGAAAATCGTTATTTCTCGATACGGCGCAAAGAATCCCGTTGCCGATAAAATGTTGATGAGACTCTTTGAACCGAATTTTTTGTATAGGAAAGTTCCGACACCTATCTGGAGCGAAGAGAAAAACGAACGAGGACGCACAGCTGTTATTATTGCGTGAGCTATCGGTGGACATTTTTTCCCACTATTCCAATGCACCGCGTTTATCTTTTGTAATGGTTACAGAAAGAAAAACTTCCAAAGATTCAGGAACAACGGCTTCGACATCTTTTACGAATGCATCCGATGGGGGGTAATTGTTTTTATCGTAAACGACACCTCTAATGTCCGCGCGGATTATCGCACCAGCGTCGCGAATAACTCTTAGTCTTTCTTCACGAGAATCCTTTTTTTCTTCGTACCATTTCTCCGAAAGTATTTTAAAACCGGTATTTGGAAAACAAACCACGCAATCACGTCCTTGTTTTTCGTTAATTAGAATGTCATCTCCGTCCTTTGTTTGCAATTGTTTTTTTACCGTTCTAATGTCAGGAACGAAGTCTCCAATTATTTGGTTCATTAATTAATTCATAGAAAATTGACATTCGTCGGAATTCTACTTTAGAAAAGAGTAAATTCCCTCCATTGCCTCGTCTATTTTGTTCCCGTTAGGTCGTCCTTTCTTAATCCCCTCGTCAGGTAGTGAGTGGTACCCACGAGAAATGCATACCCGATGGTATCGAGCTCCTACGGCGACGAGATCAGGTACACGCTGAATACGCCCGACGATTGAAATGGCAAATTCATCGTCGCGTCTAGACAGGTGCTGCAGAACTTTTTCTTTCATCAATTTTTCTTTCACCGAATGAATTTTTTTCCGTCTACATATCGGCAATTTCGATTCATCGCAGAATGCTTCTCCACAAAAAAAACATTTATTTTCAAAATCAAAATCAGGTGCGATCAAAATCAGCTGCGATTGTTCTTCGGGTTCTTCTGGTTCTTCCAATGCAGATTCACTTCGTCGAGAGGCAAACGACGCTAGTCCTTCATTGCCGTATTTTTTGTAGCACGCACTGTGAACACTGAATCGCCACTTTGTAACATGCGTTGATGTTCCTCGGGTCTTCTTTTTACGCTCGCGGTTAAGAGAGTCTGAACAGATCTCCTCCTGGCCACATGAATGTCTTTGATCAGAGGTTTTTTGCAAATAAAGCAATCGCCTATTTTCACAAGAATTATCAAACACGTACGCTCGCTCCAAAAGACTCGAGACAACTGACTGGAATGTTACGAAAAAGAGCAGATGTTCCGGCATGAGTAATACAAAAGGGTCTTTTATACCTGACCCCTGAAACTCTAACGGACGCTCTATTGGCGCGCTCCTATGGCGGGACGCATATTGATGTAGCGTCGGGCACGCTGCGGTCAACTTTGTGGCGCGCCAGACGTCGTAATTTTCATATGAAAAAAAAATTAAAAAAACGACATTGCAGGTATTAACATGCTCTACAAGTTTAATAATAGACATTTTTTCGTAATTTATCACGGGAAAGAAGAAAATAGCGAAAAACAAATTACATTCCCTGAATGTTTTTATTTTCTCGCTCGATATCACAACAACGATGAACGGTAGGTGAAAAATGTATAGGACCTAAATTGTAGAGCGTAAAAAAAGCAACAAAAAAGTATTTCATTGCACTTTCCGTATCTCGACGGAGAGCCGAGTTATTGCGAAAAAATGAAATTAAACCCTTTTTTCAAGATGGCGGAGAATGCACATAGGAAATCTTGGTCGACAATTTGAAGTTAAGCTTTGTCGACACCTTGAAGCTAAGCCCCCTCCACACAATACCCACAAATGAGCTTTCTCGGTTCACTTGCATTTCCAACTCGTTTTTTTTAACGTAATGACTGGACTACCAGGTTCAGGGGATTAAGGCGCCTCAAATACCTTTCTCGGATTGAGGGTTAAGAGACGCGGCAGCGTCTCGACGCCAAGTGATAAATAAGCAACTCAAAAAATCTCGATATCCCTGACGAACTCACGCGTACTCTTTAGACACTAATTTGCCTATATAGGATACTCAGTATAGCCGCTGCATTTTTATTTTTCAGATTATTTCCTTATGGTATATACATCCTTGGCCAAAAGTATAAAGCGCCATGTAATTTTTCTATCCGGACGAAAAATCGAATATCTCGGCGAGGAAAAAGCGTGAACCAATTTTCCAAACGGCTTTGTGAAGAGGTTAAAACCATCTTTATTTCGCCATCTTATTTTTATCTTTGGGATTTTTTGTGTACCCGGTACGACATTATGAAAATGCCGTTTTTCACGATGTTCGGACTTTGCAGAATCGCGGGCTAGACTTGGAAAAATAATAATCTTACCATTTAGTGATAAGATCTTTGAAAAGGCAACCGCTAGTTTTGTTTAAAAAAATGCAATTTGCTTGCAGGGTATGGGTTTAAAAAAAAAAAACGGCACGTTTCCGAAAAACTGGAATCGTGCGGCGTAACCTGAAAACTATGAGATTTGGAATATTTTGTCGAAGGAGTAAAAAGTTGTATTTTGTTATTTTGGATTCACTGAACTTTTTTAGTTTTTTTTTTGTAAATTTCTTCGCATCGCTAGTTTCGGTTGATAGTCGATGATTTGTCTCATTAATTTATGGCCGTTACTTTGAAACAAAGATATTTTAATGAAAATATCAAGAGGAGAAAAGATGCATAATTTAATTTGTAGGTCGTACGAATCAAATGACGTTCTGAACTTGTACGGAGTAAGACGAATGAAAACTGACGGTCAGACCCCACAGACAGTGTGTCGTTCAAAACAACGATAACGAGATGAGCATAAGCGAAAAGAAAATATGGATCCATTTGAAGCAGGCGCGAGTGGAAAGTCTGACAGAGGCGGAAATCCGGCACTAAGGTAAACTTTGTTTGAAAAATTCGAAAGAATAGCGACGAGAAAAAAGAGAGACTTCGGGGAGACACGCGATCGATTACGGACGTGAAAAAGCGACAGAAGAAAGGAGAGGACTATTAACGATATCGTTAATAAATGTACTTGTAATCGATTCACAATCATTGGCTTTGTGTTGTAAAATAAATTTCATCTGTTCAAAAAAATATATCAACGGCATTCTCACTTTCAACCTTGCGTGCGTACACTGGGTCTCTGAAGGAACAATCGAAATTTCAAACACAGTTGTTTTTTCGCTGTTTTGACTATACTTCAATTTTCATTAACGATGGTTTTAAACTTTTTATTTCGGCAACTTCTAAGACACTTCGAGAAGGAGGGGGTATTTTTTTTCTGAATGTTTACCAAAGCTTAGTTTGCGTCGATCCGCTATTAGAAATGGTTTATCTGGGTGTTAAATAGTCCAAAAAATAACATCGCCCGTAAAATTACATACATTGAACTATTCGCTTATCTATCGTATTTGGGGTTGACAAAATTTCAAAAAATTCATAATGGCTCAATATTGTCTAGGCAGTAGCATATATATTTTCTCAATTCAATCTTGGATTGTGGCTAATGCTTCGACCTCTTTATTATTGAGCAGCAAATAAAAATATTGTTACATGTTGTTAAATATTGTTAAAATGAACGTTTTCACAATGCCACACAAAGGATATTGGCGCTTGGTCAGCTAATATGCAAACGAAAGCTGGGTAGCTAGAAAGATTCTATGCAGTTTCCCAATCCGAAAATTGCACCCACCCAAGCGGAGCCGGGTACGACAGCTAGCATAGATATATATGTATATATTTGTGTGTGTGTGTGTGTGTGTGTGTGTGTGTGTGTGTGTGCGTGCGTGTGCGTGCGTGCGTGTGTGTGTGCGAGCGAGCGTGCGTGCGTGCGTGCGCGCGCGCGCGCGCGCGCGCGCGTGTGTGTGTGTGTGTGTGTGTGTGTGTGTGTGTGTGTGTTTATTTGTAGGAGGTTCCGTATATACAGGACTACTGGTCATTGGTCACGTTCCCGTGAAAGGGTTGTGGACCATGTTTTCAGCTATGCTTCATGCAAAAGTAAACTTTTCTGGAAATATTATTATTTTGATTATTTTCTTTAAGTGAGAGCAACTTTAAAATAAAATTAAAAAAAACATGTGTATGGAATCGACCTCTGTTAAATTTTGAGCTTGAGAACACAGTAACGAAGAATTCTCAACTCGAAGAACTCTGCAAGTCTAATAACTATTTTATTTGACCCAGCGAAGCAAGGTCTCACAATCTATTGGAACAAATCGGCGTTCGTATGTTTGCCTGTTTGTTCGTCGATAACTTGCGTACCGTTGTTCCGATCTTCATGAAATGTTGTAGGCAAGTAATTCATGCGAATACAATTTCTAAGTTCGAATATGAGCGAAATCGGTCGAGGAGTTGTAAAAATATAAGAGTTGCAACGTATCGGTTCAGGGCATTGAGACGGAGCAAAGCGCGGTTTCCGTGAACTGAAAATGTAAGAGACAGACAGACAGAAAGATAGAGTCCCATTCTCTTTTATATTAGTAGTGTATTATGTAGTATACTTTTATATAGTGTGTATATGTAGTGTAATTTGTATAATTTAGCAGGCAAGTAATTCATGCAACTACAATTGTTAAGTTTGGATAATGAGCCTAATCAGTGAAGGGGTTTATACGGTGATGTTTAGATGTGCTTAAAAAAATAATGATATCCTTGCAGTCGAGAATCGATGAAGCGAGGGGGTTGGGCCATCCTACAAGTGTAATGGTGTGAAGAAAAAAAAACAAAAAATAATTTCAAGAAAACAGAAACATAATAAAATCATCGGAGTTCATATAATAAAAATAAAAATAAGACATAATAAAAACATAAGTAGTTTGTGAGATATGAGGGAAACACATACACGTACGTAAAATATATATAGACCCTCCCGTCTTTTTTGGTAGTATTTTACTACCCTGCAAGGGCAGTAACAACCCCTTTCACCCTTCTAGGGGTTGAATGTCAGAGATTCCTTTCTTAGTGGGTGTTTACATCATAAAAGGAAACTACTGTCAACATTTTACGTTTCTAATTTCAGCAGTCTGAGCTGTACGTTAATCTGACAGTCAGTCAGTCAGGACATGTCCTTTTATAGATATAGACAGATGACACTCGGAGTGAAGACCCATTGACTAACACCAACATGAGGGAAACGCACAAAGGTGCGTAAAATACATATACGTCCTCCCTTCTTTTTTCGTAGGCGGGAAAAAACGGAACATCACGAGGTTTCAGTTCAGGACGAACTACTAGTTTTATTGTTGAATATTTTTTGTTACCGCGTCTACTAACTACGAATAATAAAAAAGTTTTATTCCATTCAACAATTTTTAAAATTAATTTTTGAATTTGCTCATCCCTGACATAAAAAATAATAACAAAAATAATAATATTTAAAAGATGGTTCCCTTGTCCATAATGCATTACAGCGTCATTTAATAGCGGGAAACATGTTCTAGAACCCTTTCACGGGATCGTGACCAATAACCAATAGCCATGTATATGTCTATATATATTTATATATATCCGAATATTTCCGAATATATATTTATATATATATATATATATATATATATATATATATATATATATATATATATGTATATAGGGAAATATTCGGTTTCTTACTGCTTAATATCGGTTATCGTTTCATTTTGCTTCTAACTTATATTCAGAATCGAATTCATCGGCTCGGTGTATATTAACCGACGATTCTCAATTTTGCAACGATTCCTGCCTGAATTTTAGAATACAGGAAAATATACCAAAAGCGTCTACTTACGTGTCGCAGGTCGTGCAGCGAAGAAGTATCGTTTTCGGTCGTACATGAAGATTCCTCAAGGCCCGAATGATCCAGAAGGGTCATGATGACGTAATCGGGATCGAAAAAAATGGCACGCGGAATTCGAAAACAAGGTTGAGTCGACGCGTACGAGCTTCCCGAACTCAACTTGAAAATGTCTCCACAGACGTGGTAATAATCGAATGCCATGATTCCAGGCGAACAAATCAATAATACTGTGAAAATGGACGATTGTACCATGGAATATTATACATTGAGTTCACTGTGCAACGCGTATAACGCTGGTGAGCAAAAAGCTAAATATCAATACGAAAAATTCGACACAATGCATAGATTTTTAAATCGGCAAGAGGGAGTTTGAAAAAATAATAACGTATTCAAAATTGCACAAGCAGCTATACGATCGTCGTACCAATTTCACAGCGTTGAATGAGTCGCTTGGCTTTATTTTTCAACCGGCGACTCCGTAGATTCGGAACGGGTTATAGATGCCCACGGGAATATGGCGCTGCCCGACACCTCTCATTATACATCGACGCGCGCGCGAGACTGAGAGGTATTGTTTCATGGGTTTTTTTCAAAGCATTAATTATCGAAGTACTCGTAAACGAATTCGATTTTCAAACGGCGCGAAAAATATTTCATAGATGAAGAGCGAATAAGAAAGAGACAATGAGAGAGACAAAGAGGAAGAGAGACAGTTTGAGGTTGAAGACGCAGAGAAAAATAAAGCGCTCAGATACGTAGTGCAGCTCCTACCTTATGCCCACTGTGAAGAGTGTCTCTGTAAAGTAAAACAAAAACGAGAAGGGTTAGAAAAATGTATACATGAGAATTATGATGTACGAGGCATAAAATAGTATGAACGAGAAGATAAGCGTAGGTTAATAAATTGTGAAATCAAACTGAATGTAATTTGAAGACATGATATATGAGTAATGATGAGGGTGAGATACGATAGTAAGAATAGCATAAAGGACAATCCACATAGAGTTAAAAAGGGTCGATAGACAGCGAGCAAGAGAGAGAGAGAGAGAGAGAGAGGAAGAGAGATATAGAGAAAGACAGAGAGAGTCGACAGCCTAGAGTTCGTCAACAAAAACGTTTGTTGGTTCAGCGCAATTTGACGACTCGAGCCCTTTTATGCAAAATTTAATAAAAACGGTGGAGGCACGCGTTTTGTGCTGATCCCTTACTCGAAACTTGATACCAAATCGCTAGGGCTCGTTCGCGAGAAATATTATCGCGATGACATTGATAACGCAACCACGTACAGGTGTTTATCGTTTTACACGAACCGATCAATGTTCTAGGATACGTTTTATTCGACGAGATGACGTGATCCAGTTTTTTCCATATGCCGTCCGACGGGGTTTATCAGTTTGTACAGCGGCACGCGTACGATTTGGAGAAGAGTTTGACTGATGGTCGTCTTCGACGATCGTTGCTTAAATTCCATATTATACGCTTTCAAAGGAGTTTAATGATTGGGAGAATTGTGGAAAAAACTTGAAATGCGAGGGAAATCGATTGTGCGCGCGATGGGAAATAAAATAATACACCAAGACTCGTGAGATTATCGTCTGTAGAGATTTTATTGCATTCCTTCGTAATCCTGTGGTCGGGTTAATAAAATGGAGAATGTATCTAGACTATAACTTCTTATTATATCGATTTCGTGCTATGTTTTCCCAGGCACGGGTATTCTGTTGTTTTTTTTTTTCATAAATTTTTATTTCTTATCTGTTGTATACCACAGTATATTCTCGATAAAAGTTCATCCGGGTCCTACCAGTATCGTACAAGCGTGGTAGCTATATGCTGAAAACCGAAGCGCAGTTTCGCGTCCGGAACTCGGCCGCTTCTACTGATGAAATTTTATTATCTCGGTATAGTCACCGGCGAATAAAACTGACGAAACCGCCGATTTAAACTGCCATCCGCACACTTTCGCAAATAAGTATTCGCGCAAATAACACGCAGGGCTCGAATTTTCATCTGTACTTGTCATGTGGCAGGTTTGAAATCCGGAACGCGTTGTTGGAAAAGATTCGATGACGTTTCCAGCGAACTTCGGCCTATCCTAGATCAGAGGAGTCGCCAAAATTACAACAAATATCACCGTACACGATTATGAGACACATAATGAAATTAGTCTCCGCAGGGTTGGCAATCTTTGAACTGTTCTGCAACGTTATCCAATGTCGCAAATATAGCTATTTTTTAAGAGCCAAATCGATCGGAGAAACATTTTCACAGTCGTGAACGCAAAAAATTCGCCGTACATCTACACGAGGCGTGGGTACGATGAATCGTTTGTGCTACAAACGATACACCGTTGGAAAAAAATGTACGAACGAATTGTGGTTTCACTCCGGCAAATAAACTTCTCATGCACGACAAAAATGTATGACGTTGAAGTTTGCATCGTTGGAATGCAACGATGTTTCAAAAAAAAATTATTTATTTTTCTCATTATCCAAAGACTTTGTTCTGCAACTCGAGGTGCTACATTTCTAATAAGATTACGTAGAAACGTTTCAGCGATCTTCGCAGCCTAAATCGGCTGAAAAAAAATGAGTGATTAAAGCGAATTAATTTTCGTTGTGTTCCAAGTATGCAGACTTCAACGTCATAAAACTTCACGATATTTCTCACAATTATTCGCTTCCAAAAATTTCGTAGCAGATCCACAACGTCAAAATCTTAATAAACAGAAGGAACGATATCGCCTTTACAGTCTTAAAAACCGCAAGTTAACTCGGTAAAAGTTGACTTGAGATTAGAGTTCATAGTTTTTAGTTGGTCGCTTGGAATTGTAGTGTCTTCCAACAGCTCCGCAAGCTCTTGCATTCATCTTTGTTGCAGCCCCCATCGCCCCTCACCGTCATCACTCGTTCCTCTCCAGCCAGAAGGTTATTATAAATTTCGAAGAAGGAATTCTAATTAGCCCGGAGGGCGGCGAGTGGGGAGCACGAGAAAACAGGAGTAGCGAGCGACGCTCTCGAGCGAATTATCATGCTACCGAATGGTTGGCATAGTTATAGCTTCGAGTTGCTAGGCCGCCTGTCGTCTCGCGATAACGATAACGAGCTTCGCGGTTTGCGCCCTTTCCTTCGTAAGTACCGCCGACACCTAGGTTGGTAAGCGGGCCAGAGATACACGCGGGCTTAACGGGGGTGCTTTCAAGTTACGGCGAAGCGACATCCGAATACAGCTCGATATGCGCGAGCTCACGCACCGGCTTGTGTGCGCCCTTGAGCTCGTCTGCAACGTGAACTTACACGTTTGAGATTCGACGTGGGGCGATTGGGCTGTGGCTGATTTTGAGGCGGTATTTTACAGGAAGACGGAGAGAGGAAGAGGTTTTGCGGCTGCAACCCTTTTCGCCACGTTCCAATTTCCCTGACGATGGACGGGATGGAAGCAACGCGTCGATGGAGTTTTAGCTTCAAAATAGCATGTAATACGATAATACCTTGAGGAGGTTGCTCAGCTATCGCGAAATAGTAAGAATTTACTGATATTTATTGAGGCTATTTGCGAACGCGTGTTACGAGTTCGTGTAAAATTTCACGTAGTTCGTCTGCGTGATTGTTGAGCAATTAATTATTGAAGTTAGGCTCTTATACGCGGGCGACGTGGCAACACTTTCATGAGAACTCTAATTAACCGTCGCAACATAATAAAAAACGTGAGAATTGAAAGGAAATAGGCGGAAAAATTCTTGAGATTTTTATGAATCATTTCCATCGAAGAGTGCAGCGTTTTGTCTGTCCCGTTATCAAGATATTCGTGAAGTAAAACAGGAAATTTCTGCTCATTCGCGTAAAACGATAAAGCGCTCTACGGCACGTGGCAACGCTGCTGTCATGTCGGCCATTTTGAATAGGCGCCCAAATTCTAAACGCGCAAACTATTGCTTCTTTGTGATCAATTTTTTGGCGCGGTTTTATAATAAGGATTTAAATACTTTGAATGATTCTTTAAAGAAGCTGCAGTGCACGTGTTTCGAAATAACCTTTAAATGCATTACGCATCCTCCTCGACTGCGCATTCATTTGCCCGTTCAACTACTTTTTTTGGCCGCTTTCCAAGTTTTACTTGCTCCAATGGTCGATTGTACTGTTTTTCGGTTTGCGTTTTTCCCTTCCATCTTCTCATTTTCGCCGAACAAAAAAACGGAATTCGCAAAGGATGTTTGACAACTACGCGCTCACAATGTGGCGTTCGTATCTCAGCTCAGTGATGCCAGTTACTGCGAACTAAATAGCGCGTTTGCCATCTTTCAACTTCGTTAATAACTTATTCGCGATGTAAATGAACAAAAAAGATTAATAACATTTCTAAACAGTTAATAATGCATTCCACATGTTTATCAGCCGGAATTTATTTATTTTACGTAACCGAAAATTTAATTATTCGGGGTTGGCAGCTGTTAATGGCGCGCGGGTTTAAGGGTGCGCGTTCCTGTCTTGCCTGCTCTGCAAAGACCCTGAGCAGCCTCCTTAATACGGGACACCGCTGTGGCGGGTAAAAAAATCGATATTTTTTGCATTTTCTCAAAACATACCGTCAAACGGGGTTGAACTGACATTAAGGGTAACTTTGACAGTTTGTGGGGTTACTTTAACAGAGCGCCAAAATACGGTTTAGATGTGTGTTTAAACTTGTTTTCTATTGTTGTTCAAATTTGTTGTTCAAGTTTATCATAATGTAGCTCAAGTTCCCGTGAAAGGATTCGACAGGGCTTTGACTGGGCCCCGATTATTTTTCCCTTACTCTTCAAGGGTCCTGACATGGTACCTGACTAGGTCCCTTGGAGGCTGGGCACACTTTGTCGACGAGAGCCTAAAGAGGCTTATGAATCAGGGCCCGACTGGTTGCCTCAACAGAACCCGATCGAAGCCATGAAGCAACCCAATTACTGCTCTATAATTATCAGCTTTATTAGTGGATACATATCAAGCAAGATTGGTCAGAGGTATCTCGAAAATGGAGAAGTGATTGTAAATTTTTTTTTTTCATGCATTCCACATTTATTGGTACGAGAGCGGCAGATAACGTTGTGCTTTTGCGTAATGGATACGTCGCGGAGATTAACATTTTCGGACGTAACGAGTCTGAAGAATGTTTGTACATTGAAGCAAAAGTGTGGAAAAAAAACAAATGTATTCATGTACCCAACAAAGTCATCTAAAGTTTACGAATGGCGAATTATCTCAAAAAATTGGGTGGATGTCGTTTATCCCGTCACGAGTATTAAACGGAAATTAGTTCAATTAAAAATGGCGAAGCAGCCAAACGGTGCTGTACGTACATATGTGCTGTCATTCCCGACGCATGAACTATTTTTTTTAAACTATTTTTGTACTGTTAAATTTATTTTCCAAACATTTTGTATGTTGATAGAATGCAAATTGTTTATAGTAAAATTCCACGTGTATGTTTATTTTAAGTGACCTAACCTAGTGTTTTATCGATACCTTGAACTTTACATATATCACATCTATGGAAGTAAGTCTAAAAACTAAAAATTCTTAAAAATACCTTCGCAAATATATTGTATGCCCTGTAATAACCACTGCCCTGATGAATCCCGTCTGGGCCCGTTATCATTTCCCTCGCTACGATTTTTTTTGAATAAATTACCCAACCCTGTTTTTTTCCTGTCGGGGCCTAGTCCGATTGTGTTGTGGAAAGCCCTAACAGGGAATCCATATGCAAACCCTCATGGGCCCCGAATTTTTTTAAGGCTGCCCTCCTAATTTCTTTCACGGGTTCATTTCGATCTTAATTGATTAATTCTCTTGCGTCGTTTGCCTCTAATGCTGACAGCTATAATGTGTACATCAATCTAAATGCTCTTAGTATATATACCAAGGTGCCTGGAAACAGAGACTGACTTGTGCTATGGTATTGAAGTTTGCATCGTTGGGATGCAACGAATTTTTTTTCTTTTCGTACTACCCACTTCTGTTCACCACATTTAGGCTACAAAAGCACTGAAACATTTTTTGAATATGCTTATTAGGGATCCGCAACCTAAACCCGGAAAAAAGGGTTGAAGTGGTAAAAAAATGAAGAACTTCCTGTTTACCTGTACAGGTTCAACGTAGCGAACGTTTGCTAAACGTAATGATTCATATGTTCTCTATTTTGGAATAGGATATGTCGAATATGTACGTATGTTGAACAATGCGATAGCTGTCACGTTCTCCTGTATTCGACTGGACGGACCGTACTCGACGGGGCGTAATGTCGGTATTGGCACTCGAGGTGCCATGGCCTGGGTTCACTAGACTAACCTCTCCCAGTCTCTCCCTCTAGCCGGTCCATTGCTCCAGTCCTCTCGTCGCTATGGCGTCCGAGTTTAGTTCGCCACGGATCTCTCTCGCGCACCGTGATGACCGTTCGACCAGGTAAATGTGGTTAGGGATTGATCGGACTGTAAGCGTGGCTCACCCTCTCTGTCGGCTTTCTCTTGCCTAATTGTCCTCTAGCAAAGGGCACAATGATTGCCTGGGCAAATCTACCTCTCGTTCCTCTCCATCTCTCAACGTAGATCCTTCCTTGACAAGAAGGAAGATCTTGAGCCTCGCATATTAGCTGCATTCATAGCCGGAAACAGGCCAGCGCCACTTCTATCGAGCATCGATAAGGACGCACGTTCATTGCGTAAAGATATGCAATTACGTTACGGTCAGAACTGATTACTCCACTGAGTCACGAAGGAAGCTCGTACAATTACATTCTACAGCGAATCATCGATTTACCGATCATAGTGTGCAATTGTATGGATAAAGCTTGTCCTTGTGGCTGAATGGGAACATCGTTAGCTTCATTTATTAATGGCCCGGTAAAATAAACGCGCGGAAAATAACAAAAACCGGAAATCGATACTGAACATCCGTATGATATATATGTATATAAATCGTAATCCCTGATTTTCGGAGAGTATATTTTGGACATTGCTATGAGTGGTTTTATTATCGCTCGACATATTTGTTATTGATTGACGTTAATCCCCTACGGAATATTTAAAAAAAATACAGAAAATAAGGCACTAATGGTTTTCGAAACAAATATTTTCCGTCGGCACTATATACATTTTATGTATACTTTGCGTATTAAAACGAGTATATGGCAAATACGTTTCGGCGGCGGATTATTGGAGATTCTCAAAAAAAATGTTGGCCTCGACTTTGAACATTTTTTCGGCTTATTGAAAATTACACATCTTTTGAAACACCTTTCGTACCCCATAAAAAAAATACGACTATTCAATGTACCGTGAAAAATGAAATCAACGTGTATCAGAGGTACATCATCCTCATTATTGTTCCCATATCTCTTTCTGATACAGGGCAAATCTTTATATTCGTGACGTCAATAAGAGGGATGTTTTGAATTGTGCCCCAATCCTTTAACTGTGGGAAATCGGAGATTGAAGTTTCACGGTAACGGCATCCAGTCGAAATGAGCATACCACAATTTGCGAATGTATAATGCGACCTCACTGTGTTTGGGTTTGAGACACATAAATCATTATAGCCTCATTAATACAATGGTCGTCAGCGATCTGTGGTGTTCATTTGGAGACGATCGAGC
>OX632359.1:23724735-23867235 GCA_951751655.1 Ophion costatus | reverse complement strand
AAAAGAGAAAAGACAAAAGAAATCGCCGAACGTATGTGTATAAACACACACGAACACACACACACACACACGAACACACACACACACACACACACACACACACACACACACACACACACACACACACACACACACACACACACACACACACACACACACACGCACGCACGCACGCACGCACGCACGCACGCACGCACGCACGCACGCACGCACGCACGCACGCACGCACGCACGCACGCACGCACGCACGCACGCACGCACGCACGCACGCACGCACGCACGCACGCACGCACGCACGCACGCACGCACGCACGCACGCACGCACGCACGCACGCACGCACGCACGCACGCACGCACGCACGCACGCACGCACGCACGCACGCACGCACGCACGCACGCACGCACGCACGCACGCACGCACGCACGCACGCACGCACGCACGCACGCACGCACGCACGCACGCACGCACGCACGCACACAGACACACACACACAGGCTGTACCTTACTATCAGTTTTCCGTTGGTGAGCATATACAGTATCACTTTCCAAAACCCTTTTTTTTTAATGTCGTGCGACTAGAATTGGCTGAGGTATTCACGAGTAAAGTCCAACAGTAAGTTAACAATGGCACAATACTTTCGGCGTCCAAACTAGAGTGAGCGCGGGTTCAAATCTACGTTTGCGCAAGTGGATTCAAATGCATTGATTTTTGTTGAATTGAAATTGAATTTGAAAGTTGAAATTTTTCAATTTCGAATGTCGAAATTTGAATTTTGTGCCTTATCCGGTCGCTCAAATAAAGTATCAAATGATAAATAAAACGTGTTGGACAATGTTGTCCATCGTTTACTCAAGAGATCTAAGATCTTCCAAGTAAACAATGGATAACATTGTTTAACATTTTTTAATTTATTACTTAATACCCTATTTGCGGCGACCGGATAGAGTTCAAAATTCAATTTTCAAAATCCAAAATTGAAAGTTCAAATCCACTTGCCCGAATGTGGATTCGCACCCGCGCCCGTGCTTCCGTGGACGCCGAAACTACTGTGCAATTGTGTACTCACCGTTGGACTTTACTCGTGAATATCTCGGCCAATTTTTGTGGCAAAACATTTCTAAAAAAAAGCGCTTTGCTTGAAAAAGTACACCCTATATGCTCACGAACGGAAAACTAGTAGTTAAGGTAGATCAAACGCGCTCTTGATTTCTATAGATTTTGTCCAAGTTTTAACCAGACATTGTTCATATCATTATGCATGTTTGAGTGAAATTTCAGAACAGTCGCCTATTTAGATTGGGAGATAATAGGTTTTAAAATTGCAACTTTTAACACTGCAGAGTCTGCATTGACCGGAAGCCAGGTGACATAATTCGTTGTACCATTTTACTGTGTTTGTAAATTTTGAAGGAAACTTATTTTTACACAGCAAACTAGTTAGTGAAAGAGTGTAGAAAGTTTGGACTGCCTTTACTATTCGGTTCCGCTAAAAACGGTCAGCAAAGACAGAATAATTTCCCGTAAAAAATATTTGTCCTCTACAATAAGAAGAGACATGGCAACACCGCATCGTTCCACGCATCTAAGGACGTAAGTTTCCGCGGCATATTGAAAATAATACTACAATACAAAGTTATATTTGGAAGTAAATTTGAATCGAACAAAGTTTTTAATGAGTTATCAATTAACCAACACTTTAATTTGTTAATGAAGATAACCTTAACAATCTAAAATATAAATATTTATAACGCAAATATTTTTTTATAACGATACATCTCCCATCACATAGCGTACTTGTCGAGTATTCTTTTTCAACGACTCCAACAACCTTCAATCCCTTTTTTCTTTTTGGCTTCGGCCATTGATGTCAGAGCTTTTATTTCACTGTCAACGGCTTTTTTCTTCCGCCACTTTCTTTTACAACGAATTCTGTTTGAAATTTCTATTTTTTCAATGTGTGCGTGTGTGTGTGTGTGTGTGTGTTCTGAATTTGTATAAGTAACTTGAACATCACTGAATTTGTCACTTCCATATATATATATATATATATATATATATATACAGGGTGAGACATAAAGTGTTACAGAGCAATAGCACTCAAACTATTAATCACGTCCCATAATGTTTCAGACAAAAGTTTCAGTGTTCGAGAAGCTCGTGATACTGGACCACCCTATTTTCTTTATCGGCCGAGGCGCTCAAGCCACGTCAGAGTCAACTCCACTTTTTTAAATGGCCATGTATTTTTTTCGATGATCTTTTGTTGTAGGTCGTTGAACTCGTCTTAAAATCGGTAATAATGTCATCGAAAAAATAAATGGTTCCATTTTAAAAAGTGGAGTTGACCTTGACGTAGCTTCAGCGCCTCGACCGATAATAAAATAGGGTGGTCCAGTATGACGACCTTCTTGAACACTGAAACTTTTGTCTGAAACATTTTTGAATATGATTAATAGTTGAGTGCTCTTGTGACACTTTTTGCCTCACCCTGTATATCCACACATATGGAAGTGACAAAGCGCATGCTTAATTCATAATACACAACTCTTCAGCGCCATAGCAAAAATACATCCATTGAAGATGTACATCGGATCATCTGCCCCTCTGGCTCTTTTTAAAACTGGAGACGAAATGGGGCTCCGTTGCTTGCTATTGGAGTGTTTTCGATACGAAGCGCTGCGGCCATCGCATGGGGATAATCGCGAGTAGCCCCGTAATTTTAATTTTGTACCGCACAGATATAAGTACGATCGGACTCTGGCAGCTTTTGGGATATATCGAATTAACAAGGTGATATTATGAAGGAAGTCTCTCGTGGTATAATCAACAGCTACATTGCTGGTGTCCTTTCTCTTCTGTACCTACATTATAACGCAACAAAGCCCGCACTCCGAATAATTCTCGAAAGATGCCTTCAGCTTCTCATCGTAATACAACGTAATCTGGATATACAAAATAATCTGGAATACAACGTAAAAGTTTCTTCATTTTTTGTTTCTTCATTTCGAATACTATATAAACTCTCTATTCGCAAGTTGAGGTTATGGATCTCTAATAAGGATTTTCAAAGATATTTCGACGGCATTTGCAGCCTAAATGAACCAAAAAAATTGGGCAATGCGAAAAAAATAATAATTCCGGTGCATTCCAACGATGCACACTTCAATAACAATGCCCGTAAGTGTTAACTTGCTTCGTTCGTATGTCTGTCTGCCCAGTTAAAAATTTGTAATCCATTTTTCAAGCACGTGCTGGCATCCGATTGAGCTGAAATTTGGCATACGTTGTCTACTTCGGTGAGAATGCAATAATATGGTACCATGAAGCAGGTCTGGTGATAGAGGTGGGACATGGGCAATGCAACTCCATAATAGCATATACTAGGACAGTCGAGTTTGTGCTCATTTGTTTCGTTATCATGAGCACTTTTCATTACACGTGATAACGAGAGTCTGATAATGGCGGTGGGAGGTGGGAACTGAATTTTCCTAATGGCAAATGGTAGGACAATTGAGTTTGGGCTCAGTCACTTTGCTGATTTGAGCACTATTTATAGTTACACTATTATAACATTTCTCGCGAATCCTTTATAACCTTATGCAAGGCTTTTGATGACCCCGATGTCTGAATAGTATCGAGGTCTGGCATAGCAAATAAATATACAAATTCTAATATTACAAAGTATAAAATAAAATAAACGTAAATTTAAAAAAAGCAAGCTTTTATTTAAATGATACTGTACTAAAAAGTAAAAAAATAATGTTCAGTAAAATTGAAAATCAAAACAGTATAACTACCAAAAGGTCTCTTCCTTGGTCACTCATCGTAGGTGGAAGTACTTAAAAGGTGCACAACCGTAGATATTAAAAAAATATGAAATATAAATTTTAAAAGCTTGAGGTGTCAAACGTAATGAGTACTGATACTTTAACATTTCTGGAAAAAGCCTCAAGCTTTCAAAATGTACATTTCATATTTTTAAAATATCTACGTTTATGTACCTTTTAAGTACTTGCACCTATGACGAGGGACCAAGGGAGGGACTTTTTTGTAGTTATACTGTTTTGATTTTCAATTTTATTGAACATTATTTTGTACTTTTCAGTACAGTACTTTATAAAAAAAAGTTTGTTTTTTAAAAGTTGTTTTACATTTATTTCAAAATAATGGTTCGAAAAGGAGAAGTATGTTTTTTCACATTAATTCTATCCCATAACTTGGTTCGAAAATAAATAATGTAATATTCGTAATTTATAGTTTGGGAATTGCAATAGAACTTCGGTTATCCGAATCAATTGGGACTGAACATAGTTTGAATGATCGGAATGCAATGTTTTTCTGGAGAAATATAACAGAAATTGAAATAAACACATAATCTATATAAACGATATATACACGGTGAGGCACTAACTGTTGCCACCTTGAATCTCTCTGTAATTATCGACGTTACAAAAAAATGATTGAAACAAAAGTTGTACCGTACAAAAGGGGTCATCAAATGCGACCATTTTTTTTAATCTCAGTGGAGGCCCTGTCGCACAGTAAAGGCCACCTCCACTTTTTTAAATGGGACGGTACATTTTTTTTCCAACTATCTTGTAGAGCATCGAAAACTGCATAAAAAACATTTAGGGGTCAAAGTCGTTCGAGGTCATTTGGGACCAAAAAGTGGCATGAACTTTATTTTTATGTAAAATTACCTTTATTCACATTCTGTGAATAAAGGTAATTTCATACAAAAATAGAGTTCATGCCACTTTTTGATCTTAAATGATCTTGAAGGTCGTTTTTTCGTTCGAAATTACCTTTATTCACAGTATGTGAAGAAAGGTAATTTCGAATAAAGGTAATTTATTCACAGTACGTGAATAAAGGTAATTTCGAACGAAAAAACGACCTTCAAGATCATTTAAGATCAAAAAGTGACATGAACTTTATTTTTTTGTGAAATTACCTTTATTCACAGTATGTGGCAAGTGACATGAACTTTATTTTTATGTGAAATAACCTTTATTCACATACTGTGAATAAAGGTCATTTCACATAAAAATAAAATTCATGTCACTTTTTGATCTTAAATGACCTTGAACGACTTTGACCCCTAAATGTTTTTTATGCAGTTTCCGATGCTCTGGAAGATAGTTGAAAAAAATGTACCGTCCTATTTAAAAAAGCGGAAGTGACCTTTACTGTGCGACAGCGCCTCCACTGAGATAAAAAAAATCGTCGCATTTGATGACCCCTTTCGTACGGTACTACTTTTGTTTCAAACATTTTTTTGTGACGTCGATAATTTCAGAGATATTCAAGGTGGCAACAGTTAGTGCCTCACCCTGTATATATGTGTCTATTAGACTGATTCAAAAAAAAATTCTCTTTGTTTCCTTCTGGATTCTCGTGCTATTATTGGGTACTAATGAAAGAAAATTTCTCTAAAAAAATGGCCGCGGTCACTCAATTTTTAGAGGTGGCTATCTGGACTTTTTTGTATTTGAATTTTTTTTAATGAACGTATTGCATTTAAGCATAGTCATGGCTTCGGATTCCGAATAAAAATCACATCCAGCAGCTATTTCGTATCAAAAATAAGCTCTAACAATTTGAAAAGATTGCAATATTCACAATTCAAATCCAGGTAGATCAATAATGGCGTCTATACTACTCTCGTTATTCATGTACATTTATTTATACGCATTAACATTTCGCACTTTTTACGAAAAATTAAATTATAAGCTTTTATTCATAAATCATGTATGTACATTTTAAAAATGCTACACTTAAAAGTAGCATTTTTAAAATTAGTAGAAAGGCACTAGAGGCAAAGGATTTAGTAGAAGAGATGTGTGCGGTTGCGGAGCATTTTGAGAATATAGCGAGGAAAAAGGGATCAGGGGAGCTGAGATAAAGAAAGCGAAAGAAGGCACGAAAGCGGGAAAGGAATGCAAGAAGCGCTACGATAATAGGATTGAGGTTTGATGTTTAATAATAAGAAGCCTTGTAAAGAAAGAAGGAAAGCAAAAAAGGAGCAAATGTAAAAAGCCCACAAGGGTGTACATGAAATAAAAGATTCTGTACTACTACATATACATTCATTATTCAGTTGATTATTATTATCAGTTTTTGTAAAATTATCGATGATAAGATAAGTCGTCATAATAATAAGTTATTATGTTTTATTAAACAGCGTTTGAAATATTGTTTAGCTCAATTTATTTTCCGATTCATAATAATATTTTCGATTTTGTTTTCTAGGGATTCCATGTGTGTGCGATATACTTTTCTTCGTCGCAAAACAGCTGTGAAACATACTCTTCCGTTTATTTATTCTATTTCCGGTATAATCTAATACCATGATCATATTTATTGAGTAAAATCATGAAAAAAATAACAAAAAGTCGAGATAGCCACGTCTAACAATTGAGTGACTGCGCCCATTTTTTTAGGGAAATGTTCTTTTATTAGTGCCCAACAGTAGCAGAAGAATCCAGAAGGATTTTTTTTTTTTTTATCACTCTAGTGTCTATATATGTATATATCCTCTTTTAAACATGGAATGCTTATTTTATTTTTTTGGTTTTGTATAGTCGTCCATCGCCGAGTGTCTTGATTGCTTTTTATATTGGACATCGTGATTTTTCCAGCATCATGAAGGCTTACTAGATCTGCAATATTTTCGCCCTTCTTTTGCTTCGAAAGAATTTCCAGTTTTTTCTTTAACGTATTCAAGAACATTACGTTAACGGTTAGGAATCGAAGAAGATGGACTTGAAGTCCTGACACATACGAACGACGTAAAATAAACGGGTTGTGAACAATTTGCAACAATTTACATTTATCTGTGCGTGCTGTATGGAACAAACCAAAATTGCCACTAAAAGTCTGTGTGCAACCGGACCAACACTGGAAGACGACAAAGGCGCCTGAAACCGCGTGGTTCTTGCAAGACCGCAGTGCAATACTTTGCAAGAAAATGTATATTTCGCCCCAACGTTCGTATAATTGAGCGTGCGGATAAACCAAATCGAGGTTCAGATATTTAAGGGTCCGGATAATCAAGGTTCTACTGTACTTTTTGTTATTCATTGTGTATTGTACGTAATTCATTCATGCTTTGAAAACGTTCTCAAGTCTTCCTTGTCTTGAGGTCGGCCTAGTTTATTGTGCGAAGCCATTCAATATTGCGACGAAACAATGGGCTTGGACGAATTACCATTCAATAAGTGTTAATTTTTTTTATAATAAAGTATTTAGCAGATTGTCATCAGCTAGAGATTGGAATATTATTAAACATTTTCGGTGCATCAAAGTTGCGTGGGATAAAACGCAATTGGGTTGAAAAGTACCGAATTCGTACTTTAGCAGCACGAGATTAAATCCAACATGATTAAATTAACATTCCCTTTTCGACGCCGTCCGCTTCTCCCTCCCTCTCGTTGACAATTCAGACTCAATTTACTTTGCGATGCAGAGCTGAAGTAACGGGAATAACGCACTCTTCGAAGCGGATAAAACTTCCTAAAACACCCCCCACCCCCCATTGCCACTGGCTCCAAAGTAGATTTTTCTAAATGTAGAAAAATGGCAAGGAATTGTCATGGAGACAAATAAATAACGAATACGGGACACTATTAAAAATGTGGTTAATTTAACGATCCAAGTTTATCATCGAATAGCTTTAATACCACCGTGTGCATATGACGAATAATCCATGAATTACACAGGGTACTGACAGGATGCTACTCAAAGGCAATTAGCAGCTAGATCTTGAGGTTCCCTTCTAAGGCTTTGCAAACTTTGTGGTTGGGCGTTACCGTTGTATTCCGTTTGATGCCAGGGTGCAAATGTTTACAAACCCATTACAGCACCACTGTCTCCGCTGAATGTGTGATCACCTGACTGTACACTTCTCTTTTCTCTCTCTCTCCCTCTCTCCCTCTCCCACCCTCTCTCTCCCGCTCCCACCCCCTCCCCACCTATCTCTTATCTGCGGTCGCGTAGCCGTTGAAACTTGCGACGTTTGTCTGACTATTGTCTGATTACCGATTGTTCCGCACAATCCAAAGCTCGCTCAATCGATGAAACTATACAGGCTCTATTATCGATCTACAGTTCGCTAGTTTTCTCATCGTTGTGGTTCTACCCACCGTCGAAAACATTCGTATGCTCGAAAAGCTCATTTTCATCTTTATGCAAATGGTTTTTTCTCTCGATATTTCTCTCTCTCTTCATCTTTTTCTGCCTGCTGTAATCGCTGCTGATGTTATTTCCCTCGCATCCGCACCTGTTTTTATCGCCCCTTCGTGGACAAAATTTATGTGCCGCATGCAAAAAAAACTCATACTCTCTTGCACATAAATCTCAGCCGAAATAATCACGGTGTTGAGATATCTACTGCTCGAATCTTTGATCCACATGTAGTGTGTATATGGTGTATATTCCAATTCGGCTGAGATAGGCCCGAGACGGTTTATTTTTTATTTATACTGAATTTAACAAAAAAGTGATTTCGACTTTTTAAAAACTCATTAAATTCAGCAGGAATAAAAAATAAACCGTTTCAGGTCTGTAAAAGCCGGACTGGAAATCACAAAATCATTAATAGCATTATTGGACGTTAAAATAATAAAAGTCGTCTAAAAAACACACGATCAATTCGAAAAAAGGGCTCACGATGTAGTCCAGTCATTTCGTCCGAAAAAAAGGCAAATAAAAGAAAATGAATTTGCGCTTCTAATTTTTTAATATGTTGTAGGGGATACCTAGAAAAGCTTAACTTGAGATTGTCGACCAAGCTTTCCTAGGAGCTTTCGCCGCCATCTTGGAAAACGCTTAAAATTTGTTTTTCGGCAATAACTCTGCTATCCGATGAGATTCGAAAATTTTTGTAAGACACTTTTTGTAGCTTTCTTTGTGCTCTACAATAACGCCTGAATCATTTTTAGCGTATCATGCATCGTTATCGAGATATCGATCGATAAAGTCAAAAATTTAGGACACAATTTTTGTTTTTTCCTTTTTTTTTCTTTGGATCTTAATAAATATGAAAAATTGTGGAATTCAAACTTGTAGAGCATATTCAGACCTACAATTTCCTTCTTGGATTTTTTTATGTTGGACAAAAATTACGATCTCCAGCGCGCCGCAAAGTCGGTGAATCCACGCTCAGCGTCGAGCGCGCTCAAGTTAGTATATCGTATCGTGTTGAGTTTTTGCTGTGCGTAGTGTAAATCGAAGGTTCCGATATTCTGGGCAAAAATTTCGATATCTAGTTGGCTGTAAACTCGTTATAACGGAGTGCCCGCATAGAGCGTCCGTTGGAGTTGGAGGGGTCAGGTATAAAGGGACCCTTTTGTTAGGGTCTACGTGTTGAAACGTGTTCTTCTTTTCGTAGCATCTCGGTTAGTTGCCTCGAGCCTTTCGAAGTGAGCACACGTGTTTCAACAATTTTGTGACCATGGGAGACTGTTTTATTTGTAAAAAAGCGTTAATCGACGACATTTATGTTGCTAAAAAAAGAGCTGTTCGAACTCTCTTGACGGTGAGTGAGAAAAGAGGACATGTGGACCATCAACGCATGCTAGAAAGTGTCGAATCTGTGAGTGTGCATAGGGCGTGTTACAAGAATTATGCGAACGAAAGACTCGCGTCGTTTGTCGCTCGTCGAACAAAATCAGTCTCGGAAGAACAGGAACCTGAACCTGAACCGGAACCCGAACATCAACAGCAGCTCGAAGACCGTTTCGATTTTAAAAATAAATGTTTGTTTTGTGGAGTACCGTTTTCCGATCAAACAAAAACACCAATGCATCGACGACACGCAATTCGAACGGTTCGAGAAAAGTCTATGAAAGATAACGTCCTAAAATATCTGCTCGGACGTAACGATGAATTTGCCGCTTCTATCGTCAAGCGTGTCTGCTCGGTACCTGATCTCATCGCCGTAGAAGCTCGCTACCATCGCGAATGCATGCATCGTGTGTACAACCCGCTACCTGAGGAGGGTGCGAAAAGAGGACGACCGACAGGTAACAAAGTCGACGAGGCAATGGAGGGGATTTACTCATTTCTAAAAGAAAATTCCGACGAATGCCAGTTTTCGATGACTGAATTAATGAGTCACGTAAATGGAAATTTTGTTCCGCACATAAAAACGGTTAAAGCACATTTAGAAGCGAAATATGGCGAGGACATTCTAATTATCGAGAAACAAAAGCGAAATTGTGTCGTTTGTTTCCGAAACACCGGATTTAAAATTCTTGCGGATAAATGGTACCAGGAAAAGAAGCAGAACTCTCACGAGGAACGACTCCGAGTTATTCGCGAAGCTGCTGCTATAATTCGAGAGGACATAAGAGGCGTCGTTTACGACAAACAAAATTATCCTCCCTCGGATGAATTTGTACGGGATGTCGAAGCCGCTGTTCCGGAATCTCTACAAGTTTTTCTTTCAACAGCAATAATGAAAGATAAACGTGGCGCACTGGACTCGTGGAAAAAAAAGTGCACATCGATTGCTCACGCAATAATTACGGCTGTGCGTCCTCGTTCTTTTTTCTCTCCGCTGCAGATCGGTGTTGGAACTTATCTGTATAAGAAATTCGAGCACGAGAAGTCCATGAATATTTTGCGATTCCATCGCTTCGCAAAATCAATGACAGCGAATAAAGTGAATCACCTCTCACTACTCCCGCCAACCAAAAGCGCTGTGCGTCAACACATTTTCCGGACGTATCTCCAAGTTCAAACCTGGCTCGGATTTTTCAAGGATCCACAAGGATGGGGTTGGCGACAGACCAATCGAGGGCTCGAACCAATCACCAGCACCGCCGAACCCGCTCCGCCTGAACTATTAAAGCTCATTTCCTGTAAGTGTAAAGGAAATTGTGAGGCCGCCTGTGGGTGCAGAAAAGCGGGAATCAGTTGCTCCGTTATTTGCATGCACTGCAGTGGGCAAACATGCAGTAACGTCGCCAGAGTCGACATTTTGCTTGACGACGACGACGACGATGTCTGTAACGATGATGATGACGATGCTCTCATCGAATCAGCATCATTTCCAACGTTTCAACAGACACAACAACTCGAAGAGTTTACGGAGGACGAAGATCTTCAGCCTGGACCATCCAAGCGAAAAAAGACATGAAAAAAGTCCATCGTTCGTGTCTCGAGTGCAGAAAAAAATATTTTTCTTTCCGTTTATTTTGTTTTGTTTATTTTGTATTGTAAAAAAATAATATTTTTTACTGCACAAACAAATTATTTGTTTAATAAATTACTATTGTGTGATCCTTAATTTGTTGCTCTATGTACTTATTTTTTATCCCATCAATTTCCTGAACAATTTCCCATTCGATTCGACATCCAGACACAACCGAGCGAGCAGCTCGCTCGACGCTGAGTGTGGATTCACCGACTTTGCGGCGCGCTGGAGATCGTAATTTTTGTCCAACATAAAAAAATCCAAGAAGGAAATTGTAGGTCTGAATATGCTCTACAAGTTTGAATTCCACAATTTTTCATATTTATTAAGACCCAAAGAAAAAAAAAGCAAAAAACAAAAATTATGTCCTAAATTTTTGACTTTATCGATCGATATCTCGATAACGATGCATGAAACGCTAAAAATGATTCAGGCGTTATTGTAGAGCACAAAGAAAGCTACAAAAAGTGTCCTACAAAAATTTTCGAAATCTCATCGGATAGCCGAGTTATTGCCGAGAAACAAATTTTACCCCTTTTTTCAACATGGCGGCGAAAGCTCCTAGGAAAGCTTGGTCGACAATCTCAAGTTAAGCTTTTCTAGGTATCCCCTACAACATATTAAAAAATTAGAAGCGCAAATTCATTTTCTTTTTTGAATGTACGTAATGACTGGACTAATGAGACTAGTCTTAAAAATCATAGAACAAGTCACTCCATTATAGAGAACTTTTTGAAAAAAAATAAAAAAAAGGCAATCATCTTTTAAAAAAATTGTTTTCACTTTAGGAGCAAAAAAACTTTGACATTGACAATTGATAATATTTTTACATTTTAAAAATGAAAGTATGCTTCAAAATGAAAGAAAAATGATATAGTGCAATTCATCGAAAACTTCTGAAACCGACACTTTTTGGAAAATGATAACTCCTATAAGGGAAGAGATAAAAATCTAAAAATTGAGGTGGATGTTCCTTGCATGGGGTGCGAGTTTCCAAAATAATAAAAAATCAGGAAAACGAAAAATGGTCGGGGTCGCGGTCTAGCCAAATGGCGTGAAATATCCCATATATACTTGGTCGCAATATTTTCAAGTGACAGATCGTATTCGTCAAATTGGAATAAAATACGGAAAAACATCGAAAATGTCACGGAAATTTACCTGTACAATTTTGGTTAACCCTCTACCCGAATAAAAAATTAGGCATCTTTTGAGCCCCAGTATACCTCACTTGAATAAAATAATGACCATCCTCTGGGCTCAGTTGCCCTGCCGAGCCCGTTGATGTTCAGTGCGATTCACCGAGTATTTCTCAGAAAGACATAAATATGTAAAATGCTGGATGCGCCGTGAATGAGGAGTAAGAAGCAAAAGATACGCAAAGTGTATTCGTTAGCAATGAGAGTACGATACGCGAAATACGTAATGACTTTGAAGATGGATACGGTATTAAGAAGCGAGATATAAAGCGATTACGAGAAAAAGCACGATGTACAAGGTGATAGAAGGGTTAATTCATACTGAAGAAGGGAGCAATGAGACAGAGTAACCAGAAATTTCCGGGGCTACTGCAGATATTCTCCGATATGCACGTTTTCTGGTATCATCCCGTAATACTATAATCCGTGGCCAGGCAAGCGCACGACTCGCTTCTCCCATCCCCACGAACCTTAGCCTCGGGCTCAAGCCTCGTTTCGGAATACGCTTCTTTGCGAAACAAACAGAATTAAAACAAAGCGGTAATAGCTAGATGCGTTCTCTCTAGCATCTCCCCCTCTCCCTCGCGCTTCTACGAGGCCCCTTTCAATCCGCTCACCGCCTCACAACATCAGTGCTGTGCGTTAGCCTTAAACGCGATTAAATATCAAAGCTACTTCCATACTCTCTCTCATCATCGTAGGATTAATTAGAACTTTCGCGGACAGACGAGGCGGGTTCACCCTGCGGATTCTCGGGCCCAATCTGCGCAGAAGATCACACCGAACACCCGTTCGGATACATTATTGACGGACGGATCGTTTTTTCGTCCACCAACCACGCGCGATTCGAATAATGCACTTATAGTTGCTGGTGAACCGTGATTTATAATTGGTTTCTAATTCGCCTTTGAGGGGGGGATGTAAAAGTACGGGAAGCATCAAAGATTTTCTGCAGTGCACTCTTTTGAAGAAGTTCCGAGTAAAAGAGTAGCATTCCGTCACTATAGAGCTAATGTTCGATTTCACATCGTTGGGATGCGTTGAGTATGTTTTCGTCTTTCTTATTTTTTTATTTTTGTTCAAGAATAAATTGTTTCCAGTTTAATTAATTAAGTTTAATTCATCTCCATAAATCAATTAATTTGTTTAAAGTTTAATTAATTAAGTTTCATGTTTAATTAATTAAAAAATGTTTCTCATATTTTTAATCAGCTAGAAGAGGCTGGGGAATTCAAAATGATCCATTTCCAATATATTCCAACGATGCGAACTGCAAAACCATATTTTTTCATGATTTTGCTCCTTTCGATGATAATTGCGATGAAAAGGCCGCATTCGAATGGAATGTGACCGGAATAATGCACTTGTTGAGCTGGTAAACCTGATTTATAATTAACTTTTCATTCGCGTTCATAACGGGATGCCTTGCGGGAAGCATCGAAGATTCTTCCCGGAATTAATTACTCTCTGCAATTAAGGATGTTGAGTCCCTATGAAACATGTTAATGCTAGTTGTTCAATAAATAGCTTCTTAATCGTCATGAAATTTTTACACGACCTCCTGAATACTTCATGTAAAAACATACCAAATTTTCAGAGTTCTATCATCATTACTTCAACCTCCTTAAGGGTTGAAATAAAAAATGATAAGAAAATTCTGAAAATTTGGTATGTTTTTGTATGAAGTATTTAAGAGGTCGTGTTAAAATTTCACGACGATTAGAAAGCTCGTTATTAGAAAATTAACATTTTGTTAAGAACAATTTTTAAAAGAAATTAAAAAAAATTATCAATAAACTTCGTTTTGTTTCCGTTGCTTTCAGTATATTGTAGATATTATAAAATTGAGAGGTCAAAAAAAAAACTTATTGCAAAGTTACATCAGTTTCCATAAAACAACATTTAATTTGTGAATGTTAATTGTTCAATGACGAGCTTCCTAATCGTCGTGAAATTTTTACACGACCTCTGAAGTACTTCATACAAAAACATACCAAATTTTCAGAATTTTATCATTTGCGATTTGGGACTCAATATCCTTAATTACTCTTTTCATAATATTCGGAGTAAAAGTGTGGCATTCTGTCCGTATGGTGCTAATGTTCAATTCTTCGTGGTGTTTAATCTCGTATTGTTATCGATTTTTTCAAATAATTCGTGTCTTATTTTTTCTCTCTTTTTTGATTATTGCTCTTCTGGTTATTTTATTTTTATTCAAATTCTTGTTATTGTGTATCCAGGGTGTCCGTCTCTGATGATGATCCTAAAAACGTTTAAATGGTTCTCTTATTCTAACATAATTCGACTCCAAGGCACTGGGGCGATTCAATATAATTATTTTGTCAATGCATTCCGACGATGCAAACTGCAGCATCATAATTTTTTTCGTGACTATTCCTCTTTCGATGACGATTGTGATCGAAAAGAGGCCACAGTTGAATGAAACGTGATAGAAATAATGCACTTGTTGACCTGGGAAACCTGATTTATATTTGACTTTTCATTCGCGTTTCACGCGGGATGCAGAAGTAGTGGATGGATATTCCTCGTATTTTTTAAAAAATATTTCTGTCCTGCTTTTTCTCTCTCTTTGAAAATGATTTCTGCCTTTATTTTTTATTGTTACCCAAATTTTCTGTTATGCATTTAACCTGTCAGTCTCTAATGAGGAACCTAAAAAAGATTGAATGGGTCTCACAGTCTAAATTGGCGAGAAGAAAGTTGGGCGATTCAAAATAATGAATTTTCAATTCATTCCAACGATGAAAACTGCAACATCGTGATTTTTTACGATTTCGCTTTTTTCGATGATTCGCGCGATCGAAAGGAAACAGGAGCCCGTGGTTCAGTATACTCAAACTAGCTCGAAAAAATTGTTCCACTGATTGTGAATTCGCGCATAATCGCAAATCGTTCGGAAATGCAGTCAAAGGCAACGGTTTTATTTACGGATGTGAAAGAGAGTATACGATCTCAACGTTCTTACGATAATCTTGAAATTTACAGGAACGACTCAATCGGTCCGTAAAACCCGAGGACGGTACTGTCCCTGCGCTTCAACTTTATCCTCTCAAGATTCCGGTTGAGACGTACGAGATTACACGGCAGAGCGACGAGGCCGAAAGCATCATTTTTTCTTTTTACGATTCCGTGAGATGCCTCACCTAGATACAATTTTGCGAGGACTGCATAAGGAGCAAGGTTGGCGGGGCATAGAGGGTTGAAATCGCGGTCTGGTATACGCTGCAAAAGATGGTGATACAGCAACCACCTCGAGGTGGTCATAGCATGGAATTTCTCTCTCTTTTTCGCCTCATCCTCGACTCCTCGAACATCCGCTGCCGCGCATTACCAAATTGCAAATAAATATTTTATTTTTCCGGGCTCTCTCGAACTCGCTAGAAGTGCGCGAAGAACGAAAAGGAGATTTCCGGTGGCCCGTCAGACGATCGATCGAACCGTGACTCTCGAGTACTCGGACGGTCCTGATATACGATATCGTAAAGTCGGTTGTTCTCTTATTAACAACGAATTCCGATAAAAGCTCGAACTCGGTGTAAATTTGTTTTCAATGTTGATTGTCATCCGATATAATTGTACTTCTGTCACAATTTGTCGTACTATTACACCAAATGCCGGCACGTAGGAATGATTGATAAAAAAAGAACAAATCTGTTTTGCAGCATGCAGGCTATGAAAATCCACAAAAATTCTACTACAGCGACAATGAAAGTACGACCCTAAAATGGCAGGTTGAAGAAGCAACGTATTTCAATCCACGAGACGATCGGGATTTGGGAATATTTCCTAGCGTAAATATCGAAATTGATGGGAATTTGGTATGTTATTGGAATCGAATGGTGAGTGGGGTGATGCCAAATCGGATTATCGTAAAGGGAGTTTGATGAAGGCATGAGGGCAACGTGCATATGAACGGCTGCCCCTCGCCAAACGGAAACCCTGTCGGGATTACAGCTTCCTGGTTGGGAATGGACAGTTGCTCGTCTCCAAAGGGCGCAAGTCCGCACGTAGACGGGGCTTCGAAGCGGCAATGCCAGCCTTTGAACGAATTCCATGATTGCAGTAGAAAATGTACTCGCTTTACCCGGCGAAAAAATCAACTTCCGCACCCCTCGTGGCACGACAAATGGTTGGCTAAGGCCGCGCCACGATGCTCTTCCTCTGGCTGCTTCTACAGCGCCGAAGCCACACGTCACCAACAGGTATAATCCGGCAACGTCTGCATGCCTCCATGCAGTTTCGCTACATTGAGCGGAATTGTCAGCATCAAGCTGCCTAGTCAATTTTAGGGAATCAGGTAATGAATTTTGGAGAAATAATTCGATTTTGATCACTTTGGTGTCTGGACCTTTGGTTATATATTTCGTACCGCTCTTCAATTGGACAACGGTATTAACCGGACCCTTGTACATCGAATAGGTGCTAAGAATTAAATATACCTCGTCCACACACTGCTAACGTAGCCGAAGGGTAGTTTTTACCCGGGAGAACACTGGACCGAGAAAATTATCTTGAATCCTTGTTACCTCGGTGGAGCAGCCGTAGACGAACGATTTAAATGCTAATCGTTCTCTGCAGAAAAACACATTAAAAACTCCAAGGGAGCGAGAAGAAGAGAGAGGGGAGAGGCCAAAGTGGACGAAACGGTTAAATACTCCACATAATTCTCGTGTATTTTTAATCATTCCAGTTTTTCTGTAGAGTATTCAACATATGTTCTTTCGAGCGTACAGAACTTTTGAGAAAAATTCTCCCCCTGACGGAACAAGGATGCAAAGCCGTTTATTATTTAGTGCGCGCTACTTTTTTTTCTTTCTTCTTAAGGGGTTAGGCCACAGTAACGGGTATAAAATCATGTGCGAATATAACATTTTTTTTCGTATAAAAAAGCGATTCACTCATAAAATTAAATACACACCTATTTAGTGTGAATATGAAGCTGTTAGAAAAAATATATATTTTTTTCGACGTACAAAATGGCAGACTACTAATATTTTCTTTTATCTTTTTTTTGTAGGCGCCCCGGGACGTGACATTTAGCATTCACAATTTTTTACCTAGAACAAAAAACAAAAATTTTCGTCAATCTACATTAGAATAGCTGAAGAAGTACGTACGGAATTCAAAAAATATTGTTTTAGTCAAAAGTTGTAGGCACTTGACCTTAAGAAATGAATTTTTAGTGAAAAATTTCGTATAAAACTGCTTATAAATAGAAAAGTTTTCGGTTAATCAGAAATCCCGTACGTACTTCTCTGCGAATACAATTAGGAACATAACTTTTAAATTTGAAGTAAATCGAGGGAAATTTGTGGAAGTTATTTGTCACGCCAACTGAAAAAAAACTGTTTCGAGAAAAAACGCGTTTAAAGTTCTCTCTATTCTATGGCCGTGCCAGAGGTGGGCTTACGTTATACGCTCAAAGTCGGTGAAAAAAAGATTCTCCTACTATAAATTGAACAGTAACTTATTCTTATGATAAAGCACCGTTTTGGCGTAGAAAATCGATTTTTTTGAAAATTCTACTGTGGCCTTACCCCTTAAGGTAGTATTGTTGCTTAGAGCGCTATTTTGGAGAGAATTCATAGAATGAAATAACTAAATAAATAATTAAACATGTTTGTTGCTCCTCCAAGAATAAGTAGAAATTTGAAGAAAAAAATTGATCTGTGCTTTTGTACGTTTGTTTACAACGAGGAGCGGGAAACGCTCCCGATTGGTGACTAGTGTTTTGGACGTTCTATGAATCCTGATCTATAATCTGTATGCGTGTTATGATGTTTGGTACCAGGTTTAGCAAAAAAAACATGCACAAGATGGCGGCATGTTCAACTTTGATTTTCATTTTTTCCTATTTTTCTGATGATCTTAAAGTTTGCATTGTTGGAACGCAACAACAATTCATGCTTTTTCGTTGATAACTTTTGTTTTTGGCCGATTTAGAGTATGAAAATCGTTCGAACGGTTTTATCTATTTTTATTACAGTCGTACCGCAAGTTGCAAAAAAGGGTTTCGAATAATAATAAAAATGTCGTAATAAGAAAACAAATCGTTGCGTTCCAACGATACAAACTTCAACGTCATTTTTTCTGACCGTTCTACAAGTTATATATAAAAAACTATTTGGACGCAATTCTGCTACTGACGAAAAAACTAGTTCGACTCAATTCTGCTACAAGCGTACTCCTTATAATTTGTACTATGTGTCTACTAATTTTATGAGCATCATCAAACGGTTTCAACAGAGGTACTCAAAAAAATCTGTAGAACAATAAAAAAAAAACGATTTTTTTCAAAATTCCAGACAACTGTTCTGCCAAAAAGTAATGAATTTTTCGTACGATTTTTAGGTAGACGAAGAATACAAGTACGGAAGATACTTGCTTAAGAGGTCTTCTCACTTTAGACGCTTAAAAAGGCTATTTTCATGAATTTTTTTTGATAGGCTTATTTTATAGATATTGATATAAAAGTTGTTACACCTCATAAATACACTTTTGAAATACATAAAAAAGATTTTTTAAATGTATTCATGTAACCCAAACAAACTTTAATTTTAACGCGTTTTTCTCGAACTTTAATTTTAAACGCGTTTTTCTCGAAACAACATTTTTCGACAGCTTGTTGATAAAATCTTCGAAACTACTCAACCGATCCCTGTGAAATTTTATCCACATATTCTTTACAACTATAGCTATAGCGCGTATCGGGGATTTTTCAAAATTTTGATATTTCCTATTTATTTTGCCAAAATCGGTGAAAAAAAACGTTTTTTTTTGTTTTTTCACGAAAAATGTCCGCCCTTTTGCTATTTTCGCATATATAAAAAATCGTATTATATGCGCTATAGCCATTAACATACTGAATCTAAGATCGTTTGATTTTTTTGTTTCGGATGATCATCTCCGAGATTCATCAACAACGCAGACCTACAATTTTTTTAGGACATTTTTTTAACTACCATTTTCATCTATAAATAGTGACTTAAATAAATAAAAAAGTGGTTCAAATGTATTTCGAAAGTGTCTTCATTAAGTGTAATAACTCTCATATCTGCAATATAAACCTATCAAAAAAAATCATGAAAATAGCCTTTTTTAGTGTCTGAGACCCCTTAATATCATTTTTGAAACATCACATTATATTGTTCCGATGCTGTCAATGTAAACAAACGGTTTTTATCTCGTATCTCCTCGACAGGGAAAACCTATCGTTGAAAGCGTCGAATAGCACGCATTGCAACAAGAATTTATCAATATTAGTCCACACTCTTTCCAAACTAAATATTTTGGCCCAATTGAGGAAGCATCAGCGATATTTTACGTTGTTTAACTGAACCGCGAAACTTCTAGTTTCCGTGCATTCATTCGCTCTTCTGCATTGGACGAGGAGAATTTGAAAAAAGTCACGTCCGATACTCTAGCTGCTGGTTGAAAGAAAAAAATATTACGACCAAAGGTTTTAATTTCGGAAACGAGGATGGAAAATGGCTTGGCGTACGAATACTGCCATGCACGGCAAGCGCATTAGTTACGATCAACGGCTTCGAGTGGGAGGATTAGACACTTATAACCAATAGTTATACTAGAACAATTGGAAGTTGTTGATGCATACGTTAAAGGTACGGAAGGGATGAGTGAAAATGGATAGAGAAAGGAGGGGAAGCTCGAATCAGCTCTAGCCGTTCACGATGAGTCTGCGTATATGGAAATATCTGTGTCATATGTGCGCGCGTGTGTGTGTGCGTACGCGTTAACATATGTATACATATATATAAGGGATGGCAAAGAGCATGCAAGCGAGAATCGTTCGCGGAACAGGCACGGTGCACCCGTTTAAGCCGCAGTTACAACCAACGCGAGAGCTCGGATTCATCAGGATTCACCCCACATCGGCCTTTTTTTAGATAGCCCAGCAGGCTGCAACGAAAAAGGGTTAAATCCTTCGAAATCCTGGAATTACTGCAAGATACAATGTTAGGGTGAAAAAAATACAGCAGCCGACGAACCACGAAGCAGTATTTGCTTTGGTAAACCATTGTTCGAGAGGTCGAACTATTGTAATAAAATCGAGCTTTTTTCTCTTTTGCTGCTCCAAACGACGGAGAATGCGAAAGTACCGTCCAGACTACCGTACGAATAGTTCTCAAAGATGACAAACAATAATTGGAGCATGCACGTAAATCCTGAAAACTATTGGATGCAGAATCCCTTTCAGGTGCAATCTTTTATTTTTATCCTCTTATGTATCTTTTACGAGCGACCTTGTAAGTTTTCAACTTCGGAAAGCTTATTCATTTTTGTACGGTCCGATTATTCAGTATTTACTCAAATTTCGCATGGTAATAAACTTTAAATGAAATTTCAATGTGACGGTACATTTTTATGGTGCTGAGGTTTGTGCATCGTAGGAATGCAACAAAAGTTCATTTTTGAATTTTTTTCTTCAGATCTTTCATCATTCGACTTCTCATTCTGCAAACCTAGGGTGTAGATTTTTTGTTAGGATCCTAAAAAAACCGTTGAGTGATTGTCATAGCCCGAACTTGCCAAACATGTTCGGTCTACTAAGCTGTTATTGCGTTGCAACGATGCACATTTCAATATAATCGATTTTTATGAATTGCTTTTACTCATTCACAAGAAAATATTTTTGTATTGACACTACTTACATGGCAAACTCGCTTTTGACTAGGACAGCTTCAGAAGTATACATTTGTTTATTGTTAACAAGGATTACGTTGAAGTTTGCATGCGTCAATGAAAATCAATTATTTTTGTTTGTTCGGTTTTTTTAGCTGTGTGGATCACTAAAGCGTTTTTACGAATTCTTATCAGAGATTTACGACCTCAATAAAATGAAAAATTTATATTCGTTATTTGATCATACCTGATTTTATTCTTTTTGCTGTGGGAATCACGCAAGCGTTTTTACGTATTCTTATTAGACTCAATATATAAAACCTCAATATATACGACCTCAATATATAAAAAGAAGCCTTTGGATAAGCATAAAAAAATAAGGAAATGAAAAATGAGCAAACCAATATCAAATTCATTTTTCATTTCTTTATTTTACCATATTTATATTTGCCATTTGAAAAGACCCGTTTTCAAACAGCGAATATAAATTTTGATCGAAATATTTCCCATAATTATACAAGAATCAAATTGAGCTGTCATAAATTTTTTTTACTGACAAGCAACTCAATGTGCGAACTTGAAAAACAAAATTTCGGAAAACTTGCTGACAAATAACACATCCACATATCCCGTTACTCCCCCACTAGATAATTCCGTCTTCTTTTTTATCGCCTCATAACTATTTCCAACGTCAATCCACATATTCGTTTGAAGTCGAGCGCGCACTAATTCTCTGTTTTTATTCTGCGAATATTTTTCGCGGTGGAAAAGGCCTTGACATGTAGGCTCGTAAAACGAGCGAACTGCCAAATCAAACGATAAGATTGTTTCGTAATAAATTATTTGAATTAACACCCAAGAAACGTAGGCCTTGCTTCATTGACTAGGTGGCTACGCATACGGGGAACAATCATTGCACATTTCCGTAAGCACGAGAAGTCACAGTACTGTAGATTATATCGGCAATGTATATAACCTGATGAAATTCTGTTACTTTGGTTGCAAAATTCGTTTAAAAGGAACTTCCGTTTTGGTATGAACGGAGAAAACTTTTCAGCCTTACGAGCGCTGTTCGATTTTTTTTCGAATTAGTTACTTTAAAAGAGACCACGACTGTAAGTGGTAAGTAATGAAATTGCATTACTGCAAATTGGGATCGAAAAAGCGATAGAATAGCTGTTTCGATGGAGGACAAGATTTCTCAAAAAGTTAGGGACATCTTATCTCTTGTATTGGATAACGTAACGTCATGGTTAAACTCGTATAAGCATAATTGGGCAAGAGAGTGAAAAGAGAGACAAAGAGAGCGGATGGGGGAAAGCACGCATCGTCAACATAGCGCGTCAGTTTTAATTAATGGATTTGTGCCGGAAACCACGAGCGTATCACACACGCAGCCTAGCAATTTGCTGATCAAGATGCACGGGGCTCGTGTAATATGAGCTGGACCGCACATCAAACTTCGATTCTTCCGTAAAATGATATGTTCGTTTCAAACAGAACGTGAGTGATGAGTTCGGTTTTCATATAGTTCCGATACCGAAGCTTCTCTATAGGAACTTGTCAATTTTCTTTATCCCGAACACTGCGAAAATCTTGTTGACGGTCGGAGTTTATCGAAGATTCCTTTGCACATGATATTCTTCATTGAGGATCTTGATCGAACGGGAATATGAATATCTCTGAGAAGGACAAAATGAATTTTAATATAAAATTTTGGATTGTACGACGATTCCCGAGAATTCTAGCGGAAGAAGAAACATCATAAATTTCGGGTCCTGCCGATTTGTTCGTCATTTATGTTGCATTTGTAGACTGATCCACAAGTTTTATGACGTTAGTATGCTCCGTGCTCGGATAACTCAAATAAAACTAGCGTAACCACAAAATTGAAGTTTGCATTGTTGGAAAGCAAATTCCAACAAAAAAATTATTTTCATCTTTTCATTGTCTCATTTTCGTTGTGATCCAAGATTTTTTTTTACATTTCTAGGCTGACGATCTCTAATACGGATCGTGAAAAAAGTTTAAAGCGTTAGGTCACAGTAACGGGTATAAAATCATGTGCGAATTTAACCATTTTTTCGTATGAAAAAGTGATTCACTCATAAAATTAATTACCCATCTATTTAGTATGAATATCGAGCTGTTAGAATTTTTTTTTTTCGAAGTACAAAAGGCTGACTACTAATATTTTCTTTTGTTATCTTTTTTTAGGCGTTCCGCGGCGTGACATTTAGCATCCACAATTTTTTACCTAGAACAAAAAACAAAAATTTTCGTCAATCTCCATTAGAATACCTAGAGAAGTACGTACGAAATTTAAAAAATATTGTTTTATGCAAAAGTTGTAGGTTGAGCTTTGAACTTAAGAAATTAACTTTCAGTGAAAAATTTCGTTATAACTGCTCATAAACTGCTCGTAATATGAAAAGTTTTCGATTAATCATACATTCCGTACGTACTTCTCTGCGAAATGCAATTAGGAACATAACTTGTAAATTTGAAGTAAATCGAGTGAAAATTGTTGAAGTTATTTGTCACGTCAATTGGAAAAAAGATGTTTCGAGAAGTTTCGAGTAGTCGGCCATTTTGGACATAAATAAAAATTCTAACACCTTGATATGCATACTAAACAGATGTGTAATTAATTTTATGAGCGAATCTCTTTTTCATACGAAAAAATATTGTTAAATTCGCACATGATTTTAAACCCGTTACTGTGGCTTAAGGCCTTAAGCGATTTGGAGGCCTGAATTTGGCGAAAGAACATTGGGCTAGGAAACTTCCGTTGCATTCCAACGATGCAAACTTCAATATGATGGGTAATCAGCTTGATATGTATTCTGAAAATTAAGGCGGGATTCTACTTTGAAACTTTGAAAAGGCTAAATTGGATGAAAACACCCACCTGGAACACGTCGAAGGCATATTATATGGCCCAGGCATCGCTGATTGAGGGTAAGATAATTTTTTCTACGATTTATCACTCACCAAAACTTTAAACGCGTTTTTCTCGAAACGACATTTTCAAGTACCGTGGTCGTGATAACTCAAAAAGTACTGAACCGATCCTTATGAAATTTGGAACACATATTCTATATGTGTGTACCAACCGACCTAACTACAATCAACTTAAAATTTTGATTAGAACTATTTTTTTATTGCAAAAAAAGACCGAAAAAAACGCATTTTTTTTCGTATTTTAGCCGCCATTTTGTTAATTTTGCACGTATATAAAATATTCTAGTTAGGTCGGTTCCTGAAGACATACTGAACATGAAACTATTTGATTTTTTTGCTTCAGACCATCCGTCGGGAAGATTTCACGACCACGGCAACGGTACCTGCTTTTCGAGGCGTTGGCTTTAAACATATTTTACGTGTACAAAAAATGAATAAAATACATTAAAAATTTTTTTTTTTACGTACTTAAAGAGTGTATTTATTGAACAGTTTAAACCCCATATCGATATCTTTAATAGTATTCTCAGAAAAAATTCACCAAAATAGCGTTTTTTTCATGGTTTCAAAGTAGAATCCCGCCTTAAAACAGTTGAAGGAGAAATGGATATTCATTCTCCTTCGTGAATTTTGGTTCTGATAATTTTGCCGATTGGCAAGAGTGTCGCTTCAGTGACGAGATCCGCCCATACGTACACACGTCACGTTGACCATAGATCGGATTGAATTTCCGACTTTGCATATGATACTGTGGCAACGTCTCATGAAAAGTTCGCGCCGAAGGCTTTTTAGTAAACGCCCCGTTTGGAAACCCCCGTGTACGAGATCTGCAATAATACGTCTGTACGTTGAGGCCAGGATCGTGTTTGCTCGTTAATAAAATTTCCTACCACCCACACGCTCACTTCTCACATATCGATGCGGGCGAAATCGCGATACAGATAGTATTCCTGCCCCATCCAGGGATATTCAACACTCCGACGATCTGCGCAATATTCGCAAGTGAAAATGAGGGAACGGGTGAAGAGATAGAGGTACATGTTCATCGCGCTGCAGAAAAGCTATTCATGGAACCGATCCATACGAAACGGGATGGAATCTGAAATCAGCGGGGTATCTGGGCAACCTAATGATTTTTCGTGATTTAGAAATATGAACTCTGGATGAATCCTCGGGTTCTCGCGGTTTCTCCGTACAGTCCAATCCTGTTTCTCTATTGAGACCCAAGCGGCGAATTCTCTTGAAATATTCGCGTATCGTACGACCGTACATACCGCGTAAGCCCGTGCATCACGGATACGTCAAACGTCTCGCCAATTTTCGACACACATTCCTTATGTAGAACGAGAAATTCTCTCTGGAATTCCAATTCCGTACAGATAAGGGCACCTCTCTCAACCTTTAAATATGCCCATCCACGAACAAACTATCAAAAGTTTTTTTTTTGCCACAGCACTCGAGTCAACGATACATTGAGGTGAATGTTAAATAATACTAATTGGCGATTTTGTTTTTCGGCAATCTCGTTCCCATCTATCTTGCTTCGAATACAACTGACGGGAATTTGAATGTTTGTCCACTCGCCCTGGGCGATTTCCTGTCAAGTCGACTCCATTTGAGCATCGTCCACAACGCCCGATGAATTTTTGCGAAATGATAACAAGGGCTCAACGTTTTGGAAGCTAGTTACAAGTGACATCGAACGGAGCCCTATACTTCATTGGCCCAGGATGCAGAAATATCGATTATTCGACCTAGATTGATACGTTATCATCACGAATTCTGTATCTCCATGCCTCCCTGTGTACTCGAACCTACGTCGCTGTGTAGGAGACAAAGGTAACACTGATGACAGAAAGCCTC
The DNA here is from genome assembly GCA_951751655.1 of Ophion costatus. Classification (NCBI taxonomy): domain Eukaryota; kingdom Metazoa; phylum Arthropoda; class Insecta; order Hymenoptera; family Ichneumonidae; genus Ophion; species Ophion costatus. The sequence continues at coordinate 23,841,343 of OX632359.1, read as the reverse complement.
GATGTCTCTGCCACTAAGAGAACCACAGTCGGTGTAGATACAATAGAAAAGCGAAAGAGAGAGAGAGAGAGAGAGAGAGAGAGAGAGAGAGAGAGAGAGAAGGGGGTCCACTAGCGGGCGTTGTATATACACGAGGCCTGATAACGCAACGCACCAATGCGGGACCTTTGTCGCAACAGAGAGCGTTTCAGTCGAATAATTCATTTTGTCAGGTCTATACGAGGGCTTTTATTCTGAAACTAGATAACGATTGAAGCAGGGAACACGTCGAAACGGTGTTCCATGTATGAGCTTTCCAGCCTAACAACATTTAATAGTCAACTGTTTGAAAGGAAACAATTGCACCATCACGCTAACTTACAATACACAATATACCTGCTGTTTTTTCTATAAACGCCCGGACTGAAAACTAATCGTCATCACGGTGCGCGGTACTGGAGCTGTTCCAATTCTTCTCATATCAAAAAAGCCGCGAAGAAAAATCTACGATCAATGCAAATGACCCATATGTAAAATTCATCTCTCCCATCCTTGGATCACGGTTATCGCAAAATTACAATAATAGTATGTACAGGATGAGCCAAATTCCTCCAACACTCGAGCATCAATCATCTTCGCTGAAAAAATGTTCTCCTCGTAACTCCGTGTTTGTGTGTCTGATAGCTAGATGCGAATTTACATACAATCCATATTCTTCGGCCCGCGTGGAATAAAATCGACTTGCGTATCGCCGTAATGACAATGCGTCACGGTGTCTATCAATTTTACGAAACGATTGGAAGGTACGGGCGGAAGAATGTCAACGAAAGTCGAGGCCCAAGATTGATAAATACGTCGAAAAGAAGGGAATCCCCAGATTCCACACTACGTAGTGCCCTCTCGACATTCGAGTTGCTTCGCGAAACCTAGCTGTGTAATTATCGAGCGCGAGCGTGGTGATTTTCGGACCACCACATGGGTGGCAGCATGAATGCCGGGTAATTGCTCCAGGCGCAGAGTCCAGACTACCGAACCGTGTATGGGGGCATATATGAATTTGCCTGGCGCATGTTCTCATTCACCATGCTCGCCCTCTAACCTCGCTCCATCCCTATTTCACCTGCAATTTCGATATAGTCGTTGCACCATCCTCTTTCATTCGGCCACGAACACATCCAAGCATGTACACGCTCATACACGTGATACACACACGTGTGCATACTATGTTAATGACTCCGTCTCACTCGAGAGCACCAGCGGCAACGAAGCCAAATTTGCGTTCCGGAGTCTCTCCCTCGACGTGTGCATTACAGATGCATCACTGCGCGTTCGTCAGTTAAACTTTTTTGCGCTACCGTTGGTGGTGTTGGTGACTGGTACTGTACCGAGTCATGTACGGCCTACCCATTGACCCGGCTTTCACCGATTATACCCCGATGAATACGATTCAACTTGCTTGTGGTGCTCTCTCCACCACCCCCCCCCCCTCACTCTCTCTCGCTCTTTCTCCCAGGGCACACCATCAACCCGCGTGTCAATCGAGTTTCATTGATTTTTTCTCGCTTCATTTCCCCATTCCTAGCCCGGTCTACTCCTATGTGTCCTATCTCCGCTCCATCTACATCACTCGTTCAGTCGCGTTCCTTTCTTTTTCGTCTGGCGAATCTCCCGCTTTTCCATTCGTCACTGCGTTCTTCCACCCGGAAATAATGTATACGGGAATATGTATGTTACGCGCGGATTTGATGCATAACCGGCAGGATTGTAACGCAGATGGAGACGGGGAGATGTCTATAACCAATTATTACATACGACGCTTATCGGAAGAATTATCCACCATGTGGCATAGTCGTTGGAAGTCGTTCGATCTGTAAAATCTATTTATTTTGATTCCTAATGCACGTGGAGATATCGGTCGTGTATTGGCTACCTCACGAAGTTCGCTGCTCGTCTGTACATCTCGATGTACATACGAACGATTGTGCATTACATAAAATTATCTTCGACCGAACCGGTCTTACGTTTCTTGTTTCGGTTGTCGTCACTCAAATATCAAAGTTATGAAAAGCAGGGAATTTAGTACACTTTTCAATCATGAGATGATAAATGATCGTAGCACCCATAGAACTGTAGCCAACTAGGCCTGGGGTGAATCCACTCTTCACAAACTCTACAAAAAACGATGGTATTGAAGTTAGCCTCGTTGAAATGTAACGGAAATTGATATTCGTATTTTTATGTCTTTATTTTTATTATGGCGAGGTATATACTTACAACGATCAAAAAAACTTTTTTCTTTTTTTTAAATGTGTTTTGGATCTTCTAAATGAAGAGCTCGGATCTCTTTTTTTTCTTGGACGATAGAATTATATAAGTAGAATGTTTGTCCAATGTTTTGAAGCGCGATTGAATTTTTTTTTAAACGTTACAGCTCGTCAACGTTGTGCCTCAACACTCGGATTCGGAGCACGCGCCGCTGGTAGAAGCAAGAGCGCAGAGGGGTACACAGAGGTGGGCAAAAAGTAATTAAATTAGCAACTAACAATTACAATTGCTACTGTAATGGATAATTTAATCACTTTGTGGCAGATTACTTGAGTAATTAGGTACCACCAGTACCTAGTGCAATTTAATTTAAATTGTATGTAAACTTCAAACGCGTTTTTCACGAAAGTGCATTTTCGAAATTGGCGTGCGGGATTACTAAAAAAACTATTAAGCTGATTTCGTTGAAAATTGATAGAAATATTGATAATATTGCTATCTTGTACTCGGCGAGAATTGTATGTTAAAAACTATAAAAAAAACTACTCGTTTAATCCAAATGTCACAGGAATTTTGCGTGACGTGTTAATTTTTTTTTTGTAAATTCGTACTATTCTTCTAAAATTGCATTTTCTTAACATTAATTACTGTCAAACAGAAGCTACATATTCTAACTGGGCAAATTTTTGAATTTTCTTACAGACCAAAGTCTACGGGAAGCTAGACTGCACGCCGATTCGCAACTCCCGCGGCAACCTTGCTTCAATACTCTGCCAAAGCTCAACCATTTTGATGATAAATGAATAAAAGAAATTGTGTTGTATACTCAAATATATTATTGAAGTATACCAACAGTTCGATAAATCTAGAATAATTATTTCTTCACTTAAAAAATCCCTCAAGATTGCTTAATTTTTTCCAGTCGAAATGTATATCCCGCCTTGAGGAACCAAATCTTTTGCAACTTTCGATTGCACATCTCCCATGAAGTATCTCAAAAAATGGATGAGAAAGTTCGGTAGCTGAAACCTGCTGATAGAAATTCGAGAATGTCAAAAAATCAATAAGTTCGCTGAGGCTAGCCGTCCGGTCAACGGACGAATAATCGTATGTTATTCGTCCGGACAGCGGCTAATGTCACGCGGTTCACGCTGTACAACGCCCCGAACAAACAATCCCGAACACACAAACCCAAAAAAATCAACCGAAACCCAAACATACAAATGCAAAATGACAAACGCAAACAAACCACCCCAAAAAACAAACCGAAACCCAAAAACCCAAACCCAAACAAAATCAACCAACCTAAGCCAAACAAACGCACTCAAACAACACAAACCCAAACCAACCAACCCATACGCAAACAAACCCAAACAAAACCAACCAACCCAAATCAAACAAACCCGAACACAACTACACGGAGAAAAATACGGCCTCAAATTCTAACACTCATTGCCAGAATTCTAATATTCAGTGCTAGAAAATATAGCAGTTTACTGCCAGTTCGGAAATTCTAAGACTTGTTATAGTAGTGTAAAAATGATTCTCACACCGTATAGTAAAAATGATGCGTGCATATTACATTTGAAACTATTCTCGCATAGGCGCGAGTCCTATACGCTATATAGTAAAAATAATGCGTGCTTTGTAAAATACCAACCTTTATTACACGCTATATTTTCATATGGATTTTACTATACGTATAGCATGAATCTTCGTGTATGTATAGATTTTACTATACGCATAGCATTAATCTTCGGCGTATAACGAAAAATATTACGAAGTTGATTAGTAAAATATGACTCTTAATACCGTACTTTTTGTAGAATACTGGAAACTAATTGTTCCAATTACGTGGGCAAAATATTTTTTGAATACTACGAAAAATCACAATATGCCGAATAAAATGTATTATTTGTATCAGTTTACGTGCCATATCGTAGGTTAAAATTTAAATCTCTTCATTATTACTATACCATAATTACAATTTTTATCTTCTATTCAATACTGTTTGTTATTTAATGATATTTTTTTTAGAAGTATAGTATTAATTCTAAACTTCGAGGCTCCTGTTTTCTCCGTGTAACCAACCCAAACCCAAACACAACCAACCAACCCAAACCCAAACAAAGTTATAAAGATTTTGTTCGGACGACTACGTGTAAATTATTCTTCCGGATATTTTCTTTAACAATTTAACACAATCTATCCGGACAATGATATATATGTTATTCGTCCGGATACTAGCGTACACGAATCACAATAATACGTGCGCCTACGGGAAATACGGCGTGAACTGATTCGCTATCCGGACGAATAACATACGCTTATTCGTCCGATAAGCGGACGGGGAGACACTCCGTAATGATTTTCATTGCACTTCAACGATGCAAACTTCAATTTCATAAAAAACCTAACATCGTTCGATGCCAATAATTATTTGAAGAAAGTGTTCCATCTCAGGTGAAAACTACCCAACGTGGAAAAAAAATAATTTATCAAATCCCAGCTATCGACATGACAAAATAGCCCTCGACCTAGAAACTGCCAATTGTGCGTGATATCATTTTTTTGAAGTGCCGACTTGAAGTATTACCAATTGAAACTTTTGTTATCGGTAGATAGTCAAAGCAAGCAGCGGTACGCGCGACCTTTTCGACCAAGCGTTGATAACGTGCAGCCGGAATAGCTTGCTCGTGGCAAAAAAGCCCCTCTGATAAACCGTCTCAAATTTCAATCTTGTGGGAAATCGCACATACCGACGCGAGGAAACCCAGGAAACTTGGAATGTTCTGCAGGACGGTTCGCGAACATGTTTCGGAACAAACGCTATCAGTTACAGATTTCTTATCAACAATCAAAGATGTATATCCATTCCGCAATTATGACGGGAGCATGTCTCAGTAATGTATCAAAAGAGCGTCACTGATAAGCTCTTGACCGATACTTCGAACATTTGTTCCGGAATATCCACTTTTTCAAGTCTCCAGTCATTTTTCTGGCTACAATATAATCGAAGCCTCTCTCTCTCTCTCTCTCTCTCTCTCTCTCTCTCTCTCTCTCTGGCTCTGGCTCTCGGTTGTGCGGCTATCTAGCGTTTCTAATGGTGTACTAAATACTGGGCGATATAGTTATGATATGATTCCTCGTTGTGAATTGATCCTGAAGGTCCTGGAGCCTCACCCGTTCATCTTGTCGGCGGCAATATCCTTTTCTTCCGGCTAGCGATGAGTCTGATGTTTTCCCTGATGACTGCTGATGACTGCTGATGTATGTATAAAGATACGTATATATGTCTATATATGTATATAATCGTATGTACGTATATATACGTTTCACACTGGAAGCCACGCGAGTTCAGAGTTCAAAGATATTATCGTAGCGTCGGTGATAGTTTACTTCCGTGCTCGTTTCACGGCGATGCTGCGACTCACGAGTCGGCGTTGAGGCGTCGATTGAATCGACCGCACAGAGAGTCCGCGTAACAGTGATTCCTACCAATATCGTTGTTTACATATACTTTTTTTCTTCTTTCGAAAAGCACTCGGCGTATTTTTGCCACGAAGGATGCCGGAACGCGTTGATTTTGATTTCGAAACAAACGATTTTTGCACAGTCTATAAACAACAGGTTGCACTCGAATGGCGGCTGGTTAAGATATGGCGCCGCGTTACGTTGATGGGAGATGAATGGCGTCCGCGATGGTGAAAAGTCTGCTATGACCTCCAAAAGACGAGAAAAAAAAGACGGGTCTCGGTGAGCAACCGAAGCGAGACGTTGAGCGCCCTCGCGCAATGGAAGTATGCGTGTACGAAGAGTGAAGCCTGAGTCACGTCCTTGAGGCCCAAAATGAGAGATATCCTTAATGTTGATTTAACCGGCGATTAATTTGATAACACGTGAATCGAGGATTTCACCAAGCCGAATGCACACTCGTTGAGAAACACTCGCGGTAGCCGCACTGCGAAAAGACCTACAAATTGACCGGTCTTCTATCCTTGTTTCGTCCACGCGTATACGAGCAAAAGAACGTTTCACTGCTATTCGGTGTCGAACCCAACTAATTCCGACGAGGAGAATCGAGCGTCCGATAAGGTCACACGCACTTCGATGTTTTTACGTTGACGCGTTACGACAAATAATCGCGGATATTATGCCGCAGCGTTTCGACACTCGTCTGTTTTTTTTGGCCTTGCTCGCGATGACAATGGGAAAGAAAAGGAAAGCGTACACCCGATGCGGGCAAGACCACGTCGCAATTATGACACACGCTCGCACGAGACACGCTCACACACACGCCTTCGCACGCTTATTGTACTCCCTCGCGGTTCTACGTGCTACGTGTATCTCTCTCTAACTGATTCTCGAGGTAATCTAGTTGGGTGCGAACCTCGCCGTATCGCGTCGCCACTGTACGGACTACCATTTTGCTGCTTTGTGCCATAGCTTACACGTTCCGATCGTTCGCTTATTATCGACCGAGCTCTTATTTCGAAAATGGGCGTTGACCTGACGCCATCTCGCGGGATACACTTGCTAAGCACGTGGGTCACCATGCAAGAGCATACACTGAGAAAAAGAAATCGTTGAATGTGCCAACTGCATTTTGTTGTCTCGAAATGTTGTTGTTTTAAGGATGTTGAGTCCCAAATCGCAAATGATGATAAAATTCTGAAAATTTTGTATGTTTTTGTTTGAAGTATTTCAGAGGTCGTGTAAAAATTTCACGACAATTAGGAAGCTCGTTATTGAACAATTAACATTAACAAATTAAATGTTGTTTTATGGAAACTGATGGAACTTTGAAATAAGTTTTTTTTTTTGACTTCTCAATTTTATAATATCTACAATATACTGAAAGCAACGGAAACAAAACGAAGTTTATTGATACATTTTTTTTAATTTCTTTTAAAAATTGTTCTTAACAATATATTAATTTTTTAATAATGAGCTTCCTAATCGTCGTGAAATTTTAACACGACCTCTTAAATACTTCATACAAAAACATACCAAATTTTCAGAATTTTCTTATCATTTTTTATTTCAACCCTTAAGGAGGTTGAAGTAATGATGATAGAATGCTGAAAATTTGGTATGTTTTTACATGAAGTATTCAGGAGGTCGTGTAAAAATTTCATGACGATTAAGAAGCTATTCATTGAACAATTAACATCAACATGTTTCATAGAGACTCAACATCCTTAACAGTTTTCTCAGACATGCTAAATAAGCTACAGTTCGTACGACTATACTGTTTTACCACCAACTATACTGTTTTGTTATGCCAATCAAAAATCAAGTTAAACGTATTTAAAGATACATTTTGTTAAACCAACCGAATTTTGGATGGAAGAACGAATTTTTTTTTCAGTGTATCAACCCAGTTAGCCGAGCGTACCATCGGTACAGCGTACCGTAAATGTGGAGTACCCCGTACTATACAGTACCGGTAATGCACGGGTACGGGGTACCAGCGTAATCGTACCTTCACGCTACCGTTACCGTGGAGTGATGCCGTACTGTAGAACACAGTAGCACCACAGTGGCGGTACTATACCAGTACCATACTGGTATATTCGGGGTACAGCGTACCGTACGGCGTACCGCTGACGTATCAGTATCGTACGCACACACATGGTGCCCACAGTATCGAAACGGCGCACTTCACTTGAGCCGTACTTTTGAGGTACGTGGTAGGCTCGAAAGTGTTTATCTTTTCATGGCTTCTAACACCGACAAAGGTCGTTAAGGACGAAAACTACTTATCACTGCGAGGGCAACTCAGTTGGACGTCCTTCGTTACCAGCGTGCTTTGCTTCTCGATGGTTCCATATACTTGGTCGTCATACTGTAGGTATGTGCAAAGCTACCTGAGGTAACCTTTCGAGGATAGATACCAACTGTAGGTGCCCATGCGTCAAAGCCCCATGGGATTTTAGTAAAAATGAGACCAGCTGGTGGTAATATTCACACGTTTAGGGCGTTCAATCTGAATTGCTAAACGGTTATGCCAATGGGTGCGATCCGTTTGCAAAGCCTGACACAGAAAAACCTGACGTTTTTTTTTCGAAACGTGATACGGATTTGGACATTCCCTGGGTCATTTTTTATCCAATCAATTTTATACAATTCACTTGATCGTCGAGTTCCTCGGAAGGAATATGATATAGTACGATTTGCAGTAGGTCTCACTCTACTTGCGATATTGATATCGACATTTCACTTGATTCATTTCACTTGGAACGTACTGGCATGCGAACTAGTTAGTAGTCTGGTGAAAAAAGATGAGATTGCCCGGAAGGTCGCCGCGGTGAATAGCGATAAGGAGATTCAACTGAAGCATAAGTCCATTCCTGTTCTCCTGATCATGTGAGGCCTAACACTGCAAGAGATGTCCGATCACGAAGACCAGGAATCGGGTTTCAATCGTCGCTTGCTGTTCACTCACCTCGTTCGCCACGATTCTCGTTCTCTGTGTTTGGTTCTTTGGTCTGGGCTTATTTTTGTCATGGTGTTTCATCAGGTCCACGACGAAAAGGCGTTTCTGTATCCCTGATCATTTCGGACCACAGCCCTACTTCTTATATGGCGTTGGTTAAAAAACCTGGCCATCTTTGTTCCAGAGCTTGAGAATATGTTGCGAAACGTATGGCGAGATTTGGAGAACTTTAATATCCATGAATTTTTATCTCATGCGTCCCTAATCTTTGATGGTGTCGATTTTATTTTGCGAAAGGGACGTGAAATGCTAGCCCTTGCCTGCGGAAAAATATGGCCGACCGGGCCAGCGAGGCGTCACGTAGGGACGCAAATTATAGTCCGAAGTGGCCGTACTTGAGACCGCCAGGTAACTTGTGGTACCCGAGTACATGAGAATCGGGACATTCGAAAACTGTCGAACCATGTCTAATTTCACACAATAGAACTATCTATGATTCTATTCCACTACCGTGAACGAAGTAGCAATAGTATTCAAAGGAATACGAAATATTACGAGTGTTTGTCGTCGCACGTACGTAGACGAACAAGTATTTTCGTGCTAACATATTCTCCTAGTAAAATGTGCTCCGAGTTTGGTATGGAATGGCTGCCGACAGTAAAAATCGTACACTACGCGACAAGAAAATACATGAAATTCAGTGTATACTCGTTGCCGTAAGAAACGCTGGGGTTTTGTGGCTGTTTCGAAACTACATAGTTTTTCATTTATTTTTCATATGGGAGAAAAACGAAGAAGATGCGAAAGAGCCATGAAGGAGTATGAGTTACCACGAGGTTTTCACTTTTCTGGTTCTCCTGTTCTCCTGATGTTACAGACGCTAAAGTTTCTTTCGGAGCCACTCAAGCGGCAAATCTTAACACCCTCCGGGGGGATTACCGAAGGGCGGCTGATTAGGCACTCATGACGTACTTCCATTGCCGAACGTAATCCCGATCCTCGTAGGAAGGGCGAAAGGAAACGGGCACGCCCCTGGCAAGTGGTGAGCTTGAAATGGGCTCTATCCCTTGACCGATAGGTGGGCACCTGCCAGGAGGTACAGCTTCTGCTACGAGTGTGCTCAACTCTGGAATAGTTGCGGGGATATAGATGGTTGTCCACCCACCGTCGATTTTCCAAATAACATAGGGCTCACTTACTTTAATGATATATATAAACGGAATACGGCATTGCAAAAAAATACCACCCTATTATATGAAAGTCGAGGCAATAAAATTGGACGCAGCATTGATGTTCAGGCAATGAGTGCACAGACGATTCGATGTTAATTCAGAAGCTAGGGTCCTAGAAACTGCTTCGTCGTCTGAGGCAAATGGTTTCGAGTCTCGGCTTTTCACGAAGCCTAAAAATATTCATTCTGTAGAAAGGCATGCGGCTTGGACCCAGCGACGAACACTCCGGGTGTTGGTATGATTCCCTGGTCGATGGTGTATCGCATTACACGTGACCGTAATCTCGAGAACCCTCGAGGATTCCACCGTCAAGTTATACACACATGCGTTATAAGCCGAAACAACGCAGCATGTGAGCAGACTCGACGAAAACTGGCCTTCCAAGACACTCTGGAAGCACGTAGATTTTACGTTTATATTCCCGCGTGTACGCACGGCACTCTGATGTTTGCGCTAAATTAGCATATTAATAAGAAGCCTGGCGACAAGGGCCAGGGTAGCAGGATTAGGACGTGGGAGCCATAGCGCAGCCGACTGTATTCACGTCCGTTCTTCGTGCCCAGCCGATTTTGCCGCTGTTGCCTCTCGTCCAAGGATCCTCGAGCCCTCTTGTGGACCTCTGCATTCCTGATTGTCGAGTCTCCGCATTTAGAACTCAATGGAGCGAAACTAATTGGTATGGTTAGCCTGGAGCATTTACGTGGTGCACTTTTATAATCTGCCCCCTTCGTTGCCTTCCCCGACTTCCCTTTCTTCAATTTCTTCCTCTAACCGTGTTCGCCAGGGATCGCGGCTGGGATTATGAGTTAGCAACTAGCGAGCTGTTCGCTGCGGTTGACGATCGTGAGCGGAACGGACGGATTCCAAGGCCCGTCGTCGTCGTAGCGAGATATAACACATACAATCAGACTTCCAGGGAAGCCGAGTTACTCCAATGGCTATAGGACCATTTTGTGGGAGGTTGTATTAAAATCCACGCGAGTTGCCCTCTTGCTTTGGGTTCTCGAGAGAATTTGAAAAGCGGAATGCAGAAGAGTCGACAACTTTTCTTCCACCAACCTACAACCATTCGATGATCTCCTGCTAGCGGAGATATCACTTTTCATTTTTTTTTCCATCCATGTTTGAAGTACGCCTGACCTTTCACTCGCACTACTCGTTCTCGCTCAGTTGGAAGGCTTGACCGAGACGGAGCTCTGGCTCTAGTGCCTCGAGATACATGGTTCAGCCGCGGAGGATTTGGGTTGGTGGAACCAGTTGCGTGACCAGTTAATGATTCTCCGATCTACTTGTTCAATTACCGCCTTCATTGGGCGAGATGGGTGAGATGGGTATTAGCTCGAAAACTATCATTATTTTGAGAACACATTGTAGTGTACTGAGCGTATTTAAAAAAAAATCCTTTGGCTATTCGTCAGTTCGATCGATTGTCTTAAAGGACGTGTCAATTGCGTCCTCGAAGAGACCACAGCCCGCGATAGATCGTCTCGAAGAACACTCCGCGCATGCTTCGAGTCCTCGAATATGCTTCGGAGGGCTGATGTAGTCCTGTTCTTATTTGTATCGTAAGTCGCCCATCCTACACATATTCCGCTACCTGTAGTTGGGTTGATCGCAGCATGTCGTTTGCGTCTCGAGAAGCGTGTAGTTGATGACAAATTCATGCATGTATCGCGACTCCGTTAGCTCTAAGAAATAAAAGCGGCAACTCGTGACTGTCGACCCTTCGATTATCCTAGACGGACATGTGCTCCTGGTAGTTCTCTTTTCGCCAAATTTTGGACCGTATCTTCCACAGCAAAGCCGCGGCGCAAGTCAGCTTGGAACTAAGCTCCAGGACGAGTGGCGTCTGCCATTATTTCGGCTGTTTTTACCACCGGCGAGAATGCGATCCTGATTCAGAACATATCCTCTAAAGCTGGACTTTGCAAGGCTGCATCAACATATCACCGCCCTTGGTCGTAATTTTTTCGTTCTGGATTTTCCCGCCATAGCAGTTGTAACAGCCTTGCGCTTATACGGGGAAGCACGTGACCACTTCCTAGCCTCATCTGCGTCCTTACTAAGCCTGTTTACTCGTGTCTTCTCCTCGGCATCCCTTCCACGCCCTTTCCTCATGTCCCTTCGTCTCCTTCGCATTCTCGCCTACTCGCTTGACAACGCCGGCGAAATTTCTTCAACGTTTCATTGGTCGAAGGTCGCTACGGATGAATGATGGGTATAGTTCGCAGGCATGATGCAACTCTACCCGTATCAACCCCTCCTCTCGACACCACATTTTCCAGCCCTCCAGCGCACATGCTCCTTCGAGCCCTTCGGTCGCTCATGTAATCCTGCTATATCTATATAATTACTGTAATTTATGTCTGACGAAAATTTACTCTCCGGCCTCTGCGATCCTGTTCCTTACCGATCCAATCAATGAACTCTGTCCATGCTCGGTAGATCTATGCTATTGCCCTGGATCTTCGAACCGTTTAATATTGACGCTTATCAGACACAAACCTTCAGCATTCCATACTAACAATAAACTTACGAACAGGTCCGCAATGTCAACACGAAATGATTTTCCAATAATTTTTTTTACACAAAGTCGTTTAATTATCGCATAGACTGATTTCGACTCTTCCCAACGATTGCTTTGACTCCACAGCGAAAATTGTTGATACCGTTTATTCTACGAGTGTTTCCGTTGTCTAGGGCGTTATTACACGATATCGTCACTGATATAGATAGAAAAATGGATTTCCGTGTAGTAGTGGGGAGATGTCGAATCGCGTTATGCCATATTACATGCGCAGTGTAAACAACTCCGTTACATCGATGTAGCAGGAGAATAAGCGAACGAAGGAGGTGTCAACGCGGGAAACTTCAGCAACCAGAGCCGCATATCGCAGTTGGAGGAGGTAAAACAGTTTCTTCGGGTATAGGACCCTCGAACCATCTGTTGATTTCCAACGCCACAAGACACGTTTAAAAAAATGAAAATTTAGAAAATGTCTCGATGAATTCTTTGTAAAGATGCCTGATTCAATTCAAGCAATAACAAAACTAACATCAATATTGTACGAATCATGGCAGCTGATTAAAAAATCCTCGTGAATAATTGAGTGTCCAACGAAAGCAGTCTCTGTATCAATCTCCAAAATGATGTCTACGAATGTACCTATCTTGAATGTAGCATTGAGCCTTTATTCTACGATATAATACATGAAAAACGCGTTTCCACATATATGGATTGACGGTGATGGGAGATATGACGATTCATATCTCTCGAACGTCGGAAAATAGGAACGCAGAAGTGTCTAGGAGTTTGCGTTATGCCTCAGAGTTCTTGTAATATTTCATGCGAGTATGGATAAACCAGAGAACGAGAAAGAGGGGCGAGAGAGAGAGAGAGAGAGAGAGAGAGAGAGAGAGAGAGAGAGAGAGAGAGAGAGAGAGAGAGAGAGAGAGAGAGAGAGAGAAAGAGGCAGAGGCAGAGGCAGAGACAGAGTGCGAGACAGAGACAGAGCGAGCACAAGAGTCGTTCTCGCCGAAGAAGCTCCTGACGCTGAACAAGCTTGCGCCATACGGGTTTCCATAGTACCGGTCTTCTTGTTCTTAAGGGGCTATACCAGTGTGGCACCTTAAAAAAATCGATTTTTTTGCCTTTTTCTACAGTTCATACTTTCACGAATATCCTCCAAAAATGTTAAGGCCGTATCTCCAATACTCCCCGAATGGCAGCGTTCTAAAGAGCAACCACTCGTAGGTATACGATCGACAGTTAAATCTTTAACGTTTTTTTTTTTCAAAATGAGATTTTTCAAATTTGCTGACATTGTAACGCAAAGAGCAATTATCCGATTGACTTGAAATTTGAACTGAGTACTCTTGAATATATTTACTCTGCAACGACGTAGAATAATTTTGATTGGATGAAAATTGACGATTGAGCATTGAAAAAACTACCATTTTATAGGCAAGAAAACAAACTTTTTTTCATAACTACGCCATTTTGTTAGATTTTGATACTGTTCGGAAATCCTACGCCATTGTACTGGAAATACCTTTCAATTTAATGACATTTTTTCCTTTTTCGGTTTCAGCTACTCAATCGGCCGGACTCATGTCAGCAGTGGAGGAACTTTTTTTTGTTGCCTCCGAAGGCAGCGCATAAGTCGTTGGGATCTCAATATTTTTCTAATAAAAAATTAGGTAATATAGGTCAAATATAGCCAAATATATTCTTAATTTTCCAAAATATTTAATTGAGTACTTTTATTCCAAAAGCTTTCCGAAAATCACCTAAATTTTCAGCGTCTACACTGGTATAGCCCCTTAAAGAATCTAAATGCCCACGCAGAAGCTGAATCCATTACAATTCAACGAATGGCCCTTAGCACGTTTATTCGTTTCACAGTCTCACTGAAATGGACACTTTTTATCGTTCTTAAATGACCTCGTGTGAGTATTGTTCCTCTATTACTCGAACTGCATTAGGCTCGGACTGGCGGGGAAAAAATGCATATTTCAAAGCTGCGGTTCCAACCTCCTCCGTTACGTGTGTCGTCGCCCATGAGTCTTCGTTCAACGCCATTGCCGTCTGTTCACTCTCAGCCGAGACCCCCACTTTTCAACATTCAGACAAATCTCTTTTGCCGCGAAGGGTCCCCCTAAGGACCTTTCCACACACTCCTTCGACCAGCGCCAACCCTACGTATACCTTTCCACTGATGCTGTGGTCCTGTTCAAAATGCGTGGGTGGATTCCCTTCGTCATTGTTACAACGCACCAGCTATAATTCTTCTCTGCATGTATATATGGTTATGTACGAGTAGGTAGGTACATGCAGAGAATACTCGCCGAGTACGTGTTTTACACAAAGTTTCGTTCAATGAGCAACATATGCGTTTTATTTGAAAAATCAGGCACTGCGCTCTCCATTGATCTGTTATTGCAATTCTCAATCAAGAGCATATAGCCTAGGGTGGTTCAAATTTGAGCTCTACTTTTTTCCTGTTTCTTACCGTGCAAGTGTCTTCTTTAGAGAAAGAAAAATTGTCACGGAAGCTGCGAGCGGTCGAAAAATATTTAGAGGTCGCTCAATCTCCCAAAAATTCAAGTTTTCATAAAAAAAATCGATCTTTTTCGTCCACTTCTCACTCATGAGTTTTACGCTTTATAGTTTTAAAATTAACCTCGCGAAAGCTCTAGCCAACCAATGAATATTTAGTGGTCGCTCAAGGTTTTCGAAATTCAGAATTTTCGCCAAAAAATAAATCGCATATGCACTATAATTCCTTCTAGCATAAAAACAAAATAAACAGGAAGTGTTACATTGGCTGAATAATTTATTATCATAATTTGTAATAAACACCAATTAAACGATATGTGTTATTATGTATTATTGTATTATGGCGTCGCTCGTCACAGAGTACAGCTAGGATTGGTTCGCAGTTTGACTAACGAGACCAACTGTGGGACGTATTACGATGCGCGAAAAACTATTTTTAAAGAAAAAAAGATTAGTTGTTTAGAAAATTTGGCAACTTCGAAACTCGTGAGCGACCACTAAATATTCATTGGCCGGCTAGAGCGGTCACGAGGTTAATTCAAAAATTATAAAGCGTAAAATTCATGGGTGAGACGTGGACGAAAAAAATCCATTTTTTAATGAAAATTTGAATGTTTGGGAGGCTTAAGAGCAGATGTACACCTAAGGGCCGAAAAAAGGTAATTTTTGTGAATTTTTTCAAGGAAAACTATTTGAAATTTCGGATTGGGGTTTTAATTATCTAAAAGTATATACATTCGAAAATACGTTTAATTTTCTTTGTTTAAAAATATCAAAAATATACAAGGATATCGTATGGTCCTTGGAGCGTCGTAAAAAAATCGGTACCCAAAATTTCTCGAAAACCAAAGAACCGATTGCCTTGAGGTTTTTTGTGGTTATTGTATACACCATTATCTAGTACTAATAATAGCCGATTTTGAAAATATCGATTTATGACAAAATGGCGGATGTTTGAACATAAATAGTGATTTTGGGGCCAAAAATTAGTTATTATTTTGCCTATAAAACAAAAACTAAGTAACGGAAAAAAAATCCTATAACAAGTACTAGATAATGGTATATAGAATAACCACAAAAAAGCTCAAAGCAATCGGTTCATTGCTTTTCGAGAAATTTCGGGTACCGATTTTTTTACGACGCTCCAAGGATCATACAATATCCTTGTATATTTTTGATATTTTTAAATAACGAAAATTAAACATATTTTTGAATGTATATACTTTAAGATAATTAAAACCCTAATCCGAAATTTTTAATAGTTTTACTTGAAAAAATTCACAAAAATGACCTTTTTTCCGGCTCCTAGGTGTATATCTCCCGTTAAGCGGCCTCTACATATTTGTTGACCACTCGCAGTTTTCGCGACAATTTTCAAGCGATAGAGCTTAAATTAGTGCCATCCTAATATAGCCCGTTCTAAATGCCTAGATAAACTCAGGAAGGTTACGAAGCAATATGATTTCTACATTTTTTTTTGACGTCGGGTACTATTCCAAAGGTCAGAACAACTTTTTTTCCCGTACTCTTGTAATCCGAGCCCGTCTGCAGCAGTCGGCTACGGGCTCCGTTCACCCTATGCTCTCTTCCAGAAACAGAGAGGTTGACTCGCTCCCCATTTGGCTTTGAGTGTGGACTCGTGTATGGGTGTGTGTGTGAGCTCTCCGATCACCCAAACCCTCGCCTCATCCAAGGCCACCGAACTCTTGGTCCCTTCTACAATCCTGTTGAAAATGCGTGGGCGCGGTTTCCCCGAGGGCCGGCCCGAGAACACTAGGTCGCACCCTTTTCGGCCACACGTTGAACCGCGGTCCTCGCCCTCTCCGCCCAACCCCTGCCGTCGCGCACGCGATCTCGAGCTCGCCTCATCTCCAGCGCTCGTTCTCTACCAGCCTGCTGATCATTGATGTTCTCCTCCCGTCTCCCTTCCCACGGATCCCGCAAGAACGCATCCTTCAGTGCTTCTCTTTCTTCTCACTCCATCTCTGAGCGCGCTGTTTCAACGATGATCCCGGGGTGGCTGACATCAGCTGCTTCCGCGAGTCTACCGTCCTCTCTGATGAGGAGGAAACAAGGAGTAGATGCGGAAGTTCAAGGACGGCGCAAATCGTTGGAAGGTTTAAATGGAATAACGCCAAATGCATCATTAGTTCTACCGTAAAGTCATTATCAAGCATTGGCAATGTGTACCCCAATCGTAATCTTCTAATGGATTACGTGTTACCAATCACTGTTCCATTCGCTGTAATCTGTTCAGCTTTATAACGGAGCTCTATGAGTTTACTTATCCAATCCTTCTAATCCAAAGGTGTATCACGAAGCACGAGATGGACATAGTTGAGAACAAGTAGACATATACACATGGACCATATGACAGAAAACGTCAAGGCAAGCTTCTCCTTCCAGAGCATCAAACATTCCATCAGACTTCGTTATGAAGAGTTTCGTTGACGATATCTCAAAGACTCCTAATGACCTTTTAGGCGCGCAGGAATTTGATGCTCAGCCCCTGGATGCTGGAACAGCCCACGAGGATGCCCGATTCGTTTACACCCCAGAACATTTGCGCCCCACAAACCGCCCCTAGTCTAAACCCGCTTCGTATTATTCACCCCCATTCTCGGGACATCGCACGCATGCTCCGAGGGGTTTTGCTCGAAGCGTTGTAAGCTGGGCTTTGAACGGAATGAACCTCCTATGACTTCATCATACCACGGATATTGATCGCTCACTAGCCGCCAGTCAATTACAACCACGTCGTGACAGGAGAATGATACCATGGCCACACACGAAAGCGGTCCAGATAAATACATGAAGTTCGTTGGGTATGAGTGCGGTTCCATCCCGTATGATGAGACAGTTCATTCGTAGGGTATTTCCGATCATCTCTTACTGCGATTCGGAGGTGGCGTGAGCACGGCCATCGTCGACCCTCGAACTTGAAGAGGCGGGGTCGAGTTCATCTGGGTTTATCGGTCAGGTCACCGAGATACTGAGGATGCGCACTATGGCCCAGCAGCCGATGTACTATTTATGGCCTTATTTCAGCGGTTTCAGGTGGATCACATGTACATCTACTACAAAACACCATATATCCGTATACCTTATTCCTCGACATAACCAGAAAATCATAACCGAATTATTAATTCAAAGTAATCCGCATTTGCCTAAATGGCTCGAATCACTTTCCATTCCGCCACTGGAATGCACATAACTAAGCATGCAGTTGATTATAAGGCAATATATGTAAATGAGAGGTTTCCTATACCAGCCTGGGCAATTCGGTTGAAGGAACATTGTCCTTTGCGAATAACATGCCGTTGACACAAATACCAATAAACATTCGTTTCTTACAACGACTTAATATTAAACTGCAATTTTCATCGCGCTGCACTAATATAAAAATCCCACTGCTACAGTTCTGCTTGTAGCAATTGAATCCTAAAACTTGGTAAATACATAGTTTTTGCATAGTAAGTTCCGATCTTTGTAGGAAATGTACTGGACACTGTCCAAACATATTTTTTTATCATATATTATATACCATAATGAAAAGTACGAATATAGATCACGTAATTTCAGAATTTCCTCTTGTATTTCACGACATTCGAGGGCACAGGGAGGCAAGAGAAAGAACAACGAAGAAGCAAGGCAAGTCGTGAGGGTCGGGACTTACCTCAACGATTTTGGCGTTACGAGTAGGAAAACATGACCAGTGTGCATCCGTTCGTTCTATCGTATTGCGAGAATATCCCTGTTCCATTGCACGTCCGTTGTGTACTGCGCTTACTACTTACTTGCGTACTGGCGCTTTCTGTACGAGCGAAGTGACGTTTGACTCAGATAAATTTTTCGTCGATAATCATATAGCGGGCGGAACGTCGTTGAGCTGGAATGATTTGTACCACGATTACAATAGAATCTACACCTGATGGCGTTAACGTTGCTGATTATTTTCAACTTTTACATCATAACCTTTGACTTTCAATACAGTACAAAAAATAACGTTATCTGCAAGAACCAATTGTACGATCGTTAACCCTGTGATCGCAGTTACTATACTCAGAGTATACATTATCGTCACTTTCTGAAGAAATCCAAATGTCCAAAGGTTCGCCGTTCAACCGGACGGAAAATTCCGCAAACCAGCACATTAATTTATCGCAATGATTGTTCAGGGCAAGGTGTTTCGTTGCACGAGTTATGTGTAGATATATTTTGCAACGAATTCATATCCGCACGCGGAGCATAGTGGATGTAAAGCTGACAGAATGGAAAGGAGAGAGAAAAGGACGTAAGCGGTAGCGGAGCGAAGGACAACGAGACGGTACGAAGTTTCATTCCTCGTACTTTCATACCTCCTGGTGACTTCAACGTCGCTTTATTGTATATATATTTTATATAAAATGTAAAATGTATATAGGAGCATGGATAGCTTGGAAGCGGGAGCTTCAGGTTCATGATCGCGTGCTGCTTTCTTCGAGTTTCTGTGTTCCTGGTTGAAGAGCGGGGGCGGCACCCGCGGAGGGCAGGCCGTCAAACTCGCGGGGCGGAACCTTGGCGACGAGAGGCGGTGCGGAACCGGCGGGAGGGCAACGCGCGTCCACTTTCCGTGTTGCACGGAGACGTCGTTTTTTGCATACATTTCGCGTAATCCGGGTCTATCCAGCTTGGGTGATCGCAGACACATGCCTCCCTCAGCTGGCGAAGGGTTTTCAATATTTGCGGACCGGATCGATCCGCGCCCTACGCCGAAGGGGTAACCCCATCTAACTGGATGTAGGTGGACGGTTGAACGCACTTCAGCGCGAACAAACCACCCTCGAAAGAATCTCTACTTTCGCTCTCGTGATATTGATTGTACGCAATGCCATTTTCGGGAAAACCGGGCGAGATGACTTCTTCCGGTTGCACCAATCAGATTTCGCGTCATCCCGTCGTGACATTTCATCCAATGGATGGGGCAACGATGAATTATTGTACTCGCAGCGTATCATCTTCAATCTATTCATCATTGGTACGTTCTCTTTCACTGGATATGCAATACATTCATGAATCACGTATGCAAGAAACGGACGAGCAAGGTCTCCTCTTCGTCCTTAGCTTCGTGGCACAATCGCCCAAGCAAAAGCAATTTAATAATCTACCTGACAGAAATTAAGAAAAATTGAGATCGCGATTGTTGTGTGGCATTACGAGTGCTGCTGACGATTCGCCAAATGACGCAATTGATCGAGACTAGCTTATCAAATGGAATGATCACGCATTGACGCCCAGGCAATCGTTTCTAGGCGGTCTTTACGATAGCGTTCGCGGTGATGGCACTCCGTGATGCTACAGCCTTTCCGGATCCCACGACAGCGAATCGCTCTCGCGATTTCGAGCCATTAAACGCCCGCATCGAAACGCCCCCTGGTCTGGGGGTTGAACTCTCTCTTAGTGCAAGCCACGTTCCACCCCCATTTTCGCACCCCAATTCCGTGAAAACGTCCGGGAGCGCCAATGACTTCTCCATTCCCCATGCAACCCTGTTCCACTTGTTTACCATTGTATTGTCTAGCTGAACGATGAATGCTTCGGCGACGAATCGGGCCAATTCCTAATCGTCCTGATTCGACATGGATCGAATAGTCCTTTCACTTTTCTCATGCCTTATCGTCGCATCGCATAATCAATTGGCGTGTACTCCAAGCCCCGTACATTTGCTCGTCTAATCGTTCCCGCGAATTTATGCTTGCCTGCCACTTTTGTGTGTCATCCAATAATCGTGGTCCTGCTCCTCCTGGACTCCCGGTAGCGGTGTGCCCAAAACGGATTCAAGAACGACTTCATTTCGACGTATGCCACTGGGATGTGTGGACAAAAGAGGAAACAGAAATTCTATCAGCGTCCATAAATATCACGATGTTCCATGTGCGCGCTTAGGGCATTGCGTGCATTGTCATAGTTCGTGGAAACTACATCGTGGTAGAGTTTGTATCAATGACCATGCATAATCTCTCTTACCAAGCAGAGGACGTAACAGCACGACATCGTTGGAGTTTCTGGACATGATTCTCAGCATGTACGTATGAATATTAATTACACTACGGGTGACAATTGTCAGGCTCTTAGAAATGGAAAGGAGGTAGACGAACCTCGAGACCGAATGAAATCTAGGGCCCTTGATCCCTTCACCACTACATGTCATGC
The DNA here is from genome assembly GCA_951751655.1 of Ophion costatus. Lineage (NCBI taxonomy): Eukaryota > Metazoa > Arthropoda > Insecta > Hymenoptera > Ichneumonidae > Ophion > Ophion costatus. The sequence continues at coordinate 23,820,177 of OX632359.1, read as the reverse complement.
TACGTTCCAGCGAGCGGAGTTCGGTGACCCGTTCGTAGCCGTACTCGCCATTTGTCTTTTTTATATTTTCCAATGGAATCCCAATTTCGATTCGTATAGTTGAGTGAGAAAGCACATATCGATGTACTACTCAGCGCGCCGCTACTTTGTAACTCACTAGAATTCCAACATTGAGCTTCATACGCAAGTGTACGGTCATGAATATCCGGTTCAAGTTCGAGTACGTGGTAATGCTACTGCATGTACCGAGCACACGTTGTTGCACTTGCAGTGCAACATTACAACGCCCTTTGTCGCTCGGATGTTACCCTAGTACGTGTAAGTACTCGCGCACGAGTTCCCGAGTGCCTCGGTGCACGAGAACCCACTGCAGAGACTATCGAAGCTTTCCCGGTGCATCGGCTGCAGTCAGCAGCGCATACGGAAAGAAAGAGGAGGCAGGCGACGATGGCATGCGGTCCTTGCCCCCCAAGAGTACCATGAGCACATACCAACATAAACAGAGACCTCTCATGCGCTGCCGAATCTTCAAAGGCCCTGCCTCTGCATCGGGATGTTACCCTGATAAAAAAGCGTGGGTGGAATCTCGACGAGGAAACCCTTTAGTTCTTACTCTAAAGTACGACGACAAATCCAACGATCTTACGAGAGCAGCCCGCGTATTCTTCAACACGCGTTTTCGCTCTCATCGGGGCTTTGTTATGGTGTATTGCATGCTTCCTCTTCGTTGTTCATTTGATGCCGCGATGGTTCTTCGACCAAACGGTATCAGCACCTAGCGCCGCCAAAACCATTTTATCCTCGTTCATCCAGCCGACGCCTCGTACGCCGGGAAACGACAGTTTCCGAAGAGCGAAACGACGAATCAGAGGAGCATAAGAAACTGGGTAGTTTTCGAACGAGTATCCGTTGGCCGCTTTTTTAGCATTAACGATCGGTACGGCGACGCCGCCAACGACGTGTAAGCTCCTCACGATTCTCTTCACTAACTCACTCTACCCAACGGCTTGCCCGGCATGTTCGCTCACTTCCACTTTTTCCTCGATTCCGGACCAGGAGTAGGTAGTGTCCCGTTTTGTGGTCGCCACCGTCGTACCACCGGACCAGCGCGCAATACCTTCTTCCCCGTCCTGTATTCTTGATCTGAATATGTGAATATATTTTATTCAACCCTTTGCCAGCGGGCCTGACATTAAATTATTTCTATTGCGGGGGGAGGGATCACAACAGGGCTTCCAGACCATTGCAGATTCTGCTGTATCAAATGGAAATTCCAAGATACCTTGACCACGGATCTACAAACACACCGGGATCACAATTCCCAGCAGAGTTTTAGGCATTCTATCGACTACGCCCACCACCGTGGGCCGAACTCTGTTCCACTTCTAGCCACCGATTCGAGGCGAGATCCCTTCCCTAAATCGCTTCACCCAAAGCAAGCATCATCAGGGGATATATTGTGGAACGCTCGGCTGGCAGTGTGTGTCAGCGCGCCACATTCTTCAATGAGATTTCATTGCCCAGCCAGGCAGCCTGCGCAGAGGGTCAAAGTTTACCGATGGGAGGCTTAATATTCCGAAAACTAGCGCCATGGTTTAGAAGCTGACAGGCAGGTCTACCGAAGGAAGGAAGGGACCTTCAGGTAGCCCCTGCGTCAAGCCTCTCCCTATATTCGCCATCTCCAATACTGACACGTCTCTTCGTACGACCTGCGAGTACCTTCTGTTAGCCTGGGAAACGAAGATCAAACCAATAGACTACCGATAGGCCTTCGAACATCGACTCGATTGGGAAAAACGCTTTACCGACGAGGTCATTATTATATTAACATCAAGCCGTCAGTCACTGCTCTGTCTTTGTCTCGCCCTACCTCAACATTTCTTTGATCATATTAGTCTGCTCTGTCGTCTGTCTTTCTCTATGTATATTACCATCTTTCGCTTTACTCTGCATAATATGGGCCACGTCTTACGAATGCTATGTAATCATTGCTTGATGATACCCAAACCAGGAGAGTCAACCTACAGATGAAGAGTGCGATTCAAGATCTCAACGCTAGGTTGTAGATTATAAAATTATACGGTTTGGAATATATACTCACGTCCACACACGATGCATGGAGGTATGTGTGTTGGTGTTTGAATTTCCTCCCTTGCAGGCTCTTCGATTCGATAATTCCATTCTAAGAACTTCTCGAAGGGCTCATACCCTGTTTCGCCGTCGCGTTATGACGCCATTGATCTGACACGTTATTGGACTTTCGTCGAGTGTCTAATGGCCAAAGACCTCGACCGGGGCATCTGTGCTCACTCGAGCTGGGCTGCTGATTAGCGACTACATGGAGCGAGGATTTCTTTCGCCGTTTTTGAACTTGCCTGCAAACAGGTTTTGAGGCTCATTGGGGTATCCGTTGAGGCGTTAGATAGGGCACGTAGGAAATGCGGCTTTTCGAAAGCACACAAAGCCTCGACCAACCACCACTCGGTACGAATATTAGAATACCTTCTTCTCTCTTATGAATTCCTCATTCCGATGTGTGACTCGACGCACTTGGGCAATCAACGTTTTATTTTCTTAGAGGCATATGAACGCTTTTCTGGTCACATATGCGGGTTTTGTGGTGCCGTTGCTTTACCCCTTAAAGGTACGAGGAGTCGTACCTTCTTAGACCCGAGACTATGAACCAGAGTTCTTAAATGCATTCAACGACTCGTAGATTCGTAGGCGCGTGCATGTGTGTGTGTGTGTGTGTGTGTGTGTGTGTGTGTGTGTGTGTGTGTGTGTGTGTGTGTGTGTGTGTGTGTGTGTGTGTGTGTGTGTGTGTGTGTGTGTGTGTGTGTGTGTGCGTGTGTTGTGTGTGTGTGTGTGTGTGTGTGTGTGTGTGTGTGTGTTTGTGTGTGTGTAGGTGGAAGCTCTTCTACAAGCAAACATCTCTTCCTCGTCCGCCTACGCCCACATCCATAAAAGTGAGGTGAAACGAGAAAGTGATAGGAAAGTTCGGTTTTCCCATGCGACTCATGCTTCTCTGGTCGCGCCGGAAGGAGCCGATTGATTGGAAACGGCCGGAAGGATTTCACCTGAACCAAACAACCGCTCACCACCACCAGCCTTCGGTGAATCCAGCGAACGTGGGTAGAGGGAAGAGGGACAGAGTGTAAAGGAGACTTGCAGATTACACGAACTCGGGTCATATGCATCCCTGATATCAAAAAACAGCGGTACATTTTTTTCATCGAACGAGAATCAAAGGAACGATTTTACAGTCAAATACATGAATGAGCAATTAGAGCAATTTTTGCACCGAAGAGTACAATGCAATTTAATTGTACGCTCAACGGAATTCGTAAGGTATGCAACCACAAATAGCGAAGTTACTAAGATAATATAAGAAAATTTAATTACGAACCCTATTATTGATAGGAGAAAGATGGGAAAAAGTTGCGGTATTGACAATTAAGATATTTGTTACTGTGAAATTTCGAAATTCCCAAATGATCGTTAATTCAATTTAAGAGACATTTTGTTTCACAAATTCGGGAAGGTTTATAAGCGATTTCAATTGGGTAGGTAAACAGATTTTTGAGTTCGTGACATTATTTCAACTATTAATATTGAAGCTAAACATTTAGGGGGTATTGAAAGAAATATTTTTTCAACGCCATGTGGTTGGTGTCCCAAGCGTGCAGGGAATCACATGACGAGAGTCGCATTCCTGCTACCCTGACAACCTGTTTACCGTCTCGATAATCCCCCTTTCAGTACTAACGAACCGTGCCGAAGCTTTTGTGGCCCTTCTCGCTTTCATGTTGCCTTTAGGAGATCCTCCGAGCGGGTGTCCGAGCAAATAATACGGTAATTGGATATAATGATAATCCAACGAACAAAGGAAACGCTTGGAAAATATCAGGGGCGCAGAAGTTGAGGGAAGTCGCGAGACAGGGTGCGGAAAGCTCTCTATGCATACGTGGGACAAAGATGGAGAGACGCACGTGGTGAGATATGCCAAATACGTGCAAATAGTAATCTTTTATCCAATTTTATATGCAACAGGTCGGTAAATATTGTGTTGAGAACTTAGACGAAACATTTGCAAAATATACCGTAATATTGCGCAAAAAAAATATTGAATACGTGAAGATTGAAATGATCTATCTGTAAGTAAAAACATTTAATTTACTGTCTATGCTATATCGTTGGAAATAAAATTAACTGCCCTCGGACTTGTTAACTTGTATTCTAATGCACTGAACATTTGCACAAACATATTTTCATTTTCTGTCAAAGTGAACTAAATATTCTTCCTACATTATTAGGTTTCCTGTATAAAGAAATGTCCAACATTTATCTGGACCATGCAAGATGCTGTTTTTCGCCAAATTTTTTACTCGTATTTGCTATTATTTATCGACAATTGTACCGAAGAATAACTCGAAATAATCGGTTCCTATTAATACTGCCATGTTCCATGAGCCGTAATTTCGTAGTGGCTTCTATCGATCTTTTAGTTAAGTATCACACGCTGTTGGCCCGGGGAAAAGTCAACAGCTTCGGAGGGTGAGCATGTGGAGGTTGCCGGATAAGGGTTGCAGTAGCCATGGAGTCACACTCCTATACCAACACACGGTCACACGCACACGGTGCGTTCCCAGTGATTATTTCGCTCTGCCCTACGAAGGAAGGCCGACAGGCGGAGGACGCGACGGCTGAGCGGAATTTGTAAAGGGGGAGAGAACCGGGAATGCCGATTGACCTCTTTCATCTTCTATACGCCGGCTAACATTTCTATGAATGTTTCGTAGCCGCCCACAACACTTTCCTCTTTTTTCTTTAATTCCGGAGAGCGTTTCACCGATTTGGAGTTCCGACTGGTACGAATCGTTTTATACGCTTTTTATCCCCTCACCAAAAACGTAAACGTACTCAGTGAATGAAAAAAAATATATTCGGCACAGCTGGCTGCTTCGGTAATCCCCCAATAACCCGCACGTGGTGCAAATGAAAATGTATAAAGCAGACGTAGGGCCATCGGAGACCCTCGGTCTCGCGATGGGTTTCAACGTTCTTGGTTCGCGCGTTTCGAGATTTCTTTTGGGTTATTATTTCCTGGTCTGTGTCACCGCATGCCTTTTATGCGGAGTTACTCACGCGTACACGTGTAAATTCATTAGGAATCAGTCTTTCTCTTTCCATCCGTATATTTCACAGGGAACGATGAAGAAAGGGGTAGAAAATACCATTCAAGAAGTGACTGGGACAAAATTAAGGGGTGAGATGCAGTCAGAATATTTTAAAAATCCATTTTTTTTTACATTTTCTTGAAGTATGATGCTTCGAAAATATTCCCTAAAAATTTTAAATCAATCCGATGAATAGTTTCCGGAATATATTACAATTAGTGAAGAGACGTCGTGTCCTCGTGGCAGGTAGCCGACGGCAGTTGCAAGCAACCGGTTTCAAACGCGCCCCCCCCCCCCCCCCCCCCTATTATTAACGATAATACCCGGGAAGGCAGAATGCTTCGAACGCAACAACAAATTGATATTTCGGAAGCTTCCACATCGGCATAAGCCCTATTAGATGAGCCAGGAATTGATGATTCGATGTAAGTAATTTTTTAATTAGTATTTTTATACATAAATCAAGTGTAAAATTGGAAAACTCTTTCAGAAATTTTCGAAAATGTATTACTCAAAAACTATGCACTTTAGCAAAATTTTATAAAGAATACATTCGTTTTAAAATTGCCCGAAATATTTTTTAAAAATAATTCATTCCGAAAAACTTTAATTTTCTGGAAAATTGTTTTAACAATTGGCTATAAACAGTTGAATGCTTGACTTTTCGCCCAAAAACTGTCATATGCGGATTCAGCTAATCAAAACACCTAAAAAAAATTTAGCTTCATCCATCGAGCTCAAAATTTTACGAACATATAATACCGTATCCACATCGAAAAACTAAGGATGTTGTCCCTATGAAACATGTTAATGTTAATTGTTCAATAAATAACTTCTTAATCGTCATGAAATGTTTACACAACCTCCTGAATACTTCATGTAAAAACATACCAAATTTTCAGAATTCTATCATCATTACTTCAACCTCCTTAAGGGTTGAAATAAAAAATGATAAGAAAATGCTGAAAATTTCGTATGTTTTTGTATGAAGTATTTAAGAGGTCGTGTTAAAATTTCACGACGATTAGGAAGCTCGTTATTAAACAATTAACATTTTGTTAGGAACAATTTTTAAAAGAATTTAAAAAAAATTATCAATCAACTTAATTTTGTTTCCGTTGCTTTCAGTATATTGTAGATATTACAAAATTGAGAGGTCAAAAAAAAACTTATTGCAAAGTTACATCAGTTTTCATGAGAACACGTTTAATTTGTGAATGTCAATTGTTTAATGACGAGCTTCCTAATTGTCGTGAAATTTTTACACGACCTCTGGAATACTTCATACAAAAACGTACCAAATTTTCAGAATTTTATTATCATTTGCGATTTGGGACTCAACATCCTTAAACGCGTTTTTTCTCGCAACTCTGTTTTTCAAATCGGTGACCACTATAATTCAAAAACCACTCGATGGATTTTCATGAAATTTGATGTGCTTATTGATAGCATTAAAAACTAGTCCTTCGTCGGAGAATTTAACGTTTTGTTGAAAATTTATATTTTTTATAACGATAAACGAGTGATTTTTTGATCGAAAATCAAAATTTATCTGTCAGAAACCGCCATTTTGTTAATTTTTTACAAAAAGCTTCGATTAAAGACTAGATTTATTATTAAACTAATTATTTTTTTTGGTTCTTTGATGTCAGATGATCCAGTAAAATTTTATGATGGTCACCGCAATGCACTACATCCCGAAGGGGGTCCGACAAAGATGGCGATATTTTTATAAATAATTAATATGTTTCTTTGAAAATTGGTACAAGTTAAGTTGAAATATAACATAAAAATTCTGTGTAACCACTTCTGTAAAACAAATTTAATTAGGATAAAAAAAATTATTGGAATTGCTCGTTTCTTCACGCCTTTGACTGCCTCCCACTCCTTGAAGATACAGCCTGACTAGAAACCTTGCTCTGGCCACAAGAAAAACCTGATCATGCATCCTGATTTCTTTTCCCGGCCTTGATCAGGATTTTCATCAAGCCTGATTACTTTTTAAATGCGGTCCCTGACTTCGGCCCGACCCGGATGAAAAATAACATTCTTCATTGCACTGCCAAAAAAATATTTAATTCAAATAGTATTTTCTTGTGTAACGGCCTACTACGATCATATTTGTTCCAAATATATTTTTTAGAATATAGAATATAAAAAAAGAATATTTCATAACTCCAAAATAAAACGAAATACTCCATTTAGTGTTTTACCACAATGTAGCCACAAAGATTTTATATCATGACTCGTCATTTTCTGACCTGATGAAATGTTTTTGTTTGAAGCAAATATTTCGCCGCCTCCACATGAAATCGAACCTACAACCTATCTACCCATAGTTACGCACGCTACCGTTACGCTACCGAGTGTTTGTAACATCTTCTCCGCAAATATACCTAGCATGAGAGACCATATCAATTACTACAATTACTTGTTGTATCACATAAACTATATCAATTAGTTAATATCATTATGATAATTACAGAGTTTTATCAAATATCATATGCTATAGATTTTTTAAACATAACCTCTATATATATGTACACTAGGCCAAAGAATTAAAGGATATTGAAAAAGTCCGCCAATTTTAGGGTCATTTTCAAATAGCTGTAACTCCTCGAAAAATGGTCGTACAGCAAAATAAAAAAAAAGCGAATTGAAAGTGTGAATCTCTAGTTATGAGATATTGAGCTCAAACATTTTTTCCATCAGCCAATTTTTAGTAGCCATCAAGAAACCGAAGTAAACTTTTCTTTTTTAATTTTTGCTCATTTTTCACAGTCTGCACGGATTTTACCAAATTTTTTTGCATGATCGGATTAAAAGAATCGTGTAGCTGGATTACTCCCCTTTAATTTGAGCGGTGGGAGAGCTCTGTACGATTTTTCCTCACTGAGTTATCGATGTTCAAAGCAAATATGACACTTTTGACTTTGATGACTGATTACTCGGAGACTAATGGTCACACAGAAAAAAACCAGAGGGTTTTGGAAACTTTGAAGTATTCTCTATAAGATGCTTTTATCATTTTTTTATCAAGATTTTTTTTTACGCGGCAAAATGGATTTCAAAAAACGTGAAAAATGGCCTACGGGCTGCTCCTTTCACAAGCTCGTTTGTTTCATTATCGAGTAATATTTCAAGCGGTTAGAGCCCGAATCGAAAAGTTTTTTTTGCCAGTCTGATATATATAATGATACTCTCTCTTTCTCTCCTCTCCACCCTCTCCTCGTCGATGTGTGTACTGAAATAAAGGCAGAACATTAATTTAAGCAAATAGAAAAATGTTGTCTCTGCGAAAATTCTATTTAATTTAAATTGTAAAAAATTAAAAAGATGCATAGAGTGGACAATATGTCTTGGCATTTTGACGACGTTATATAGTTCGTCTGGTGTTTGACAAGACATTAGGCCTGTGAAAGGCGCCAAACTGTATATAGGTCCAGTAACTTGATGATTGCGTGGAACTAACGGGATCAGGCGAATTGATGTAGGCCGTAAATCCGTTTGCCTGACTACCGCCTGAAATTTGCCGGATCAGGTAAATCTAGGCACACCGTAAGTAAGGCCTCCGTACTCCAGCGTGGTCAGATCCGGATAAACTGTCCGGTCAACCTGACAATATTTCTACTTGAGAATAATTATCGAAAGAAAACATGCACGTTGCTTAATCGTCATTTAATTTCGTTCACAAAGCGTGCGTGATGACCAAGGCGATTTTTCAAAATTGGCTTCTTCATAGGAGAAGCTTTGTGAGCAAAATGGGTTCTGAAGAAAGTGATTGTTGCACAGATGTTTAATTTTTTCATTTATTGAATAAAAAAACAGTTTTCTGACAATTTGAGCTCCCTTATAACCGAATCCTTTCAACGATTCAATCAACTTACAGTCCCAAGATAACTCGTAAACACTACACACTAGTTTGTTAAACGTTTCAGAGATTTATAACACAGCTCAACAGCGGATTCGGTGTCGCAAAAATGTATATTTTGTCTAAATCTTATCTCGATAGTGATCCTATTCTAACACTTAACCCTAGAACTAAAAACCGATTTTTTCGACGTTTAAGAGGTTTGCTCATTTTATACGCTAAAAAGGCTATTATAGTGTATATTATAAGTCTTGATGTAAAAGTAGTTACACTTAATAAATACACTTTCGAAATACTTTTTTAAAATGTTTTAATATATTTATGTAACCCGAACAAACCTTAAACGCGTTTTTCTCGCAACAACGTTTTTCGACGACTTGTTGATAACATCTTCGAAACTACTGAACCGATCCTCATGAAATGATAACCACATATTTTTTACCACTATAGCTGTAGCGCATATCAACGATTTTTCCAATTTTGATATTAACTTTTTTTAGACCAAAACGGTGAAAAAGAACACGTTTTTTTGTGTTTTTTTTTCGAAAAATGTTCGCCATGTCCTTAGTTTTGCATATGTCAAACATTGTATGATATGCGCTATAGCCGTTAACATGCTGAATCTAAAACCGTTAGATTTTTTTCTTTCGGATGGTCCATCTCCGAGATTTCATCAACAGCGCAGACCGACAATTTTGTTAGGACATTTTTTAACTACCGTTTTCGTCTATTAATACTTAAATATATAAAAAGTGACTTATGAAATACATGAAAAGTGACTTGAATAACTAAATAAATGTTTTAAATGTATTTCGAAAGTGTATTTATTAAATGTAACAACTTCTATAACAATATCTATAATATAAACCTATCAAAAAAATGTATGAAAATAGCCTTTTTAGCGTCTAATGTAAGAAGACCCCTTAAACTACAAACCGGGGTAAATATTTACCCCGCATGTTTCTTGTTCGTAACATCGTTCTGAAAGCAGTTTTTTTCAGGCAGAAGAAAATGGTAAAAAACAAATTCAATTTCATTAAAGTTTCGTCTGTGAAAAATCGATTTAAGGATGTTGAGTCCCAAATCGCAAATGATGATAAAATTCTGAAAATTTGGTATGTTTTTGTATGAAGTATTTCAGAGGTCGTGTAAAAATTTCACGACAATTAGGAAGCTCGTTATTGTACAATTAACATTCACAAATTAAATGCTGTCTTATGGAAACTGATGTAACTTTGCAATAAGTTTTTTTTTGATCTCTCAATTTTGTAATATCTACAATATACTGAAAGCAACGGAAACAAAATGAAGTTTATTGATAATTTTTTTTTATTTCTTCTAAAAATTGTTCTTAACAAAATGTTAATTTTTTAATAACGAGCTTCCTAATCGTCGTGAAATTTTAACACGACCTCTTAAATACTTCATAGAAACACATACCAAATTTTCAGAATTTTCTCATCATTTTTTATTTCAACCCTTAAGGAGGTTGAAGTAATGATGATAGAATTCTGAAAATTTTGTATGTTTTTACATGAAGTATTCAGGAGGTCGTGTAAAAATTTGATGACGATTAAGAAGCTATTTATTGAACAATTAACATTAACATGTTTCATAGGGACTCAACATCCTTAAATATCTGAAAGCGCTAAATAACGGCCAAAACCTCATTTTGAAAACCAACACCTGGGGTAGACATCTAAGCCGGTTTGTAGTTCTAGGGTTAATATTGATGTACATAAGAACACGGAAATTTATATTTGTTTAATGTACTTTTATCGAAAAGTTACAGTTTTATTAAATATTTTCACATTGAGTAAGCTTCTTTTTCGTGATTTTTTCGAGTGAGACTTGTCGCGGCAGTCACGCACAAAACTCCAAACATAATCAGCCATCATGTGCGTGTGTGTGTGTGTTCCATGTTCCCTGATCCTATCTTCCATAGTTCGGACGTGTTGGTGGAATCGTTTCCATGCTGTTCACTAAAGCAGTTAAGATTTTTCGCCAATTAATTCTGATCCTTTTTTTCTATCCCAAAATAAGAAGAAAAAAACAGTTTTCACGAAATCTGCCATTGATTCTCTATATTTTTCTATATCATAATCTCCGCATATATAAAAAAATGTGATAAAGCAGTTCGAACAAGCTCGTATCCGCTTTGCGGTCGTCGACATATTACTGAATTAATTTATAATAGCAAATAAGTTATAAAAAGAAAATTCTGGAATGACCTGCTAACGACACTTACTATGAAATAAAAATTAATTTTCAAACTCTGGATAGGAACTTGAAATATAGGTTGGTATATGTCTCAGCAATAGTCACTTGACAAAAAATCATACGAGTTTGGCCAACACAGAATTTTTATTACTTGCGTAATTATTTGTGATGACAATAGATTATAAGTAGAGTATAAGTAATAGATTATAAGTAAATTACAGTAAGCGGGTTATTTAAAGCTTCAAAAAGGTTGCTGTCTAAAACATTTCCCCGAAAATTAAGCTCCCTCAGGATCTGAACCCTTTTACCAACTCTCACGAAATTTAGTCCGAAAACTCCACATTCGATACTTTATTTTTATATAAGAGATGTTCAACGGGAAGTTACCGTCAAGAGGCATGAAAAATGCATGATCCTCTGGGATTTTTTTAAATCTGAAATAAATCCTTTTAGAGATGGGCTTCAGTCTATTTTATTCTTCTATCAATGGAGAATAATGTCAATTTTATTTATAATAAAACATCCAAAATGCCGGCTCCAGCGTTCGTTAAATAAAGCCATGCACGGCGTGCTTTGGTTTGCGCGGGGCGCTCCACAGCTTTGCCAATTCACCTGCAGCAAAAACGGGTAAAACATTCTTAAACTAGACTAAATTTGGAGGGTCTCGTAGTTTTTTGTTATCTGAAAAACCGCTGGATAACAAAACGGCAGCCGTTTTAAAAAAGCCCAATTTCTTCGCCTGATTTTTTTCGCTTCAACGGACGAATAAAATATTTCGGAATCAATGTTTGACCGAAATCGCTTCCCGAAGGCCCCGCAAGTTAAATTTTCATTCAATTGCGCAGATATTCATGTGAACCGGTTCATCCATGGAAGCTGTAGAGCACTCCGTCCGTTGAAAAACGCTATTTCCAGAAAAACGCGATTTGACGTTTAACGTTATAAAAAATCGTATTAAATGTTTGTTTTTGGCAACCCAAACAAACGAACCCACGTGTTCTAAGCCCTTTAAGAATATAAATTATGTTTAAAAAATCGAATTTTTCATCACCCTGAACCCGTCTTTTGCCTGATATCCCGAAAACTGTGAAAGTTACAGCGCTAAGAAGCATTTTCTAGCAAATCGAAACATCCGTTTCACTGGTATTCGTTGAATTCATTCAGACCTTATTTCGTACGATTTGTGTGGTTTGTTGTTTATTTTGGTTAATATTTCTTCATCAACTTTTGCATGCCTTCTTGGGAAACAGTCCGGTGCTTTGCTTCAACGAATCGATCGTGGCCCTCTTGACATGACGTCTCTCCGTTACGTGACAATAAGGCTTTAGTCAGAACTAATGCTACCGTAGCGAGCTCGCATGTTGCTCTGCTACTTCACCCCAAGATTCTTTTGTCCTCGGCGAATCGAAAGCCTAGGGTTCGTCCGTCGAGCTCGCTCCTCTTTGACCGCTCGAAACGAGGTAGCATATCCGGCCGAAGAATGGGACATAAATACGTCGCGTGACTGTAAACCGTAAAGAGAAACACACAGCGAGAGAGAGAGAGAGCGAGAGAGAGAGAGAGAGAGGCGACTGTCTGGGGGAAAAGGGGAGAACAAGTCGAGCCTCGGTCGAGTCGACGGGAGGCTTCAAGGCTCGTCCAAACACGCGCAGGGTGGTAAAACATTCGTTATTTCTCGAACCTCATATTTCCCTGTGACGCGGAGGAGTTACTCCATTGTCCTCAGCTTTCTTGGGCCACACTCTAAGACGTTTTATTTTACGTTTTTTTTCTCTCCCGAAACTATGTCCATTTGTCTCCCTGCACGAAAGCTCTTGCCTGCCACACTTCACTATAATTTTCTACCAGGAGTCCCCCTTGCTTCATCTCGGGAAGGCATTCGATCGTTATTGCGGATCGGAATGATCCAGATGTTAAAAATAGGATCTAACCTTGAGGAGAATCCAAGAAATATGATAAAAAATATATCTCGGAATTTCTGCATTAAAGAATCTGTCCTTTTACGAGCTTCTTTCGGTTACCAACTCCAACTCTATTATTCACTCCTTGCACCCCGTGCCTGATTCTTACTTACTCATAATGCCCTGGTAGCAAGTGGCGATGGGTCGGAAATCGAAACAGATTCGAAAGCCTCAACGTACTTATGTGTTCCAGTCACTTCACGGGACGGCCTCACAGCCCTCGATTGACCAATGCCCGAGTATTTTCGTGTCGTAGTTTCGTTTCTTATCGGTTACAGGGAGTATACTCCTGGCAATATCCCTATGGCTCGGCGGATCTAGCCGTGTTATTCAGAGTTGAGTGTAATTCCATTTATAAATACGAATACGAATTTATTCACATCGTGATTTTCTGGTCAATATAAATACAAATTTATTCATACTTCACTTATTGTAAATACGAATACAAATACAATTGTGTTCACAAATATTCTGAAAATACAAATAAATTCACAGAAAAAAATGTGAATATTTACAAAAAATCCTGTGAATTGAAAAAAAATCACATCCAAATCTATGAATGCAAATGTATTCACAAAAAATTGTAAATCCAAAAAAATTCACAAAATCAGTTGTGAATTTTTTCGTATTCACAAATTAAAATCAAATTTACAATGATTAGATTAAAATTTACACCAAAAGTGAGTTCTTACGTATTTTGAGAGAAAACATTGCATCGAGTCAAAGAAATTTTTGCAAAAAAAGTTGTGAGTTTCAAATATTACATTATAAATATGAAAAAAATCACAAAATGAGTTGTGCATTTCCTCAAGTTGAAGAAAATTAAAATCGAGTTGACGACAATTATATTAAAATATTACATCACAAGTGAGTTCTTACGTATTTTGAGAGAGAACATTGTGTTGAGGCAATGTTTTCTCTCAAAATACGTAAGAAATCACGTTTGGTGTGAATTTTAATATAATCATTGTGAATTTGATTTTGATTTGTCTTAAATACGAAAAAATTCACAACTTATTTTGTGAATTTTTTTGTACTTTCAACTTTTTGTGAAAACATTCGCATTCATAGATTTTGATATGATTTTTTTTAATTCACAGGTTTTTTTTGTAGATATTTACATTTTTTGTGAATATTCACAATTTTTTCTCTGAATTAATTTGTATGTTCAGAATATTTGTGAATACAATTGTATTTGTATTCGTATTTACAATAAGTGAAGTATGAATAAATTTGTATTTATATTCAGATGAAAATCACAATGTGAAGAAATTCGTATTCGTATTTATGAATAGAATTACGCCCATCTCTAGTGTTGCTAAGCATACAGGGTTGAATAAAACGCGAGTGAAAGGATGCTGAACATTATTTTACTCAAAAAAAGTAGTTTTTGGGATTTATCACAATTTTTTTCGACCTCTATGACGACATAAACGAATGTGAATCATTATTGCTGTGAATGTTATAGATTCCCCGTGTCGTGTTTTTTCTGTTGCTGTAAGACAGAAACTTAAAAAATGACAATGTCGTGCGAGAAAAATCGTCAGGGTAATGATTTTTTTACCAGCAAACCCTTCTGAACCCTCAAAATGACAGAGCTTTCTTCTAGTTGTGTTTCTCTATAACGTAAATTTTATTTTAAAAACGATGGCATATTCGATTCCAAAAATGACTACAGTAAAACGACGCATGTATATCAGTTTTGTTCGTATTGAAATTTGAATATCAGGGCTACTACTCTAGCAACACCGACAACTCGCTGCATTCTCATGCTGCCCTAATACAATTGACGTCTGGGCGACTTATCTTTCTGCAGCCTGAATAAATTGGAGTTATAGAACCCGACACGAAAGGGAACGAGACAAATGTCCATTTCAAAAGGCATCGGTGGTTGTTGGTTTCAAGCGGCTGCTCAAATCCTTTCGATGTCAATTACGTACAGGGAGACAATAAAGACATTACTTTATATATATAAAGTATTCGACGTGAATCCGGTGGATTTTTTCCCTGACCCCCGCCAATACGATTAATTTTTTAAAATCTGATTCCATTGACTCTAAACCCTTACTCAAACATTTTTTTTTCGAAAAAAAAACGCCCCGGTTTAAAAATCTGAAAAAATTCCCAAAAATGCGTGATTATATGCAAAAATGTTCAAGCTTCCACCCGCAGTGGAAGTATGATTTTTTCTTTGCTAAAGATGACTTCAATCGAAATTAATACCAGAACTTTTTGGCTGCTAACTGTTTACGGTCCGTGATTGTGATTTGGTTATTCAAAAATAGTCTAAAAAATTCATTGTGGGTATCAAAATATTTAAGTATCCGCCCGAAGTAAGCGGTTCTTGAATATTTCGGATTTTTTAAAACGTTAATCGCTCAGAAATCATAGAAAAAATCATACTTCCACTACGGGTGATAGCTTAAAAAATTGTACATATAATCACGCATTTTTGGAAATTTTTTCAGATCTTTAAATCGGGACGTTTTTTTCAGAAATTTTTTTTCCCTGAGGGTTGTTTCGAGAAATATTTTACAAAAATGAGGGTGTCTTTTAGAGTCAATGGAAGCAGATTCAAAAAATTTATCGAATTGGCGGGGGTCAGGGAAAAAGTCCACCGGATTCACGTGGAATACCTCATATATATATATTTATTCAGACGTTCGTTTTTCCTTTAGTTAGCCAAGCTCAAGCGCAAATCTATTAAATGTTAACATTTTTATCAAAATTTAATTTTTTAAGAAAATGCAAAATGTAACTAGTACCAAATAAATGAAACATGATTACGTTCTTTTCATTATTTTATTCCCGATAAGTACTCCGACATCGCGCTGAAATATTTTTTTGAACAATCTTTTTTCTCTCCTTTTCGAATATGCTCGATTGTGCCCATTGTAATTATTTTTAAATGATTCATGCCTTACATTTTAAAAAAATGTCTCTATGTGGACCTTTCGAGTCTACGTCGGTTTTAGGCAAATCCCCTAATATTCATGAAAATAATTTTTTCGTAAGAAATTCTTTCGATTATAAATCCGAAGCACTGAAAGGGCTGACTAATTTTGCTTACGCGCAGATGCACGTTAAGAATCGAAACGAGCGTCACAATATGAATCAAAAGATAATGACCTCAAGCTACGATTTCGAAGCGTGGGAACGGCACGAAATCAAAAACCTTGCGTGTTTTGATGATTTCCTGATTGTCATTCGTGCCGTACAGAGAAAAAAATTCCGTCGCAGAGTCGCTCGGACGATTGTATTGTTGCCGACGTCGGAGTAGTTCTATCGTCAGACGTCCGATGTCACAGCAGTGAGTGAAAAGCGGCCTGAACAGCAAGCCACAGAACCGACTGTGGTTTGAGTGAAGAAAGTTCGTGAGCGTGATGGGACACTCGACATCTCTGGTAAGCTGGGTACCAAGAATAACGATATCCCAGTGGGGTACTGTCTCTCCTTTCAGGAGATTAGGAAGCCTGTACGATGTCCAAGGACCGTTACGAAAGCATCGAGCATAATATCCTGATACATCGTCGGCTACACCAGATTCGTTCGTTATCACTAATGCAGAGAACTCGTGCTGCGCCTATACATTCAAATTTGTCACTTACGTTTACAATTTCAACAAATATCAATTGCATACTTGGATTTCCCAGCTACTGGCAGCTTAATTTGTTTTCCTTAAGGTCTTCAGTGATCTAAAAAATTGTTACAAAATGCAATAGCAAACTATGAATAATTTCTAGATGAAAAACTCTCACTGGGACTTATTGGAAAGAGTTCTAGTTACTCGTATTTAGGTTCAGAAACTGATTTTGTTTTTTTCCAATAGTGGTTGAACATTTAATTCACACGCTGATACCCGTTGCCTTTTCTCCCAATCATTTTCGGTGAACATTTGGTGCCATCTAAACTTCATATCGAATAATTCTTGGCCTAAGGATCGTACGGCGTGTTATTGGTTCCGTGCAGAGTATAGGGTGGGGGTAATGGAATCAAACGCAGCGCTCGCAGAGGACAAGAAATGCAATAAACTCGCCTATTCATATGTCAAATCTCTACGAGCGTGGTATGAAATTTTTGCAATCAAATTATAAACATCGTTTTATTATAACTTGGCCACAAAAGTTGCTGGGCAATCAATTGCAAAACATATCGGAAGAAATAGTAAATGCAAGTTTTATCGATTCCTAACGGTAAATTGGAAGTTAAAACCACGCAACAAATGGATAGCTCAGTGTTACCTTTAAAGAAGTTTTATGACACGAGGTTTAACTATTAAACTTGGGTCATGTTTTGTCCTTAAGGCTTCTACGTACCTGACGTGTTGAGCAGATGTCAACGGTTTTCCGTCAAATTGAGTTTGAGATTGGAAGTTAATATTGTGAGCTATATTCTCGAAGCCGGTCTTTAAAATTGTGCTCTTGTTGGTCTTAAAGCAAAATTTTATTTGCCATACTATAAAGCCGTGCAGCAACTATTTATGTTTGTTGAATTTTTAACAACAGTAATTATGAAGCTTCATTTTTATCGTCTTATAACATAATTACAAGTAAACAAAAATACATATTTTAAGGAAGTTTTACTTACTTTTCTTCACTTTCTTGGAAGGAAACGCTTCTCACCGTCTTTGGCCAAACAAATTGATTGAATGCAAACAAATCAGATGCAGTTGAGGTGTGATTGAAATTTGCATAATTAATCACAATATTATAACCACAATCATAGAGCCTTCGACAGAGCAGGCAAAAATACGAATGTTACGCGGCGCTAGTGTTGCGCACCGAGCCAATAATGGCATTTGCAGAATACTATGGGAACTGAACAAAAAAATCGTCATAACAGAGTCGACGTAAGGAATGACCACTTTAACGGACGTTACATATGAGTACTTAAGGTAGAACGAGCGCGCACTCTTGACTTCTATAGATTTTGTTCAAATTGTAACCGGACATTATTCATATCATTATTTATGTTTGAGTGAAATTTCAGTACAGTCGACTATTTAGATTGGGAGATAATGGGTTTTGTAATTGCAACTTTTAACACTGCAGGATCTGCATTGACCGACAGTCAGGTCACATAATTCATCGTACCATTCTATTATGGTTATAAATTTTGAAAAAAAATTATGTTTAGATAGCAAAATAGTTAGGGTACGAGTGAAAAAATTTGGATTGCCTTTACCATCCAGTTTTGCTAAATACGTTCAGTTAACACAGAATAATTCTCGGTCAAAAATATTTGTCCCCTATAATAAGAAGCCATATGGCAACACCGCAGAAAAGTATTGTTCAATATTTCAAGAAAAAAAAATTATCGCGTTCCGAAAGTTAAAAACTTTCATCCCAAAAAAATATTTGCGATATAAATATTAATATTTGATATTGCTTATGTTATCTTCATTAACAAATAAAAGTGTTGGTTAATTCATAAGTAATCGAAAACTTTGTTCGATTAAAAATTACTTCCAAGTAAAAATTTGTGTTGCAGTATTATTTTAAATATGACGCGCAAAGTTACGTCATTGGATACGTGGAGCGATATCACGGTATTGCCGTATGTCTGCTTATTATAGGGGTCAACATTTTTTTACGGAAAATTTCTCTGTCTAGATTTCAATGCACACCCTTCAGTGATAAAAGTTGCAATTTTAAAATCCATTATCTCCTAATGCACACCCTTCAGTGATAAAAGTTGCAATTTTTAAATCCATTATCTCCTAATCTAACTAGTCGATTGTTCTGAAATTTCACTCAAACATGCATAATGAAATGAACAATATCTGGCTACAATTTGAACAAAATCTATAGAAATCAAGAGCGCGCGCTCGTTCTACCTTGACATCTTTGATTGTCTATCTATACCGACCAAAATTCTACTTTGAACGTAGCAATGATTGAACATAGTTTTTGTTGCCGTCAGTTGTGACCTGATATTGCGGATGGTTCGCTCAGTGGAACCGTTTCGTGTCAGTACTTCGGTACTTTCGATTTCACTCTTTCATAAGAAACTCGCAATAGCAAGGAGTATGATGGTCACAGGTCACGAGTCGCAGGTTTGGCGTACCGAGTTGGTTTAGTAATGCTGTACCGCTTACGAGAACATTATCACCTTCCGATCTGACAGCGATCAGCTGATCGTAAAGGAACATGCGATACTCTCGTCATTTCAGGCTCACGAGTAGTGGAGAGTTACGAAAAACTAGTCTAATACGGAATCGATGGCTGTCCGATGTGTTTCCGGCGATTCGGGAAACAGTTCACCGGCCGGAAATGAATAAGTGAAAGAAAAGATTTGGCCGCTTGGTGAGGCATTTAGAAATTTGTAGAGGAGTCCCAGTGCGAGGGCATTTATGGAATTTCACATTGCAGGTTGCCCATGTATTCCTGATACCACTGACGTCTGAACGATTTGTCTTCAGTCACCGTATTCCTCTAAAGATCGTTTTATGGGTCGCTTAAACCTGCTCCCTCGGATCGTCCAATGGAACTCGACCGTAACAACATCATTCGTGTGGCACACAAAGCACGCCGGTCCGCATAGGCGTTTTATCATACGTCGTCCATGGAGCATGGTCTCGCCCCGCTTTATAAAGGGCGTTGCCCAGGCAACTGGTCGTACACCCAGCGCGCCAACAAACACATGAGTTCCTGGTTTCGAGTTTCCTAGCGTTACAAAACGTCGTAAACGATGCTGTTCGGGAGGTGGAGGACTCCCAGTTGTAGCCGGTTGGCTGCTGGAGCCGACTAAATCATGTTCACCAATACACACTTCTCCCTAAATTTTATATTCAATTTTACATGTCTTTCTTCATTTGTTCATACGCATTTTGCCCGTACTCGCCCAATTACGTTACTTCTTTTCAGAAGGGATCGTTACCGTACTTCAATTCCACTGGACTACGCCATGCCAATTCGTATCGATCTCCTTCGTCCTT
The DNA here is from genome assembly GCA_951751655.1 of Ophion costatus. Taxonomy (NCBI): domain Eukaryota; kingdom Metazoa; phylum Arthropoda; class Insecta; order Hymenoptera; family Ichneumonidae; genus Ophion; species Ophion costatus. Next base: position 23,800,011 of record OX632359.1, on the reverse strand, counting down.
GAGACTTGTCGAAAGTTTGCACTTTGAAATTTTTCTGTTACATGGTCAAATGTGGAAATGACCGATGAAAGGAACTTCGGATCCACCCAGGTGTAAATGTCATGGTCAAGTTGACTTGATTTTAATTTTTGGCAATACGGCTTTTACGCGCGTGGGGGAAAACACATATAGCATCAATTGCTTCGAGGAAAATGAATGGTCATCGACAGTTGAGAGAAAGTGGGACGCTTGCGAACCGAAAGCTTTTGAAGATATTAATTAAAGAAGTATGCAATTTCGTTGTGAAAAAGGTTCCATCAGCATATCGCCTTCTCATTGTTACGAGAAGCCCTCAAGCACAAATTCACAGGGCCATTGTTAATCCTTCGACTGCACTCTTCCGCCCCGGACCTCTGACTGCACACGGGGTCGATCCGACCCCGGACGGTTTTCAGATCGTTGTATTTCGGTAGATATGCATTTTTTTTCGTAGAGACGATTCTTTGAGTCAATGATCTTTATTTTATGGCCCAAAATTAATTTTTTAATAAAAAGAAAAATCAAGCGCTCAAACATTCGTTGAAAGAGGGGGATGCGTTGAAAAATACGTACTTGGACGGAAAAGATGATAATTTTTTTTTCCCAATGTAAAAACACTCCTTTGAGATTCTTAAAGAGGAAGACTTATAGATACGAAAAAGAAGACAGTGTCGCAGTCTTTTGAAAAAGTATATTTATTCAGAGGTTTGAATTCGATCATTTTCGGGATAATGAAAAATGGAAAAAATCGACTCCTTCGGCAGATTAATTGTTGAAAACGTACATTTTCCGCATTTTTTTTACTTCAATGACTTATTATTATTCACATTTACCGCAATCGACGCATAAGTACATCCTGTGCTCGTTGCGCGTAGCTTGCATAACGAACAGTTGCTTTTAGTTTTATGGTCGGCATTCTAAATACAGCATTTACCATAGTAGCGGAAAAATAAAAAATATCTATGAGCATTTTCTCTTGTAACTCGCTTACATGTAGTAATAGAACACCAAATTCAACAGAAATTTTTTTTTTTCACTTTCACCGCACTGCATAAACGGGATCGAGTCGACCCCAGGTCCTTTTTCGACAGCTGTCTTCAGGACACGGGCAAGATGTAGGATGGTGGCCGAGTGGCAACCTATAGAGAGTAGGAGTGAGGAGACATTCGAACGTCGCAGGCGGCCGAATAGATTACCCCATTTTGCGATACACTATGATGAAGACAAAAAAATGGGAACGGTTTGGAACCGATCTGGATATCTGGATTTGGAACCGATTTGACGTTTGGAACCGATCTGGAACCGATCTGATTTCATTTCTATTTTTACTGTTTTCAGATGAAAGAAAGTTCAATTTTAAACCCAAGAGTTCGAATTTCGTTATCATGTTGATAAAAAAAAACTGGCTATACAACAAACAGTACCAGTGAATATTCTGTGACATTTTACGAGGTGCTTGCGTCAGTTGCCGTATATTTTGGGGAGTATCAGGGAGCGGGTATACCCTGGGCGGATTCGTCCTCCACTCGAAGATGATCGCCTAATTGAATCGGCCCTCGAGTGAATTAGTATTCCGCGCCCTGCGTAATGGAGACCGTAGGGCTGAAAGGTTCGACTCGAGTTTCTTCGCGGCGCTCTGCTCTCCGAGTATGGGTGCACCAACGAATAGTGGCGAACTGGAAGGAAGAAGAGAGAGGCCAGAGAACAAAAGATCGCGATGAACGAGAAGTACGTTGCAATTGGTTTAAAGATAAACGGCTCCAACAGGAACCCATGAAACGTCGCAGGAGCATCGAGCCCGCATGGCGAACAACACAAAGAGTAACAGGTGTACGACGAGTCGGCTCACGCAGCTACACCGGTGCTGATGTTGCCATGGCGTCGAATGGGATTCGGGAAGGACGCTTTTATGCGCCGACATCGAGGGCCCTTTACGACCGGTCGACCTTAAAGGGCATACACCTACGCACTTTTATTAGGGAATCATGACAAATGAATAGGTTTCGTCACGAGCAGAGGCCCTTTGGAGCGCTCGAAGGGATCCCCCATGCTGTGGCGAGGATAATAAAGCGTCGAAGGGCCTGCGGAAACGGAGTTAGCGAAAGAACGAAACAGCGTTTGCAAGAGAATGCAAAATAAATGCAATTTTACTGCATTTACCATTTTTTTTAAATCGCTTTTGTTATAAACTATAGTCGCATTTGTATTTAACTGCTCAGCTAAATGTTGTCCAAAGACCTTTTTTTTGGGAAATTTTGACATACCTTGTGTCTAACTTATCTATAGATAACGCGGGTGAAAACTTGAAAAAGATATTAGCATCCATACCCTGCGTGAGATTTTTCAAATGTTCGAGAAACCCTCGACAAAGGGATGAAGCACCCCTTCTTTATCCCTCGTTCTGTTGCCAAGGGACAGGCCAAAGTGAAAGCCAAATCGATGAAAAGATATAACAGGGATGCATGAGGTAAGGATGGTTTAGATTTTCAAGGACTTCTTCATGGGAGAATTCCACGTGTGGCGTGGAGTATACAGCGGCAAAGGGCTGATGTAAATAAGAATCCTAGGAGTGAAGGATCGGAGAAGAAACTGGAGCTGGTTCGGTGAAGGCAGGTGCGCGATTTTTTCCTCCTGCGTGGGAAGTGCAACTACTTTTCGGGATATACCGATAACATTTCCTATAAATAAATACAGTAGTTGCATATTTTAATAATAAAAATTAAAAAGTTGATCGTTTTTGTCTTTTTTCACATTTTCGTCACTTTCGAACGAATTTATTTATAAGCATTAGTATTGCTTACGAATTTTGTAATACCTAGCATCTTACGATGCACAACAACATCGTACGATGAATGCGTTTACCGAAATGATGACGGAAGATTATCGATCGTTCGGTGATCTCTTGGCGATTGCACTTTGCACTGAGAACTGATTCGTGAACTCGGCATATACTTTTGCGTATCACGTTTCAGATTTTCGTCGGAAAGTTTTGAACGTTCATCATAGAGCAAACTCTACGACTTTTTCTGTAATTTCAGCCCGAGACTACAATTTTCGGTCATGCAAAGTATTTTGAAAAGTAGCTAGGATCGAACGATTTTTTCCCACAAACACAATTCACTGTTGAAGAGCTACTTGTATTGCATTTGAAAATGTATTTTAGCCGCATATTGAGTGGCTAAAATAATGTCATTGTGAGTGATTAAAATAATCTCATAATGTGAAAAATTGTGATATTCATAATTAAGTATATCAAATATATGAAGTTTTTATGTCAACGTATATAAAAATATATTTATATAAATATTAAAATTTTGAATATAAATATACACTTGCGTTTTATTATGAAATTAACATACACATATCGCTCACCCTCTAGCAAACTGTCATGACACAAATTAACGTCACTTTGATGTCAATATTTATACAAAATTAGTCTGCAATGATTTTATTCATTGTGAAATTTATAAGTTTTTTAAAGGTGATCAATAAATTGTAGCCAATATCAAAACGCGATTTTTTCATGTTATGACAGTTTTTTCGACCTTTAGCGATACGTGTATTCGTGTTATTTATTTTTAATCCACGACTCTGTGGATATGAAATTCAACGCCGACGTAAAACGCACACGCGCTAAGCACCCCATGATCCTCCGGGGACTTTCTGAAAAGGGCTTTGCTAACAGGATACCACGAGCGCGGAGGAGGATCATTTTAGGGATCCCTTAGAGTCACGCACGTTTCTTTCCCCCATTAATCTAATGGTACTACGCATTCCCCTTCGCGGGTTGGTCGATGGCGCGATATTTCTCTCATATACGACGCTATCGACTCCCGCAGCTTGATTTATTCCTTGTTACGAAAGATAATATTTTTCTAATTCTCCTACGAGCGCACTATTTTTTTTCAAGTCGGACATTCGACAATTTATTGCCCTCTTTGGAAATACACGCTTTGTTTGTCAACGACGTTGACGCGAATAAATTATTCAACGGTCAAGCGGAATTCAAAAACCGATCTGACAGTGAATTGTAGCATTTCCTAAGCCAGAGTGCCTGCGTAAATACAAATAAGCTGGAGTATGAACGTTAAGAACTATATCACGTAATCTCGTACGAATACGCTGTTAAATAATCAACATCGATGAAACATTTCGTATCGACCGAATGAATATTACGTGATTTTCCGAAATTTCACTCAACGACCATAAAAAAAAAGATGGGACGTTGAAGAATTACAATATTATAATTGGAGGATCCAAGCATAAAAAGTTACCATCTCTTTTCCCCGTCGATCACTCACACTCCAGTAGGAAGAGGAAAGGTTCATAGTTCTTGTATACGCTTCGCAAGTGCGAGCGAAACGGTCACCAGCCACACGTGTAAAAGAAGGCTGTGCTCGAAAGCAGCAGGCGGAAAAATGAGGGAAAGAGGCACAGCTAACTTCCCGCTCGATCATATTCTCCTGATGAAAAAATCAAGTTTGTTTTGTAGAAGTTTTTTTTCCACACTTTCAATATTATCGACAAGTGTATGAGGAGACGTAATATCGTTTGTGTGTGGTTGAGGAGCATTATTGTACAATGGCACGTGTGGTGAACTTGGATAAGCACAATGGCATTATTACACGAGCAGCAGCGTCTCAGATAAAAGGCCCTTCGAGAATACGCCTTGAGCAAAGGGTTAAGACTCCAGACTTACACGTGTCGTCGCGACGATCAGGAGTACATGGCAGCGAACGGAGTAAGGGCCGCATTATATTTGGAAGTACATGGCAACCTCCAGCACTCTCCTGCGGTGGCAAATATGGCGTGGGCTCTGCTAACCCCGAAATACGGAATATATATATATATATATATATATTAGGTTGGCTGCAATTTGGATTAAACTTGAATTTTCAAAGTCCCCTTGAAAAACACAATCAAGATATAAAAAAAAAGTTCCCTTGCGAAACGTCATCATGATATAAAAAAACATTATGAAGTCCATAATCAAGTCCCCTTGTAAAAACATAATGAAGATATAAACAAATTATGTGCGAAGTTTTAAGGGGCGCGGAAAAAGAGTTTTTATCCTTCCGATAAAAATAAAACTTTTCTATTATGTTTAAGTTTTTGTCAGGTCAAAAGTTGCATTGAAACATCAATAAATAGTCTTTGGTGAATAAGGGTAAAGAAGTAAAAACGAGGTTGTCATTGTAAAGCTAGTAATAATGACAATTATTACTGGAAAAATCTGTAAAAAATTGATCATATACCTCATAATATGCACAATGTGTGTGCCACGTGTCGGATTTGCCCTACCAACATCCTAAGCATGAGAAATAATCAAGTAAATAATAACTTGGCAAACCACATGTATTTTGGTATTGAAAATTCCAACCCTCACAGGCACCATTTAAAATGTTCCGAGCTCCTTAAAACTTTGATAAATTTTTTAAAATATATCTCGATTATGTTTTTACGAGGGGACTTTGAAAATTTAAATTCGATCCAAATTACAACCACCCTAGTATATATGTGTGTATATGCTATTTCTTTATATACGCATAAAGAAATGGAAAAGAGGAATGTTTTGTATATAGATTTCTTTCGGAAAACAATTTAGTATTTGCAGCTTGCAAGGGAATGGGATATTAAAAATAATTATGTATTTTGAATTGTTTATTTTACGTTATTCGAGGTGTATACTTATTTCTACCATCCATTCGTATTAATTAGGCCCACGTGCTGACCAATGAGAGCTCTTCATTTTTTACGCACACATACATGCGTCACGTGTCGTCTAAAAAATTTACGACACTAAAAATTCACATTTCCCATAGTGTTCGTCATTTTTCTGGTCCCGAGTCGCGTAAAAATCAGTTCGGCGAGCGTAAAAATATTTTCAATATTAAAAATACTGCGCACCGAATTGTTGTTGACCGAGCCTAATTGTGAGTGAGCTCAAACGAAAGTTACAGCAATGATCATGTGACAAGTCGTGAGCCCGGTTCGTAGTGAACCATTTTGGCATGCCCTTTTTCAAGCCATAGAAAATCGGGTTTACGTTATTTAGAAGTATGAATCTTGATCGTTGAGAAACTTGAAATGCATAACTTTTAAACCATTAAATCCCGATTCTATTTAATTTCGATAGAAGTAACGTTGGACAGTAACGATGTTACGGAAGATATATGGAATTTTATTTGGACTGATGAACAAGGAATTCTTCGGATAAATTGAGGTGACGTACTTGTAAATGATGACTTTTGCTATAAGGTTTTTTTGGAGAACCTTCGCGCGATATATTTGGTTCCAGATATTTTAAGTATCACCGATATTTGTATAGCGCGGTAAACGTATTTTTTAAACATTATTATTAATCGGATATCGAAGGTTTTTTAAACATTATTATAAAAATAACCATTATCGGTCTAGGAACGTGAAATATCTTTTTTCAGTGTATTTTTTGCGTGTGTAAATAAATCGGTCAATAGTACACATAATTAGCATAGGCAGCGATTATATTTATTACACAGAGGCTTATTGTCAACATTAATCGTTCGGGTCTTTCACGAATCCTTTAACGTTACAATCTTCTTCTCGGAGCTGAAGCTTCAAGATCGATGAACCCATAAGGGTATCCAACAAAACGGTGAATTATATTTGCGAGGTAAATACAAATCGGTTGCCCTTTGCTCAATTAAATAACTAATTCGCACAATTGTCCTAATGTTCATGCGAAATTATTGGCGATTTAAATTTGCCGACATGAAAATTGTAACAATATAGAAGGTAAGTGAAATTCTCTAGAATAAATCGCCTGTTTTACTAATTGTTTATTTATAATGGACCGTCAGACTCAAAGGTCGACACTTGTAATTGAACCTTCGAAGGGTTACCCCAGGACTTGGTTACAAGTAAATAAATGGGGATTCGATAGGGCATCGTCACAGGGTACCACGAGTGGTGCAGAGGGTTTCCGCAGTGAGAAGAGTTCCCTCCCCCTGCTTCGCTAATGGTGTAGTAAGTGTCCGTGTGTTGTGTCGGCAACCCTCGGTACGACTCAGCATATACATCCTCGCTCTGCGATACTTGCAACGATGGATGCGGGGGTAGGGGATTTCCCGCTCAAAGTGGTTAGTCGTGAGCTCTCTTACGATATTGTCTTCGCCCTTTTAAAATGAGAGGGAGAAAGAGAAAAGCAGAGGGGAGAGAAAGAGAGAGAGAGAGAGAGAGAGAGAGAGAGAGAGAGAGAGAGAGAGAGAGAGAAAGGATGCACTGACAATGAGTCGTATCATGTGTCAGAAACGAACTCAAAATTCTTCTCCAACTCCAATTTCAGCAACATTGATGAAATTATTGTTTTTGAATCTTTCACCGTCGTCGATGAGATCCAACTAAAAATAACAGTATTTCAATATGTCCATATCGTATTTTCTGGCCGAGTCGATGGGCTTTTAAACGAGCAACAATGGCGAAACAACATTACTAATTGAGGATCGAACATTTTACAGATGTACAGTCATGAATACTAATTTTCGTCACACTTCTCCATATCCAATAAACGTTTAAGGGAGCTTTCCAGTGAGAAATTTTCAAAAAATCGATTTTTTTTTGCTTTATCGAATAGTATACACTCTTCCGAATATTCCCTGAAATTTTCATGCCGAAATTCAGATTATTTCGGTTACTGTACAGCATTTCTTGGAAGAAGGCAACGGAGCGCTACAGCTACAGCGAAACTTTGAACGCGTTTTTCTCGAAACAGCATTTTTCAAAACGGTGTCCAACTTGGAGGGCAGAGTTTTAAAGCTATCGAGTTGAATTTTTTACACAATATTCTTAACGTCATTGTTTATCGTGCTATGGAAGCTTTTTTTTTTTTGACATCTTCCTATTTTTTTGTAAAAAAAACTGCAAAAAAAATGCTAAAATCGATACTTTTTGTTCAAACCGGCGCCATTTTTGCAAAAAAAAAAAAAAAAAAAGCCTCCATAGCACGAAAGCCAATTATATACCGATCAATAATCTTTTTGTGTTTTTTGTTTCAGATCAAAATTGTGACCCCCAACGTGGACACCACATCCAAGTGCATTTTCTGCAACAATTGTTTCATCATTTTTATAGATATTAATTAATAAATAAATCGATCTTTAAAAAATTGTTTTGTATTCTTCAATACCCAATTAATATACAAAAAAAAAACCAGACCGATGAGATTATTTTTTCTTTAAAAAAAAAAATCGCGAAAAACAGCGATTTTTCGGGCTGTCACACTGGAAAGCTTCCTTAATTTGCAATATTCAATAATTTTTTGCCCCACCGTTTTCGCAAAGAGAATATTGAAATCTAAGCAATGACATAACAACGATTAACAATGTAATTTATTGTTATTATCAACTTATTTACGCTTATTAACAATTTAATTATTATATGTTAATGCTTATAAACAGTATAATTATTATAAGCAGTCTTTAACATTAAAATTTAAGGTCAATTCACCAATTTTTTATAAGACACTGTGCTAAAGTATCTACATTTAAATATGTTTTATGTCGAGGTAGCGGAGATTACGGCAACTTCGCGGTTGTATACTTTTATTGGTAGTATAGATGTCTAAAAAATATTTCAGTATCGTTCAATATTAATCGCCGAAACGCTCTACCCTCCTTGAGGCAGTGCGAAATATCCTTTTGAAATTGACAGACAGAAGGTCAGGCAGCCTAAAAATTGACTGTATTCCAGTTATAGATGAGGTCGAAAGGGCATACGAAGGAGTGCCATTTGTCTTGTTGGTGTGGTATGCTTTTATATGGCAATGCCATTTATATGGCAATTAGACAGCACTGAAAATCCTGGCAATAAAGCAGCAATACTATTCTTTTATATATTCACTCCGTGTATTCTTATGCAAATGCAAAGAAAGTTCCACGTCGCATTAAAAAAGGTGGATGCCATTGCGGAAACACGGGACTTGACATTTTTGGCATTATGCCGCAGAATGATAGGCACACGTAGATCCTCGTATACGCATCATGAAAACGGATAGAAAGCACCAGGTATTTGTGAAATTCATCGCCGGCTGCGGCGAGGTTTAACCTCTCGCAGGCCTTAGGACACGTTTGCAACTCTTTTACCTGAGCCTTTTTCGGCTTTCAAAAACTCCAAAAATTCAAACTCACTGGAGGCTAAAAAGTCCAAACCACTTTGTCCTATTTTCGTTCATTCTTGTGCTTTAATTATTTAGTTATTTATTTGCGATGTTATAGTTCGCGGATTACTGTTCTATTAATGGTTCACCATTCAACCGAAGAACCGCGTTGTTCAATTTAATATCTGCGAAGAATTTGAGCACTCCTATGCCTCACGATCGAGATACATTGCACTCGAGTCACACGCGAACGGTACGCGTTCAACGTGTACGAGCATACTAGGCGAGAAAGATGTGTGAATCCTTGAGTGTGAAGCCGACGAGGCATACACCGAGGCAAAGTCCTGTGTGTACACTAAACACGGCGAGAACGATAGAAACTTTACAAAGATATGCGTATGGCACGAAACAACACAACTACGTCGTGGATACCAAGGAGTCAGGAGGGTTCAGGAGCAACACGAGGGATGCTCCTGTATATTGACTTCGGTGTGGCTTCAACGCTACGAAAAAAGAGGGGAGAAAGGCACTTGAACAGCTAGTACACCGACAAAAAATACTTAGGCTGACTAAATCGCCTATTGGGGGATGTCAACGAATTGTTAAAAACAATGGAATGATGTGCAATTTTAGAAATTAAATTCGGATCAATGAAATATTTTAGTGTTTCGTCTCAATATTTGATTTGCCACTTATGAATGAACAATTTCGTCGAACGAAGTGATTTTTTCTTCTGTGTGTTCGGGTGCTCCGTTGATGGAATAATTTCTTGCGGTACACAGCAAAAATAAGCAGAAATTTTTTGACGAAAATACATTAAGAGGTCGTGCCCAGTTGGAAAAATCGAAAAATCACTTCTCTCAAGTTGACAGTATATCATGTTATAAATGTTCCCTGGAAGGTCACGGTGATTGGATCAAAATTGACAGATTTATAGGCTGTTATGTTGACGCCCGTCGGAACGTTCGGAGCGTCGTTCGCAGCTTTAAACCTTTTTTTTATCTTGAAAGTACGATTCCAAAGTCGATGAGCAAAACATCTAAAAAATACTACTACTGCACCAATCTTTATAAAAATGTTGGGGCTTGGTCAAGATGTAAAAATGTAGTATTTGATGGAAGGATTTTTTTGGATGTATACTCTCGGTTTGATGAACGAAAAATACCTATTCTTTTCGCACAAATCAAGACTCACTTTGAACGCGCGTAGTTTTTGTTTAAATTTAATACTTCGGAACTTCCTTCGATTAATCATAGGCTAGACTAATATACTAAGGAAATCTGTTTGATTTTTTTTATATTAGAGAACCTGGTTCTGACGGGCTCGCTGCAAAAGGCGTTTTCGAGGGGTGCTTCCCGGACATCGGCTGTAAATCGATTATAATTAAATATTTTCAAAACACAAATAAGTACTGTCTTCTTCAGATAATACTTTTTCAAATACATATTTTTTTGTAGAAATTAATCATCATGATTTTTTTTTAAATCCCAAAAATGATGTGATTTCGACTGTTACAACTAGGCATAATCAGTCATTTAACGTTATAAAAGTTATGTATACACACGACATTCATACAGTGCAGCTATGAACTATCATGCGAATAAACGAATTATTCAGTACATTAAAAGATCAATCACCTAAAATATTTTGTATCGTCGATTTTATCGACTGCTTAGCCAGGATTATTTGTGACAATTTCATTTTGACAATAATTGCTTACGGTTATTAAGCCAATGACCAAGTGTAGGGTATTCGAATAACGGAATAATCTGTTTACAGTGCTAGGCCCTTACCGTGCACTCAATTTATTACAAGCCCATTGTAGTCAACGACCACGATAGTTGATAGTAACTATCGGCATTCGTGATTTTGCAAGTAGGAGAAAGGTGTACGAGATGATCTCCCTAAGGGAAAATGCTCGTAATTTCAGAGATATTCAACACAATTAAGATCTGGAAGCGTTTACTGCTGGCATATTTATCTATATTACGATTCGCATATTCGAAACATTCAATTTGTTAGGGTTTCGATAGAAAGATTTCCTTTTTTTTCAAACCTTACATAAGGATCATCTTGGACAGCCTGTGTTCAAAATGATCCCTAGGGTTTGGACAAGATGATCCCGCGGATCATCCCTATTTTGGGATTTACTTTATTTTAGAGAAATTAGGTAAATGTCAATGAAAATTTGCTCGAGTTTACAACACCATTATATATATATTAATCGTAGGTATACAACACGAACTGAACTTACAAGTTACATTACCTTTATGATATAAGTTTTGATCTTACCCAACTTGAATTAAACTAAATAAGTCTTCTACAGCCAGTCTCGAGTCACTTAGGTATATCAATTATTATTTGTGAGATCAGTTATACATTAGTAGTTTGAACATAAGTAGACAATCTATTTAACAAAAATAAAGTAGATACGTTATTTGTGTACGAAATGATTACTAGGGATCATCTCGTACAGAAGGGAATCATCTTGCCCCAAACTCAACTTTTTCATTTATTAGTCGGTAACATAAGCTAAAAGTATTCCACTGTTACCAAGCCAACCAAAACCCAAATTGAGCATATTATAAAGCCAAAAACGTAGCAATGATTGCAACTGACAGTATACAATAAAAGTTACCTGAGTTTAAAGTCAACCTTGCCTTAGATCAACAACTCACCATTAGTATTTTTCTCCGTCCGAACAAGTGCGTCACTCACACCACCATCATGAAATGACTAACGCAAGGGGTACCGGGCGCTATTTCGTACCAAAGCATATCACTAGACAGCGTTAATAGTTTCGTCGCTATTGAAAATGATGATCTAACTTCATGGGATCAACGCGTACACCTTTTCCCTACTATTCGCTCTTCATACAGCATTGGCCATTTATCACGGCGAAGTGCGCTAATGGTCTCTAGGGAAAACCAACTATTATTATTTTTTGGATATAAGAATATTTATCTCGAAAATCACTCGTGGAAATGAAAATCGCTCGACACGACTCCGCGAGGTTGCTCTCCGATGAGAATTTCAACGTTGGACGTGTGGGGATGTAAAGGTGAAACATCCCCCAATGCGAATGTTCATGAGAAATCTTTAGGGGTGGAAAGTATCAGGAATACATGAGTCTGTTGGAGGTAATTGACGACGAACGGTTTATGTCGCGTCTATACGTATGTCTATACAAACATGTGGACAATGTATATAGCGCATATGGGTATAGGGGAAGTACAAGGGATGCTGACCCTACAGAAGGTATTCTCGCAGTTGAGACCCGCCCCTATACAATGCTCGGCTGGGCCTACTATATGGAATCCATTGTGTTCGTGGGTATATTGTCCTTTGGCTTGCACAGGGCAACGATGTAGTTGCGCCCTTTGAAGAGCGCAACTATAAGCCTATTCCATACGCATATGGAATAGGCCGATAAATCTGTAGGCATTTATTGTTTCATGTTGGACATTTTTTTTTTACATTTCAAATATACATGAAAAGATATTTTAATGTTTACTGGGATCGCTTGCTTTTTCCCTTCTAAAAAAATTCCTGAAAAAACGCTTTTTTACCTACTAATTCAGGCTCCCGCCTTAAGGCGGAAGGTACCTTTAGACGAGGAAAAATCTTGCCGAATTTAATGATTTTTTTTTTAAGGAAATATTTCTCCGCCATTTCCGTGACTTAGGGTATGTTTTATTACTATATTTGGGTGTTGCATAGTATTTTTTTAATTATTAATATCTAAAAATGGCGGAAGTATGGCACGGTCTTCTACACTGCATTTAAAATACTGGCGTGACGAATAGCTAAAAAACGCGTCGACCAATACTGATGTAATTTGGTATAAATTTTTTAATCTTATTGTGTAAAACATGATTCAAATATTTTTGAAAATAAAAATTAAAGTATGTTTTATTGCAATATTCAGGCATTGTTTTCGGCAAATACAATATTTTTGTTTCAACGCGTACCATTTCATCGATTTCCAATATTTCTCACTTGGTCTTGGTTCATATTCTGCGCATGAGCTTTAATGGAAGAAAAATCTTCGGTAGTTTTCTTCCGATTAATTCCGCCGTCTGACCACATCGGCCGCAACCCGTTTAGAAGATCGTGCCATACCTCCGCCATTGATAAGGATTAATTAAAAAAAAAAAACAATATTTGCATACCTTTATTGCGAAACGTGGCCATTTATTTTCGAAAAATTCAATCTTTTTCTTTCAGAGCTCACCATTTCATCGATTTCAAGCGTACCATTTCATCGATGTTCAACATTTCTCACTTTTTCTTCTTACGAATCATCTAAATCATTTTTAAAGATGAATAAAAAAATTTCAAATACCATGTAACAGCCAAAAGTAGTAACAAAACATACCTTAAATCTCAAAAATGGGGAAGTAATTGAAAAAAAAATAATGAAAATCAGCAATTGTTCCTCTCCTGAAGGCATCTCCCCCCTTAAAAATTCCCAATTATTGGTACAAAAGCAAAGTAACCTTGAATCTCGTTGGGGGACTACAAAAAAATGGCTCAAAAGGGCAAACACTGTCTCAACCACGTATCTCAATGACTTTTGTTGAACACAGGGAGACAATTTCGCAGAAGATAATAGTGAAAAACAGTGAAAACCGAATAGCAACTAACAATCAATCCGGCGATCTCGTTCTAGGAATAAAACGCGCAGAGACGTATTTTCGCGAGCGAAAAAAACCCAACAGCAAAGAAGGTCTTTGAAGATCGCCGGTACGTGAACATGTGTGTATGTTTCTCGTTGTTGCTGGAAATGATAAATTGGGTGAGATATCCCCTTGAACTCGTCACTCCTCTCCCTCATCGCCTTGTCTCGTCGAGACGGCCGAGACGGCGTAATCTGTTCGTCTGCCCAGAAATATGGATCTGTATATCTATATATACATATATGCGTGGGTGTATGTGTATATGTACATAGAAATTTGCCCATGTGTGCGTGCGTAATTATATACGTAGAAATATCTCGGTCTCTTATCCAGCAACTTGGTAAGCGCATCACGGGAGTTTGCCGGAAGAGGAGGGAAAGTTAGGGGCGTAAAACGTGACAAGGCATCGTTGTATTGACAGTGCAAGTCGCACTACGATTCGTCTCATCTTCTCAATTTACTCACTGAAATCCGCACGAGACTTCTCTTGAGCAGTGGAATATTATCGCTCGCCCCGTTAGGATACTTCAAAACTGCCTTCAAATCGTCCGTTGGACCGTCAAACTGTTTTTTCGACCAGCAATCTTCGTAGCTTGTGCAGCAACATTTTGCCTATTGGATATACACTTTTCGATCTATTCGTTTTATTCGTTGATCGATTCATCATATTTTTACTACGCTTTTGTATTCCGTTTTGTATGCTAACAAAATATCGAATCTTGCACATCGCTATCATTTTTCGACCCCTAAATGCTACCACGAGAACACTGCATTGGGTATCAAGAAGTATACCGAGCATCGTGAGTTCCAGATTCGCGTTCTTTTTTTTTGTTTGCGGGTAAAAGATGAAGACTCTTCTTAATCACGGACTGTTATTATCTCGACACGGACTTGCGTCAATCGATTTTTCCTAGTGTGTTCTCGGTCTCTCTCTCTCTCTCTCTCTCTCTCTCTCTCTCTCTCTCTCTCTTTCTCTCTCTTTCTCTCTCTTCCATATCATACCGCAACTCGCACGCCAACATCACTTCAGATTGAAGATTCTCTGAGCGCAGTCGTTGCTCGAAAGTTTTGGTTTACGAGAAACTGGAATATTTTGACAGGTTCGTTAACAATAGTGAACAAATTGCTGAATTGCGAATTCATCGGTGCGAAATTTCGCCGAGACAACTTCAATCGATGTGCGTGAAACGGAAGTGAAAACTGTGACAATGTGAAAGATCTAAGGGCGCCACGACTTTTTTTTACGCTGTAGAGCAGTTTGTTTCTTTGCGTTTTGGCGGCAATTGCCATGAAGTTCGCGATATTACCGAGCCACCGGTAAACGTAAATTTTCGTAGCAACGTTTGACAATTGTAACGCTGATTTGACATTTTCATGAATACACGCAGAGCTTGATAAAAAAAATAATCACGATGTTTCTGAACGATACGATGGTCGTGTTGATGTATACCGCGAATATGATGGCAACCCTTCCTAATGATACCGACAGACAGAAGGGTATCGATGTGGGGTTCAACCGTCAGAATGTCACGACGACGACTCTGTCACCGGAAGAGAAAGAGAATAAGTTTGAATTCGAAGACGGTAAGATATTTGAATGTCTGAATTACTGAACCACCTGTCCATTCGGTTCGATTGATCCACTATTTAACAAGTTGCTTCGAATGGAACCAGGATCACGGATAATCCGATGAAAACGGTCCACATAATTATCGTGACAATCGTTTGTTCCGCAATGAGAAACGTGGTACACTTTCTCGTCATATGCTTCCAACTTCTCGTCGTTCTTCAACTCACTGATTGTGACAAGAACGGAGAATAATTTGGCTATTCATCTATTCATATGTGTTCGTATGCATTCAACCGAAAGAATTTTCATTCTCACGACCGAACATTGCTTTATCATCCGTTCGGTTTTTGAACATTGAGTGGGAATTTTTTTTAGCGTCTCACAAACTACGGTTCTTCAGTAGGTCAATTTCGGAATTGCCGAAAAATAAAAGCACGTTGGTAGACGCGACAGCGAAAAGAGCACGACAGCAAGAGAACGATACAGTTCTTGATTGAATGGATACATCGAGTCTGCGGAATCACAAATATTATCGCGGGATGACGAGCCCGCTGGGTGCCATTGATAACCCTGCGAATATATCGTGGCACCGGGGCAGCTCATCTCTTCCAACTTATATAAACACACGTGTTGACATATTCGCGCATATCGGAGGATCACATCTTGACTTCATTTTGCCTGAGAAAATTTGTACCATCAATTATCGTGAACGCGTATCGAATGCGTAATGACACAGTATTTTCTTCAATTGGTTTTTTGTCACCGCGATAACACATTTTCAATAACATCGGGACGATGAGGAGAGAAATATTTTTAAGGTCAATTTGCCAACGACATCTCACAGGTCATGTCCTTTGTTATAAGAAAATAATTAGCACAACTCTATGTAGTCATTTCTTTTTTTTTTAAGTACCGAATGAATTTTATACATCTTTGTATCGTAAAATTTGATTAGGTAAAAAATACAATTATTTAATCTTTCTTCCGAGGCTTAATAACGGAGGACTCGTACAATTAGTGATTCAATGTTACTGGAATAAAACGTGGTACAATAAACCACGAGTACTGTAGATCCTTGACCCTAATAATTACTGCGCACTTAATGAAACAAAAAAATATACATAGTCAACTCTCCGTTCGGTATTTATTCTTCGTTTCCGCGGCTGCAGCGATGTTCTCGATTTTATCGGAGGCCACAATTCTGAATGTACCCTTGAACCTAAGAAGCTTATATATTGTGTTGTGTCTATATCCCACATAAATCTGTTTATAATCCACGTGGGCTTGGCGATCTCATCGCAAATGGGCGAAAGATTTATTTTTCAATCAAAATTATATTCAAGGAAAAGGCAAAAGTATACATTTATCTTATATTCTTGCTAACATATATATATATATATTAGGGTGGCACAAGTTCTTTTTTTCCTTTTTCTCACCATCCATTTGTCTTCTTTGAAGAAAAAAATGGTCGCGAAAGCTGCGTGCGGTCAAAAAATATTTAGAGGTTACTCAAGGCTCCTAAAAATCAAATTTTTATTAAAAGATCGATTTTTTTTGTCCACATCTCACCCATGGATTAATAATACACGCTTTATAATTTTCAAATTAACCTCGCGAAAGCTCTAGCCGGCCAATGAATATTTAGTGGTTGCTCAAGAGCTTCGCATTTTCCAATTTTCGGACATTTCTTTTTACCCTCGGCATTCATACATTTGACGCTTTGTAAAATGTTCAAAACAGTTAATCCTTTCTTCTTTAGAAACAGATTTTTCAAATTCACCTCACACTTCTACCCCATAAATTACAACGGAGTGTCTCCCCGTCCGGTTATCGGACGAATAAGCGTATGTTATTCGTCCGGATAGCGGCTCAGTTCACGCCGTATTTCCAGTAGGCGTACATATTAATGTGATTCGTGTAAGCTAGTGTCCGGACCAATAATATATATATAATTGTCCGTATAGATTGTGTTAAATTATTAAACACACTATCCGGAAGAATAATTTACACGTCTAGTCATCCGAAGAAAATCTTTATAATTTCATTTGGGTTTGGGTTGGTTGGTTGTGTTTGGGTTGGTTAGTTGTGTTTGGGTTTGTTTGGTTTGGGTTTGTTGGATTTGTTTGGGTTTTGTTTTTGGGTTTGTGTTGTTTGCGTTTGTTTGGTTTGGTTTGGGTTGGTCGGTTTTGTTCGGGTTTTGGTTTTTTTGGGTTGGTGTTGTTTGGGTTTGTGTTATTTGGGTGTGTTTGCTTGGTTTGCGTTGGCTGTTTTGTTTGGGTTTGGGTTTTTTGGACTTGTTTATTTGGGTTTGGATTTGTTTTTTGGGGTGATTGTCATTTTGGGTTCGAGTTGATTTGTTTGGGTTTGTGTGTTTGGGATTGTTTGTTTGGGGCGTTGTACAGCGTGAACTGCGCGAAATTAGCCGCTGTCCGGACGAATAACATAAGCTTATTCGTCCGATAACCGGACGTCTAGCCACACCGAAATTACAATCATTATTGTCATAAAATAATTCCTTAAAGCACTTGTTCGTAAACAAAATTATAGGTCGTTGTATTCGTAAATCTGTAATGGCAGTTATTTTTCACTATCGTAATGCGTCCTACAGTTGGTCTCGGTAGTCAAACTGCGGATCAATCGTAGCTGTACTCTGTCACCACCAATGCCATCATGAAATAATGCATAATAATACACAACAACACATATCGTCTAATTGGTGTTTGTTACAAATTATTGTAATAAATTATTCAGAAAATGTAACACTTCGCTGTTTATTTTGTTTTTATGCTACAAGGAATTACAGTGCATGCGAGATTTATTTTTTGGCGGAAATTTTAAATTTCGAAAATCTTAAGCGACCACTAAACATTCATTGGCCGGCTAGAGCTTTCGCGTAGTTAATTTTAATATTATGAAGCATGACATTCACTGTTGAGAAGTAGACGGAAAACAAATCGATATTTGTAATCGATTTCTCCCAAAAATTCAAATTTTATTTGGATTTTTGGGACGTCTAAACATTTTTTGACCCCTCGCGGCTTCGGCGATTTTTTTTTGTTTAAAGAAGTTAATTGTATGGTGAGAAGGGAAAAAATTAGAGCCTAAATTGTGCCACCCTAATGGGTATACATATATATATATATATATATATATATATATATATATATATATATATATATACAGGGTGGATCAATAACTATTAGCACCTTGGATATCTTCAAAACTATAAGGTTCACAGAAATATTTGCTGAAATGAAATTGCACAGTACGAAAGGGACCATCCGATAGCGCTAATAGTTGTTTTGCCGTTGGAGGTACTTCGGACATTTGAAGGTCAACTCCATTTTTTTTATATGGATCGGTATGTTTTTGTTCTGTATCATGAAAGAGTAGCTTATAGCAAGTTCAACGACCTATAACATAAGGTTACTGAAGGTCATAGAAAGTACAGAAAAGCGACAATACTTACAGTTTCGGTAGTAAATAAAATTACTACGTCTATAGTAAGTGTTCGAAATGACAATCATCAATATCAATGCATACGTTATTATGTACGTTTACACATTTCTTAGACAGGTACAGATATTACAGAAAGGCGATAATGCTTACGGTTTACTTCACTGAAAATAAACACTGTTTCAAGGACACTGTAATAAGTTTGCAGGATAAGATAAACATGATAAGATTAATATCGATAAATCGGTCAATCGAGTACAATGTATCCGTTTGAAGAGCAAGTCGATATGCTTCTTATTTATGGCGAAGGCCAACAAAATTCTGTAAGGGCAAAAACCTTGTATGGGGAACGATATCTGCATCGGTCTCAGCCTTCGCGTCAAACATTTAAAAATGTGTGTGATAAAATTAGGCAAACCGGTAGTTTAAGTGTCCGTAGTAGTGTACGCCAGAAACACGTAACGAATGAAGGAATGGAAATCGGTGTGCTCGCAAGTGTGTCTCGAGATACTCACGTTAGTTCGCGACAAATTGAAAATGAATCTGGCATTAGCATACTTCGCGTACTTCGTATTTTGCACCGTTACAAATTTCACCCGTACCACGTTAGTCTTCACTAAGAATTGCATGGAAACGACTTCATGAATCGCGTAGAGTTTTGTCGAATGGTTCAACGTCAGATCCAAAACAATGAGCTATTTCTTAATAACGTTTTATTTACTGATTAGGCATCATTCACGAATCATGGGAACGCTAATTTGCATAACATGCATTTATGGGCAACGGAAAGTCCACATTGGCTGCGGCAGGTTGAACACCAGAGAAAATGGTCTGTGAATGTATGGTGCGGAATCATAGGTGGAAAATTATTGGTCCTTTTTTTATCAGTGGAAATTTGAATAGCAACATCTACAGTACTTTCATCAAAGATACATTGGATCTTTTGCTCGAAGAGTTGCCTTTACTTACACGACAAACCATGCGGTATCAACATGACGGATGTTTTGAACATTATTCATTGATTGCACGAAGGCAACTCGACGAAAAATTTCGAAATCGTTGGATTGGACGCGGCGGTCCAATATCGTAGCCAGCTCGTTCCCCAGACCTAACACCTTTAGACTTCCTTCTATGGGGAACATTGAAAGGTAAAGTGTACACAGAAGTACCAATTACACTTGACGACATGCAACAAAGAATTATTACAGCCTGTGCATCAATAAGTTCTGACGCTGTAAAACTTGCGAGTCAATCAATCGAAAAAAGAATCCAATGTTGCATTGATACTGATGGTCGTCATTTTGAACACTTACTATAAACGTAGTCATTTTATTTACTACCGAAACTGCCAGTATCATCGCCTTTCTGTACTTCCTATGGCCTTCAATGGTCTTATGTTGAACTCGTTTTAAGCTCCTCTTTCATGGTACAGTAAAAAAAGATACCGATCCATTTAAAAAAATGCAGTTGACCTTCAAATGTCCTAAGTACCTCCACCTGCAAAAAAACTATTATCGCTGTCGGATGACTTCTTTCGTGCAATTTCATTTCAGCAAATATTTCTGTGAACCTTAAAATTTCGAAGATATCCAAGGTGCTAATAGTTATTGATCCACCCTGTATATTACAAGTGGATAGACTTTTACTCTTCTTTACAGTTAGCAGCAAAACCCATTTTTTTGCCCTAACATATTATTATTTGTCGGTATGTGTTCTTTTTTTGTTACTTTATCATAGGTATGGTTAGAACGCCGAATAAAGATACCGTCGTTGCTTTTTTTTAAATCGGAGGACTCTTATCGCTTATCGACAAGTATCACATACCGAAAACCACGATTAATCGATAGAACAATAATTGTATTACTCTCTTGTAATTTTACATTTTTTCGCGATCAACGCAGAATGGTACATGTGGCGATGCTATAGACCCTACGGCTGTTTTTACATCGGCGCTCCTTGGTCGGGTGAAAACCGCCCGGTTTCAACATTCCCGGGTCGACCGGATGCAGTGGCTCCACATTACATGCTGTACTCCCGAAGTCATTCCGAAGAACCCCACGAGCTGTCCATCGACAATTTTGACAGTATAATAAACTCCCCTTTGAGAAATAACACCAATCTTTATTTCATCGTTCACGGATATCTCGACAACGGTGATAAAACGTGGATTCTAGTAAGTTTACCAATATTTATAAATCATAAAGTAATCTCTATGCAAGCATTGGCAAATTACAGCAAACTATTGTCGCTCTGGTTTTATAAAACCATTTTTTAAAACAGGTTTAAAACAGTGAATTCCAATGTTCATTTTTCATTGTTCATCAATTACTGTAAAATGATTATCCAAACTTTTACAAATTATGTAAAGTTATTCTGGCTGTATTGCATACCGATAACACAATATCCTCGATCGAAGCACCACAAATCTAAAAATTATGTAGGAGGTAGATATAAGTACGGACAAAAAACGCAATAAATTTATTGGTTATACCCCGAAAATATACTCTATATATATTTATATATAATATAAATATACTAGATCATATTAAAAAGCTCGAAAATAATGTTTAAAAATAGGTATAAGTGTATTTAACCACGCTATTAATAATTCTTCGAAGAACTCATCGTACATTATGATGACGACAAACCTTTCTTGCGTGTCAGAAATAATTTCCAGGCCAAAAGGTTACGTCGGTTATGGCGTAAATATAAATTGAAAATGATTTGCAGAGAACAAAGAAAGAACTATTGATCAGAGAAGATTGCAACGTGGTCGTGGTGAACTGGATCGGTGGTGCTGGACCACCGTATCCACAAGCAGTGGCGAACACGAGATTAGTGGGTGCAATGTCCGCAAGAATGGCTGCGCAATTGATAGAAATTGGGGGAGTTGCGGCCCGGCGGATTCACGCGATCGGTCATAGCCTCGGTGCTCACACGTGTGGATACATCGGTTATCATCTTCGGATCCAATACGGTTATACACTTGGTCGTATCACAGGTGAGGACGATTCACAGTTGTCACTCCGATCGAGTAATTGCGAAAAATTCATTTCCCCAATAAATGCAATTGACACAACCACTCTAACAAATTATCATCGTACGACAAAATCTTAATTAATATGTAATTAAACAAGGTAATGAGAAAAGTTGATATTTGTATCTCTCAGCGACAACATAATTGGCGTAGCCAGAAGGGAGCAGAGGTGACGCCCCCCCCCCCCCCCCCCACGCGCACAGAAAAATATCGATCCCAAATAATTCAATTCAAATAATCGATCAATTTTATTTGAGTCTCAATCGAGCGAGGATAAATAAATAATTTGATAAAGCTTGAACTATTCCCTTTGTCATAATTCGGTAACTTGTACAAGTATCTATTTTATTACGTAAATTAAATGGATATTGAAAATTCACAATTAAGTGAATTATGGGCGAAAGCAGTATATTAGATACGCCGGTCGATACACAACCAGAATAATGGAAGATCAAAATTTACTAGTCAGTAGTAGATAATGTCATTGTAAATCTAGAACGCCGATTTGAGAATATACCGGTAGCTCAGGCAGATGAGCCCTTTTTGAGATTGAATATGAAAAACTGCGAGGATTTGATCAATAATTATTTGAAAATCTTAATAGATGACACGTCAGCCTTAGAAGCTGAAGCGATGGTCATGCAAAACATACTTTGATTTGGAACTTAGGAAATAAATGCTGGGAATTCAAAAAAGTAGATGAAAAGGAAGTACATCAAGTTTTCCGAGCAGCAATAATACCTACTCCAAGCGAGCTCCGTCGGCTGTTATGGAAGTTTTTTTCTCATGAGACGGATTATAACCTGGCTTACACGGAACATCACTTAAGCATTCGCCTTCGATTTTGTTGAAACTCATACACTTCGGTTATACGTGAAACTTCTATTATACGTTCGGTTATACATGAAACTTCCGTTATACGTATTTCAAGGGCTACATCAAGTATGACGTATAAGTGAGAATAACGTAGAAGTGAAATACAGTATGTATCTGAAACTCTTTAACATTTGAAAATGGCGATTGGTGCATAATTCACGATGTTTTTTTAATAGCAGTACCTCTATTATGGTAATGTTTGGTTTTCCACTTGTAAATTTAATTGGTCATAATTGAGAAATGTCCCAACTCAAGTTTTCCAATTTCCGTTTTGAACTTTTGTTTAAAGCAAGTTTGCAACACTGAGCTTTGACGTTTTAGACTAGTATATAAGAGACAGGTTCGTATTGATACGAAGTATGTAATCACAGTGCATGCATACATAGTCGAGGTCAGAAACATCAAAACATTGAACAAAACATCAAAACGCAGCCACATGAAATTTTCTCCGGCGAGAGTAAATCACGTGTGATTAACGTATAACAGAAAAACGAACGTCGAAACCGGTGCAGTGGAATAAATCTAATAACGTATAAGCGCGAAAAACATATACGTAAAAAACGTAGAAATGAAACGTTATTACTATCTTTTCGAACGGAATCTGCCGGGGCTAGAGAAATTTGATGTATAAATGATAAACACGTATAAGTGGAGAATGTATAAACGGGGTTTCACTGTAAGTGATAAAACATTGAAAACTATAAGACATATTTTTTTATCTGCGGAAAAAAGTTTTTCCGACGGGAAACGACCCCTCAAAAAATGGCGAATCACCCCGCAATTTAATTTTCCTTCAATTATGCTATAGTGGATTTTTCATCGCTTTACATTAGAAGAATTTTGGTTGCTGTTTTATTCAGATCGGTGGACTACTTGTAGGTCAAACTACAAAACCACCCCCCGATATGCCTTTCTTTGAGGGGTGGTTTTAATGCTTCATCACATATATGAGTTTTAACAAAGTCGCTCGCGGACACTTAAATGATGTTTCTTGTTAGACGCACAATGCTTCACGAACGATTCTCTCCTATGTCACTGCCAAACATAGAGAATGGCATTGTTAAAAGAAAACCTCCAACTAAAAAAGTGTTGACGCGATTTGCAGGAAAAATAGAAAACTAAGACTCATTTAACTGACTGTCTAGTGAAGGTAAGCATGAAAGGCTGTTAACTAGATTAAAGAATGACGAAAAATTAGTTTATTATCTTTCCAGGTATCGCAAAAGTTTAATATTAATGTTAACAGGAACGTGAGATTAAGGCTTTATATTTTAAGTGCCTTACGTGATTATCGATATTTAAGTGTGTTACATGATTATAGATATGTGAATTTTTTTTTTTTTTAAGTTGATCATGTACAAAACCGTTTCTTGTGAGGCAGTCCCCTAGCACCGCCCTCAGAAAAAAATGCTGGCTACGCAAATCAACAACTGTTTAAATTTTCAAGCTATGATCCAATGAAAGATTAATTTAAAAAATGTATTCCCCACAAACTAAAAAGGACCGTTGAATAATGATTAATCTCAGTAGTGCATTACTATACCAACAAATTTGCCACCCTCTTACGGTAATCGTTGATATAACGGAGGTTAAAATTTAAAAATCTTGTTAAATTTTGTTAATCTAAACATCTAAATATATAGTAAAATATAAAATAAAATAAAAGATAAAATAAAATTTGTTTTATATTTTCCATATTTATAATTTTCAATTACAAATATCTTTATTTCGATTTTAATTTTAATTTATTATTTATATCAAATCAAATGAAAAACCAAATAAAAATCTAAACATAAAATACAAATCTAATAATCTAAAAATCTTGTCAATCTTGTTGAAATTAAAAAATTCCTACGAATAATAGCAGGTATAAAAATTAATGCATAATATAAATGCACTGCATAATATAATTTATATATACATATATATATAATATATCTGTATGTACATATGCTAGCATCTTCACGAGAGGTTACCCACTATCGACGGTTGAACGAAGTCGGTGCATTTCTTGCTCCGTATGACGCTCTCTATTCCCCTTACCAAGCGCTCGATAGCGCGGCCGTCGAGTAATGAGAGACGGTTTGGGTCGTTACACGCGAGCTATCGATCCCATCGAGAATTACCAGGATAACAGAAGGAATGCGGGGTAAACATTTCCAATGAGTGCCCACGTAGTGGCGAGAGGTGAAACCTCCGAGGTCGTATCGTCAGCCATTCATTACAGCTCAATTATTTTTTATCACCATTTTTATGTGTCTGCTCACTCGGCGTACGAAATGTAAAAAGAAAACATGGATGCAAAGATGGCGAAAGTTTGTTGATTTCCACAAGTCATTGTCATTTACTAGTTTTGTAATTTCTTCTATATTCGATATTTGATGAAACGTTATCAATTCTTACGTGTAATTAACATCATTGTTTGCAATTGTTCCCACTTGTCGAATCGCGACGATCTTTTTTCCGACACCTAAAGTTCATCTACAAATGAGATTCATGTTACTGCGGTAATATGAGGCAAATTATTCACGTGGGAGATAAATGGAAGAATGACATTCGTTTGAGTAACGAAAGTATGGTGGCCATCTCGGTGACGGAAAAAGGGAGTCTTGAATGTATATAACAAACCGTGTGTAGAAGAGACGCGAGAGTGGAGGGGAAAAGGGACGAGGGGTCGTTAATTTGTACCACGACGGGATCACCATGAATTATGGATGGTCCTGAAAATACATGGGGACAGCGAGCACCACGCCCTTGGACCCGCCCGAAGACAAGACCCGGGTAAACAGCTGGAATAAGAGAGCAGGCTGTATCAGGAAGTCGTGGGAGTAGATGTATATATATATTCTATGCAGGATCTCTTCGACTAACTATACCCTTCCCCAAAATCCAAATTCACGATATTGAAACGACGATAAAAAAGAATATCAGAATTTGTCGTCAAATTTTAAACAATAACGCGTTTTCCGACAACAAACTGTCAACTTTTTATGTAGCTTCCTATTTGACATAAATCTTGATCGGGTAATATGAAAAGTGTGGCAAACAAAGAAACCAGGAAAGGAATATTTTTCTTTTTGTTGAGCGATCAATCTTTTCAATTTGATCGGTTTGGAATCTCGTAAAGTATCTCCTTTTTAAAGTACGTCTTTGACGAACTCGAATATTTAACAATTAACTGAAATTCGTCCATAATCAAGTAAAAATACATCCCAGTACACTGGTAAAATTTCCACTGTAGTTACCGAAATTATAATAAAAAATTACGACCCAGCCTAGCGAAAAATTACGGTAGGATGGGGTTCATTGGACCATTTTTGAGACAATCAGTTAGTGAGACTACATTATATTCCGTATCTGTTTGGTATTCAATTATAGTTATATTATCTGGCTATATAATACATTTATTGATTTTGCTTCTTACAAGCACTCAACTTAGGTAGAAGCCATTTAGAAACCCTCGGAAAATATTTAATCTGACCCTGTGTCGGGGTCAATCGAAACACTGCCTGGTGTTAGTTAGAATACGTGTTTTCAGCTGATTGAACTAATGTTCTACTAAATCCAGGTAGGGACAATTGGAGCAAGATGATAACGCTAAGGTGATGTTCAAATAAAACAATACGTATATAAGTCAATCAACTTCAATTATTTTTTAAGCTAATTAACATCTATTAATCTTTTAATTTTAGAAGCAAAGAATCAGTCTTTCTGATTTTTTCCATACAACATATATTTTTTATTAAACCTTTATTTTTCCCATCTCACTCTGCATGCGGGGCAAGATGAAACAGCGCTGGGATAATGATGGGACACGGATTATTGGCATCTTTCGCAACGAAAGTGGTTTCATTCTCAATACCATCACTTTGATAAGCCAATCGTCTAAGTTCTGTAGGATAGTCCGAAGAATCTTGAGTCCATATCAATTTGATAATTTGCAAGTTCTTTTCCTCCCCTGGTAGAAACACCGGTTGAAGAGGAATCAAATGCTTTACTAGTTTCATTTCACCCTTTCTAACGTGAATATTGGTACGTTGTAAAATATTCCAGGTTTGCGAAAGATTGTATTCATCTTGCCCCATTAGACGTACCTATCTCTTATCAATATCAGCAACTCAAATAAACTGAAACGATGTTAAACTTTACCAAAAATGACATCGTTTTGTCAAAAAATCGATATTGTTTTGTCACTCGACACGCGTGCTTCCGCCACAGTTGATACTTTCACACTCATTCACCCCAACACGCCCCCCCCCCCCGCCCCGCCAAACTCCAACGGGAGCACTGTGCTCGCACACACTGATTAGTGGCTGGGCTTAAGATTCATCTTATCCCGCGTATTCGTCTTGCCCCGAGTTCCCCCTACTGGTAATGATGTGTATGAAGTGATAAAGTATGTTTGTTGTGAATACAATATACTTTTAATAAAAATAATCAGTTATATTGCTATTCGTTTCAGTTTGAGTATCACTGAAGGTATATTAAGGTTCTTTAATATTATTTTGCTTTTCGGACGATTTCTTGGGATCTAAAAAATAAAACAAGATTTGGAGAACTTGCTTGTACACCCTCGCTTCAAATAATTTATCGAACAGCAGAAAATCCGAAATGTTGGAGGTACGTACTGACCACAATAAACTCAACTAGGATATTCATAGTAATAACGATTGTGAACAACGATGAAGAAGTAACAATAGTTTTAGAGCAATTGAAAGGTACCAACAGAAAAAAAGGACTTACTTTTTATGTCGAAAAAGCGATGCACGCACATAAAAATGTCCGTCTCGATCGGAGGGCGTCGCGCAATGAGTGACAGGTTCCGATACGAAAAGTAGTTTCTTCCCCCCTCGGGGCCGCGCTGCTGTCACTAACCGTCTTCGAGTTATTCAACTTGTTTCATTTGACCCGTGTTTCTATCGACCCCAACCTACCCTACTTTGCAATAATTACACACTAAAAAACTCTAGGTTTAAAGAAAATATTAATGATGAAACTTTAAAAAATGTGACTAGCAGTAGCATTTTCGTGGCCGTGACTTTCCAGAGACAATGTAAAAATGTCTAAATCTACTGAATGTGTGCGAATTTTTTGATTCCAGTCTATCGTTGAATCTAATAATTGATTGTGACTTATTTTTAATAAGCGCCACTGTAATTTATCAATGATTTAAAAGGGCCCTCATTTTGCCCCTGCAAAATACAGCCCTCCGCGAAAGGAATAGCATAATGTTTCCTAGACCCAAAAATCCTCATACTTTCGTCACGTCGATCCATATCCATACGGCCGTCTGTCACAGCAGCGTGCAGCCCGTTCTTTATTCTTCCAACCCTTCGGTTTCGAAATTTGGAACTATTCATGAAAATAACATTCAGCGAATACTTGCAAGTATACTTATTGCGGATAATACAGAAAAATAAGTTTAAAAAACGGTTTTTAATACGACAGAGTTCTGTGTGAGATATTTGCAATGCTATTCGAATAGTTTAACACGTCAAATAATGGTAAATATCGGAGTTCGTAAAAACATTGTTTAATAGACTAAACGTGTAAGGATTATTTGATATTCTATTTGTTTTACAATTATATGCGCATGACTTGTCGTTATTACATATAACATCGTCGAAAATATTCCAGAGAATATTAACAATCCTTCGGTATTTATAAATAAGAAAGCGAGTACAATTTCGAATTACATAGACATTAACTGGGGAGAGAGTAACATATGGGTACGAGGAAATGAAGTCAATCAGACTCGTTACAAAAATCGTCCTCCTCGACGGTATTTAATAAGAAGCAGACCTTTCGCTTATAAATCGTGTTAGTATGTAAAATACCGATACTTATCGATTAGCTGCTGTGTCCAGTTTGAGCAATCGTGACGAATTACCGATTTCCGCCCGTTTAACGAATAGGTATAATAATAGTGGTGAGCTCCTCATAGAGAAATATTCGCCACAAAACAAAGTGGCGCGCAATTTAAAATGTCAGGTCTTTTTGAGACACCCTTCACAATATATGATAAGACAGACGTTTCGGTAAGAAGTGCTCGACAATCCCAATTCGCAATTATTCTCTCCCTTCCCCCCCTCTCTCTC
This sequence comes from Ophion costatus, assembly GCA_951751655.1. NCBI lineage: Eukaryota > Metazoa > Arthropoda > Insecta > Hymenoptera > Ichneumonidae > Ophion > Ophion costatus. The sequence goes on along the minus strand of OX632359.1, from coordinate 23,771,144 downwards.
TCTCTCTCTCTCTCTGTCCCGCTCTCCTCCACTCTTTGTCAAACTCTCCACATAAACATAGGAAATTCCACGCCATTTCGCTTAGCCCACGACCCCGACCATTCTTGGTTTTTCTGATTTTTTTTGTAAAATTATACCCCGTGAAAGGAATGTCTATACTAATTTTTAGATTTTTATCTCTTCCCTTTTAGAAGTTATAATTTTGCAAAAAATGTCGATTTCAGAAATTTTGGAAACGTTCAAACGCTGATAACTCCTCAACTAATTAAGATATCGACAAATGTCACTATATATTTTTTTCATTTTGAAGCATGCTTTTGTTAAAAACATGAAAAAAAAAGGATCAATTGTCAATGACAACGTTTTTTTTGCTTCTAAATTGAAAACTATTTTGAAAAAAGATGACTGTCGTTTTTTATTTTTTTCAACAAATCCTCTAGAATAGAGTGACCCATTCTATGATTTTTAAGACTAGGCTCATCGTGGGCCCATGTTTCATTTTTTTCCCGAATTAAACATATTTTTTTAGAAGATTTTTATCATTTTAATGTTTTGTAATGCTATTAATGATTTTGTGATTTTTAATTCGGTTTCAACAGGTTGAACCGGTTTATTTTTCAACTTGTGCTGATTTTAACGAAAAAAATTATTACGAATAAAAAAAAATCGTCAAATTCAGCACGAATTAAAAATAAACCTTTTCAGCCCTGTCGAAGCCAAATTGTAAATCACAAAATCATTAATAGCATTACTGGACATTAAAATGATCAAAATCTTCTAGAACAATATGATTAATTCGAAAAAAATAGGAGGGAAAAGAGCCCACGATGAGACTAATCTAAAAAATCATAGAATGGGTCACTCTAATTTAGAGAATTTTTTGAAAAAAATAAAAAAGGCGATCATTTTTTAAATAAATAGTTTTCACTTTAGGAGCAAAAAGAACGTTGACATTGATAATTGGTAATTTTTTAACACTATTTTTCACGAAAGTATGCTTCAAAATGAAAAACAAATACAATATCACTATACCCGTGTAGAAATGGGTCCCGCGTAGAGCTAGCCGCGGTCTATTTTTTCCCATTACTTGCTAGTGGCTGGCAGTGAAACTAGCCCGCCGCTAGCTTTGTATGTAACACTTGGAAATCTAGCGCCTAGCCAGATGTTCTAGCTCGGTGCTAGATAGCTCTTAGATAGACGCTAGCTGGAAAGAAAGCTATTTTATAATTCGACGCTGGATAGGGTACGCTGGTTAGGGTTGAATACAAAATTGAAAGAAATCTGATCACTTTGGGAAAATAAGAAATTTTATTGAATATTATAAATATCGAGTATTAATACACGTAAGAAGTAAGATAAGTAGGTTAGAAATTATTATAATTAATAATATCGCATTTGAAGTAATTTTTTTTTGTTAAATATTTATCGCTGTTTTGAAGGTGCGCGATCGCGCTTGTATTTTTTTTGTTATTGTTGTACTGATTATTACTTCATTGTTTATTGTATTGTTGATTACTTTTTTTATGGATTATACCTTTTTAATCGTTGAGCGCTTTTTTCACGGTCCGTGATCGCGCCATATTGTATCTCGAAGGCTTTCGCTTAATTTTTTTTTCAATGAAAAGTTTTTTTAGGTTTCGAAAATGAAAAATTAATGTTAGTCAATAATTATTGACTAAATATAATTATCATTTATGATATTATTCAAGTTAAATTACTCGGAACATCGAGAAAAGGTAACGCATAAAAAAAATCATCTTAATTTTTGTTAGCAAATTTTTTAAAACCAATATATGCATAATATGTCGATATAATTTTATCATTGCATATCAATGTTTGTATCTTTCTAAAACTAGTTGGATTATTAATTTTTTTTTGCAAATGAATGTTAATTTTTATCAAAAATTGCACTTACCATTGCGTTCTTGATTTTGCAAACGTTTTGCGATCGCATCGTTTATATCGGCTTTTATAGCTCGGTATACGGACTCTATCTCGACTGGATTTTTTCTCCCGCTTTTCGTCCATAATTTTTCATAATTATTACTTGAGGGATAATTTTTCTCCGTCTGATAAAACTGTCACACGAAGAAAAAAGGTTATAATCCACCATGCCATGCACTCAGACCGGCGACTCGATGTATCGAGAGAAAATCTGTTTTCTCCATCTAGCGGCTAAGTAAGTAACACTGCGAGAAAACATACGAGGAAAACTAATTTACCATCATCTAGCGGCGAGGTACCCAAAACTAGCTAGCAAAAACTTGCCAACCACAACCTAGCGCCTCCCGAGTTATGCTATCTAGATCAATCTAGACAGCGTTTAGGGTCAAAGTACTTTATACTGAGTGAATTTCTACACGGGTATTTGTCGATATCTCAATTAGATCAGGAGTTATTAGCGTTTAAACGTTTCCAAAACTTCCAAAATCGACATTGTTTGGAAAATTACATGATTAAACGAACTTACCTGTAAGTGAAGTTCTATCATGATTGTATGAAGCGCCTCTTCCGAAAGATCAATCGTAGTCCCCCTACTTCATGCCGATGTTGCCGCAATTTTTAAAGCCAAAATAAAAAGACTCGCTCGTTGCCCGTGTCACCAGTTACTCTCATACTTTGTTAAAGCACCGCCGTAATCGATCGAGGGTTCTTTTTTGAGTTAAGGAAAAAAGGGGGGTTCCGGGTGGGACTGATCTTTCGGAAGAGGCGCTTCATACAATCATGATAAAACTTCACTTACAGGTAAGTTCGTTTAATCATGTAATCGTATTACGCGCCTCTTTCCTCAAGATGAATCGTAGATGTTTAAAGCTTGTTACGGCGGTAAATTAATGTGTTATACAGGGTATGGGGCAAATAAAACATTATTTATTTTCCAAGCAAGTATTCGAACAATAACGGTTGTTTTTTAATACGTGATATTGATATCGCATCTAGTTATTTAATATTGATATCGCAAACTGACTCTTATCTTCCACGATAGGACGGTCATAAAATTTTGCAAAGGTTGCGGAGTCTTTCGTCCAACCTGCAGTTTTTCGGATCAAATCGACATTTATGCCCTTTCGCTTGGCCGCCGATGTGGAAGCATGTCGTGTACTGTGAGCTGAGAATTTCTCTTTATCTATCCCGCTATCGTGCAGTACTTTTTTCACCCATCGACTTAAGGTCTGGCTGGACACGGCTAAGTATGGTTTTTTAAAAGATATAAACAAGGTTTTGACTGATTGACGTAAATCTTTGGTTCTGCACATATACGATTCGAGTGTAGTCGCGGGACAAATTGACGTATCACTATGATAATAAGGCAACAATAATATTGGCTGATTTTTACCTAGTGCTGTTGTTTTGATTCTATCGGGAATCTTTATCTGTAAATCTGTATCCGTCTTGTGTATGTTTAAAATGTTTATTAGACGTAGCGTCTGTATTCTATGGCCGGTAGTAAGAGCTAATAATGTAATCAGCTTAAGAGAGAGCTTTTGTAAGGATAATTCCTCATTTGGACCCCAACTAGATAAGAGACATAGAACGAATTTGGGGTTCCACGTACAATCGTATTTTGGTTGCGGAGGTCTTAATTTTACTACTGCCTTAAAAAATCTTTTGATCCGATCATCTTGACCGATTTCTGGGCCGAGTAGCAGTGCTATTGCTGACCTGAGAAAATTTAAAGTCCCGTGAGATGCTCCTTTTGTATATTCTTCTGTGAGAAGTTCAATAACACCTTTGATCGAAATAGTGAAAGGGTCTGCACCTCTGATACGGCAGAAATTCCACCATTTTTTGAAGGAACTCTCGTATTGTTTTTTGGAAGACTCGGTGATAGACGAGATCATTATATCGACAGATTCTTCCGGGATGGCCCTTGATATAAAAGCTCTCCGCATAACTTCACGGCTACCAGGGTAGTCTTTCGCCACAAGGGGTGCGGTTGATGGTCGCTAGATCGAATCAGGTCAATGTGAGGTTCAAAATAAATTGGCTGTGTTTCAAACATCGATTCGAACAATGGGTACCATGCTTGTGATGGCCAATAAGGAGCAACCATTATTCCTTGAGAGCCTTCGGATCTAATCTTTCTTAAGGTGCGAAGGATAATCGCAAACGGAGGAAAAGCATAATAAAAGTATGGTCGCCAGTTTATCGTGAACGCGTCAATCGCGATAGATTCAGGATCGCGCTGCCAAGAAACGAATTTTTTACATTTGGTATTCTTTCTTGTTGCAAAGAGATCAATTTCAGGGCGTCCGAAGCACTGTACAATTTTTTTAAACGCTTCCTCCGCAAGTTCAAATTCCGTCTCTGATTCTAATTTTCGTGATTCTGAATCCGCTCCCACATTGTCTGCTGATGAAATGTATGATGCAAATATTGATAATCCTCTATACTCGCACCACGACCAGATTTCTTTTGCTAGCTTGCTCAAAATCGCGAAGCGAATGCCTCCCATCCGATTGATGTAAGCTATAGCTGTTGTATTATCTATTCTAAGAAGAATGTCACAGTTTTTAGCTCCTTCTGCAGAATACTTCAGACCGAAGAAAGCAGCTTGAAGTTCTAAATAATTGATATGATATTCACGCTCGTCCTGTTTCCAGTGACCATTAGCTTTCTTGTCTCCGCAACAGGCTCCCCAGCCCGAACGCGATGTGTCTGATGAGATCGTAATTTTGAATTGTTTCTCTTTTATGGACTTATTTGCCTTTGAAATATTCAATTTCCACCAATGAAAGTCATTTTTAAGACTGGGAGGAATGTTCATGGAAGCGTCATATTTTCCTCCATTTTTCGTGAGGGCTAAATATTTTTGTCTCTCAAATTCTTTTATATACACCCAACCGTAAATCATGGCTTGGCAACAAAAACCGAGTATTCCTATGAAAGCTGCGAATTCTCTAATCTTACAATTGGTCATTTTACTGAAGTTTTTAATTTGAATTTTAACCTTCTGTATTTTGTCCTCAGGAAGTTCGATTGTCATGTTTTCGGAATCAAACACATAACCTAGAAACGTGCATCTCTTGGCAGGAATCATCTGACTCTTCGCTTGGTTAACGATAAATCCCAAACTGTGTAAAAGAACACATGTTTTATTAACATTGTCCAAACATTGCTCATAAGAACTTCCGAATAGCAGCAAGTCGTCAAGGTATACGACTGAAAGATAGCCTAAAGTCCTCAAGTAAGCTACCACTGGTCGCATTATTTTAGTAAAATCGTAAGGAGCTGAAGTAAGACCGAATGGTAAGCAGTTAAACTCAAAAAGGCTACCATTGAATCGAAATCTTAGAAAAACCTTATTTGACTTTGCCATTGGAATTGCATAATATGCATCTTTGAGATCGATCTTTGCCATAAAACAATGTGGATTAATTAAGCCTTTTGCTGTCTTGTGATCTTCTAACTTAAAGTGTTCCTTTTGAACATAGTTATTCAATTTTTTTAGATTCAAAATGATTCTTTGAGATCCATCTGGTTTCGGTACAAGAAAAATTGGGGAAATAAACTGTTCTGTAGCGTTTTGACATTTTTGAATAGCACCTTTTTCTAGTAGCTCGTTAATTTTTTCGAAAATTAATGCTTTATCATTACAGGACCACAAAGGCTCTTTCGGAGGTGATGCTTGAGAAATTTGAGATACGAAGGATATCTCATATCCTTTAATCCAACGCAAGATCACTGCATCTGCGGATATCTTTTCCCATTGACTAACGAAATGTTTGAGCCGCCCAGCCAGTTTACTCACAGAAGTCGAATCTATCTCCTCATCGGTCCCTGATTCTGATACCCTCGGTTCTGTCCTCGTAGAGGCTTCCGATAGCCCCAAATTTTTTGATTTGCTGAGTGTTGTTGTTGTTGTTGATGCCCGCCCTGTGTCGCTATTGACTTCTTGTAAAACGTACGACGTTGCGAGCCCTTTGAGTTTTTTGACATTGAAGCTTGAGTTTTTCCTTCTGGCTTAAGGTACCTTGACGAACGTTCCAGTAGCTTTGCCGATTTGAGTTTTTCTCCCAAATCCTTTCCAAATAACCATTCGTCAACGACAGTGGAGTTGAACGTATCTTTAAGAGAGGTATTCAAGTTGGATAGGATCAAGCTTTTTCGGATCCACGAATCATCGTGCTGGACATCGAGCAATAACCTCGCAGTGTCACTCAGATTCTCGAAGAGAACTAAGTTTTCTGTGAGGTTCTCTTTGAGAATATAGGAAAGAGATTTTCCTAAAACTGTCAGACACGCACTGACTCTTTCCTGTCTCGATACCACTCTAGTGTCTTTCTTAACAATGGCTTCCTGCAAGGAAACCATAACCTCAGCATTGAGTTTTGGCGGCTCAATAGCAATGCAATTTGCTGGAGGCGGATATTTTTCCATCAATTGTTTTTTATCTTCCGCAGGTAGACCTTTTACGAGAATTTCTTTCCATCTAATCGCTAAATCCTTCTGGATATCTGGAGCAGGTACTTTTTCGTGCGTGAGCCGTTTGCCCATTAATTCGAGAATTTTCTCGTCCAGCTCGTCAACTTCCTGTGAAATTGCGGGTATCTCTCCTTCTGTTAAATTGATAGGCCGAGCGGCCGAAGCCTGTGCAGCTGGAGGTTCTTGTGAACCTGATGCTGGAGAGGACTCATTGTGAGACCTTGGTTGAGGAACCATAACTGGTAATGAATTATTTAGACTGTTCACAACCACGCATGTATTATTTTCATTGGAAATCTTTTGATCTTTTATAATTGGCCTTAGCGACTTTTGAGAACTTTCAGAGAATTGTTCTTCCTCCGAGTCATATGAACTCCATCCTCTTCGGTTTTCTGTTATTGACAGACGAATGAGGGAAAAAAGATAAGGGTACCTTAGTAAGCCATCTGCTCACCCACAAGGACCAGGTTACGTTGCGTAACCAAATCGACAAAAAACCGCTTTTTTTTTTTTTTTTTATTATCGTTGTGGTATGAGAACTCAATAACTCGAGTATGTATTTAGGCACGAACTAATGATGATACTCCATTAAAAAAAAAAAAAAGGCCACGGATTTACTTACTGCGTCTTTGCGCTCGCTGCCAACGTCTTTTCTGCTTCCGAAACTTTTTTTCGGCTCGCTTGAAACGTTTGTAACGACGATTTTCTTTGTCTTCCTCTTCAGATTCTTTAACGTGTTCGCGTTTTTTATTCATATTTTTAGTGACACGTGTGGCTTATTCGGCACAAAACAGAAGAATGAGAGTAACTGGTGACACGGGCAACGAGCGAGAGTCTTTTTATTTTGGCTTTAAAAATTGTGGCAACATCGGCATGAAGTAGGGGGACTACGATTGATCTTGAGGAAAGAGGCGCGTAATACAATTATAACTCCTAGAAGAGAAGAGATGAAAATCTGAAAATTGGTGTAGATGTTCATTTCATGGGGTACTTATTTACAAAAAAATCCGGAAAACCAAAAATGCTCGGGGTTACAGGCTAGGTGAAATGGCGTGGAATGCCCCACATACATAACCTTCATTATAGTCATACTCTTACAAACGTATCCCGTCTTCATATTAAAAGTATTCAAGTTCTTATTCAATACAACAATGTTCTTACCTAACATGGCACGGAACCTCACTTCGATGTGCGGTCAGATACGCATTTGACCCCATTTTTCTATTTCGCATTACGATGTCTTTTCTCACAGGTCTCGATCCAGCCGAGCCTCATTTCAGCAACACGTCGCCGATGGTCAGACTAGATCCGACAGACGCAGAGTTTGTGACCGCAATTCACACGGATTCAAGTCCATTCATGAGCGGTGGTTTGGGCATCAGTCAGCCTGTCGGGCATATCGACTTTTATCCCAATGGCGGTCGCAACCAGCCTGGCTGCAACCACGGCGTATTGAATTCCATAACTTTGGAACGCGGCAGTTTTTTTCGGGGTAAACTTTTTTTTATTATGCATTTCAATGTTTAAACACGTGGGCACATCTTCTTTCATTTTCACGAATGAATAGTGAGTCAATTAACTCGATCGTATCTATTAATCATTTTCGACGTCGAATAATTCGTTACGTTTTATTTTTGAGCCAGAAACAACATCCTGTTTGATGCATTTTTTGGGCACTAACAGGCATTAAAAGATTTCTGGGCTGCAATCACATACGGAGTTACGATTACTTCATCGAGAGTATAAATACGGCGTGCCCTTTTCTCGCCGTACCGTGTTCGACCTGGGCTCGTTTTTTGGAGGGTGGCTGTTTCGACTGCGTGCATCAGTACTGTCCGAGATTCGGATTTGACGCTCAGCCCGGAAATTATCACGCATCCGTCTATCTGCTTACCGGATCGGAAAAACCATTTTGCAGTGAGTTCGAACATTTTTCGATCGATCTTATTCTTATCGAACGATTGAAAATTACATTCTTCGTATTTTTACGGCATTATTTTCCATCGTGCTCTTCGTGTGTGCGTGTCCAATTTTAGAGGGCCATTACCGCGTCACGATAAACATTTCGAAAACTGATGAGAGTATCGTGCACGGTGGCGAAGTTGGAATGTTCGTGATTCGGGTGATTGGGAAAAATGACAAAACGACCGAGAAAATGCCGTTGAGCGCAAATTCGGAGTATTACGAGCCCGGTACTAAACACACTTTTGTTTTGCCCGGCGATGTCGTGGGAATTCCCGAAGCCGTTGAAATCACGTGGGAATATCAGACCTCGGTTTTCAATCCACTAACGTGGAGACTACTTCATACGCCGAGAACGTACATCGACTCGATGACGGTTGACAGCCTTGAATCTGGACACGGGTGAGTTTCCTCTGGTCGTTAGGATCTTTATCGAAAATCACGATGCAAGATATCCGAGCCGGATGTCCTTTGTTTCTTGTAATATTTTCAAATCAACATTCTACTATAGGGTTAGTAGCAATTAGGTGCAGTTTTTTCAAGAATTCATCAAAATAAAAGTACAGACGTTTCATTACTCACCTCCATTTGTGATTAAACTTTAAACATTCAACTTTAAGGCAATCTACAGAAATAAAACAAACTTTTGAGATCCGTCATGAGATTAGAATTTTTTTAAATCACGTTGGGCCATCTCTCCCGGAGTATTCGGGTGTGATGGCCTTAGAGAGCGTACACAAATTACGTAACGCCAAATTTCCCAATTTTTTACCCCCTCGCTCCTCCCTCGACGTATCAGGACCGCAGCGCTTATTCAGTTGCACAACGAGTGCTTTGTCGTCAATAATTGCGATTTTTTCATAGAAATGACTGTGCCAATGTTTATAAAGAAATCTTTGAAATTAACCGAGACATACGTCTTTATTTGACGGCGAAAAAGGAATTCTCTTCATTGTTCCATCGATATCTTTATAAAAGGTTATCCGCAAATAAAAAGTCAACAATTTATCGATATCCATACAAATGTAGCTATTGTTATACGTAGCCGTTTTTTATTTCGTATTTTATATTTTCAAGGCCTTTTTTGTATTCGAGCAGTCTTTAAAAATAGTAATGATCAAAATTTAAAAAATCGGCTACGTACAACCTTAGCCATCGCGATTGGAAAAATGTCAATAAAAAAAATTGAAAATCGGTTGATGAGTTTTTGAGGATTCGCTGGGGCAAGGTCGAAAAAAGTAGTTTCGAGAAAATCGTGATAAAAGTTTACGTTCCGTTTTTCTTGATATAATGTTATGTTTTTTCTAGAATATTGATCGACATGACGGCTCTTCATCTTCATTACATTTCACAAAATAATAAGAGCCTGCACTCCATCTATTGTGAATTTTTGAATATATGTATTTTCAAGAATTATGAAAAACAAAAAAAATGTTTTTCAAATTTTCCTCGGGAAAAGTGGGAAAGCTACTGTGCAAGTTCTTGCACAGTGACTTCTGCCATTAACTGACATTTCGTATGGAAAGCTGGCGAGTTTCCGCGGTAAAATTGCGTGCAAGTTTTAAATCCAAAACATGAATGCGCAGAAATTTTGCTATTTCTGGCAGTTCTAAAATTGTGACGTAACGCAAACCGTTAGCCCCCCCCCCCACATGTACATAGACCGTAACGCCTGGTCATCCCTCCCCCGAACTTGCGTTACGTAATTTGCGTTACGATATTGCTTCAAAATCTCTTAGTTCTAAACATTTTCTAGAACTACGAAGATTCTTGAAAACCTTTCACGAACCCGAATATTTAACAATCAACTGATTTTCGTTCATAATCAAGTAAAAATACATCCCAGTATACTGGCCAAATTTAAAGACAAGTTACCGAACTTTAGACGAAAAATGCGGACTCTAAAAATTGTCTCATTCATACGACGCTTTACGGAGATGACAGGCTGGCCACATTTCTATCTAATAATTTATACACTAAATGAATCTAGATACCTGATATAGACTGCTCACGCGTATAAAGAATTCTGAACATTCCGTAATGACGATAAAAACCGGGGATAAAGCTTTGAAAAATATGACGAGCAGAAGAATTTTTGTATCCACGACATTTTAGAGAAAACGTAAAAATGTCTGAATGTACTAAACTTGGCGAAATTTTTTATTCCAGTTTATGGTTGGGTATAATAATTGACTGTGACTTATTTTTATTGAGCACCACGGTAAATTATGCCCCCATAAAATAGGGCCCTCCGCGAAAGGAATATCTCCATTCTATACTCGGTTTTCTCCTCGGTTTTATGTTTTGATTGTGAATTTTTTTTTTTTCATTTTGGCCACATCTAGAACAAGTATCATCGGATTCAGTACGATATTCGTGTAACCAAAGTTGACGCATTGTATACTGAAGTCTTCAATGAGACGAGTTTCATACTAATTTTCTCCGGAACATTTTTACTCGTTATTCTTCTTGTATCTTTTTTCTGAGGTCCGCCTGGGCATTTCGTGGGTCCTAACAGCCGCACGAGCCGACAATCCGTAATTTTTCACAGCACTACCTGCGGCTTTTAATAATTCTTTAGTCAAGTTCCTTCGCAGAGCAATTGCTCTTCTCTTGTACTCATTTGACATTTTGAACAAATGTAAAAAAAAAAAAATTATTCGATCATTCGCAAGTAATACGGCCATTATACATCGCCATGCGGCGACATTTAAAATGTAAACAACTAGAAACAATAAATGCAAAATCTTGGAGTTACGAATATATAAAAATAACCATTATTTTGACAAAATAACATCACCACCATGTGAAACGTGAACCCTTAAAAAAAAATTGGCAGTAGGCAAAGCAGTTGATAGGATTTTACTTACTTATTCATTTTGTTGGCCAAAATGTTGCTCGTACACTTCCACCTGCGCAAAACTCGCAACGAATTGAGCAGCAACAGGTGACATCTAATGAGCGCTTTTATAAAATATTTATATTGGCCAACTCGTCCGGAATTACACTAAATCGAGGGCTTTCCCGAAAAAACGGCTGCTCTCTTCCACCTTCTCTAAAATCGATCACCCTAAACCTACTGAAGCATCATAAGCATGACATAATTAATTTAGTCGTATGAAAAACATCTCGTGTACAGATTATTTAAAAATGAAAAATGTCTTCTCTATTCAGCTGAATTAAATATCGAAATTTCGCCAATCGCGTAAAAATCTTCTAAATTGACGTGCTAAATTCAAGGTTTCTTTGTAAAAAGCTACCGTAACACATTTTACTTTCTTTGCTTTCTTGTCCGTTTAGGATTACAGTGTGCACCGACGAAACGAGAGCTCTGATCGCGAATGAACCAAGAATTTTGACAACGGACAATTGTCAACATGTCGACACGAATGCCGTACACACGTGAGACAATAATGACGCGAATTTTTGAGCACTACATGTCAACTATTCCGGTGAACAGAAAATCTACGATGTTTTTTTTCTGACGACATTATTGTAAAAAAGAAATAGAAATATCGTTTATTTTTAGTACAATGATTAAATGATGGAAACCTTTCGGTCCGCGTTTTATTTTTTCCCGTGTCCCTGCCCACGTTCGACTGTCTATTCAAATCCACTAATTTCCCTTCGACCGTATAAACATTCCATTTGCAGTTTCCATATTTTGGCACCGTACATCGAAACCCAGCACCTGTACAAGTTTCGCTGTAAAAAGGTACAGTTTCTACGATTTTCAATTAGACCCAATAATTCCAAACGTACCAAATTATGTCTGGATATAAATTTTTTTGACGTGATTCCAAGAACGTAAAAATGATTACCTATCACATGTCGTAAAAGTATAAAAATCTCAACGCTTTTCAATAAGAGACGATGATTCAAAACGTAACAAATTATGTCGTTGTGTCCAAACTATAAAACTATAAAAATTAACAACGCTGCAAAGTCCTAATTCGAACGGATCACATCCTCCGAAATAGATCATAAACTTCGGCATATTATTCAAGACCAACTTGCGATAAGCTTCCTTTACAATAAAACTAAAACTGCAAAACCGTCTCTTTCTGTGCCGGAATTGACAAGTATAAAAAAAATGAGAGACAATGCTCGGTGTTGTAGAAATCGACTTGTTGAAGTTTGCAGCGGGTGTCCTGGAACAGCTGAGAACGTCTCCGGTGCAGAAGTTCTTAGAGGTGTTCTCCGGCTTTGTGGGGTGACCGCGTGTCTGGTTGGTACAAAATATGTACTGACAGACACATACATAGCATGGCAAACAAACGCAATTCACCGGCTAACTTACCAGTGGGTAAATACGGAGCAAGCGAATTGCCCATGCACTCAGTCAGGCACCGGCCTTCCTGCATCGCGGAACTCAAACAGTCGCTCCCAGTCTCTTGTACTATAGACGTTGAACAAGTTTAGTATGTACGTGCCTTCCCATACAAACATACATACATACATACACACATATATATATTTCTGTGTGTATGTATAAAACACTGTAGTACACAAGCAAAACCGTTACCTGTCGCGTTACTTTCACACGACGAGAACTAGGCCTCTGAAGAGACTTCGAGCAATATACAACTCTCGATTCGATTGCCACGGGATGAATAACGAAAATCTACAAGTGTTAAATAATTCTGAACTTATTCAATATTCCATTATAATTCAACGCGACATGCTTTATTTTTACAGACTGGAAGAGTGCGTACCCTTAATCGAAGGGTTACGAAAACAAAAATACAATGTATGATGAAAGTTTGAGTATCGTTGATCGATAGCATTGATGGAACATTGAATAATGCTGATAAAATGGACACAAGATATATACCTGTGAATGAATTTCGCCTGGAACGTTAATGGTGCCACTGGACTGCCAACTATAATTGACGATAATCGGTGTATCGCATATTACATCGCTATCCAGATAACCGTGTGCAGAACACACGTGACATGGCGAATCGATGAAAGAGCAGGAGAAATATACCCCGGCGGCTCTGACATGACCGAGACAACTTGAAGAAAAGTAAGTTTTTGTGCAATCGTAACTTTACGTTTTTTTTGCAGCTGCTGATTTTGAAGGTTGTATGAAATTGGGAAAGACAATGGTGGAATTGACCTGTAGATCGATAAATCGAACGTGGCTTGTTACATAAATTGGAATTTACAAGGTGACAGAAAAATCGATTTATTGACTGCAAAAGTAAGGCTTGGAAATTTAGTTGATAACTATGCTTGCTACTATATTTTTAAGAGACTATGTAATAAAACACTAAACAAGTATTTGGGCTATTTTTACACGATGTAAACTGGAGTATGCACTGAAGTTTTTCAGGAAGTTTGAAATATTATGATTGTTTGCTTTGAATTATGTGTGAATTTATACAAATGTGTGCATCTGGTTGGATTTATAGCATTTTTAAATGAAGCCAAAATAGCTTCAATTAATTGTTCGAGTATTTAAGTGATTTGCTATAGATCATTTATCAAGATTGAATATTCACGCGACTATAATTTGTCACATGTACACGGGCGTGTTTATATATACGTATGTATACGTAAAGGTAATTTATTATGAAAGACTTCATTCGGCTGTCGGGTCGCGTCTCGATAACGTGTGTCCGCCGCATCTCATTAATCAAATGCAATTTATCAAAGAGACTTTTCATTCTGCGCTGTGCGTGATGAGATTGGGAATTAACACCTGCAAAAGGAAAAAAGTAGACGCGGGAGAGATCGAACTAACGATTGTTTTCGGAAAAAATTATTGCCGATTGTTGTCTCGAAATATATAATGATGGTTTTTAGTGACAAAATTCCATGCATTACATTTTACCCCGTAATATTATCCTATTAGATGCAGAATTTTTTTTCAATTTACCCCTGCCAATACTTCATACACTTGATTCTGTGCACTCTATTTCATTTTCAATGTTTCAATGTATTTTTTTTATTTCTCCCAATTCGTGATGTTATGCGGCTTCAACATGAGAGATTTTTACCCGCATTTTATTTTTCAACAACATTAACGCGAGTGTATTGGCGCACTTGTAGGCCCCTTAAAAACATTATCTTCTCGAAAAGACGGGAACACGTCCCTCGGCACAAAAGTGCACGCGTACTGGCGCCGAGAGAGGACGTAGAAATTCCTTAGGTAAACCCGCCTATACGGGTAACATATATTAAAAATGTGCGAAGCGATATATCTATATGTTCAGACAATTCTCAGTCGGGAGGGATTGTAAAGTGAGGGTCACCAACAAGGAGAGAGAAGAGAGAGAGAGAGAGAGAGAGAGAGAGAGAGAGAGAGAGAGAGAGAGAGAGAGAGAGAGAGAGAGAGAGAGAGTGAGTGAGTGAAAGAAAGAAGCACGAGAAGGCGATTGCGCGCTTTCTCCACACGACTAGAATGCTGCCTCAGGTCTAAAAAGATCGGTGAGCCTAATCACACGCTATATATCCCATCCGAGGTATATAAATTTTGCAACCACGAGATGCGCGTACGAACCATTCTTTCTCATTTTTCCAAATCAAGCGAGACTTCTTAAAGTTTTATTTTAAAAAACCATAAAATTTAATGGTCGGACGTAGAACTTCCCAATTCGGATTCGGTAGACCTGATGCATTTTCGGTAACGTGAATCCGCAATAATTGCGTTTAACCGAAAATCAGCAACTTCTAATCGCAACAAACATTCAAGTTGCTTGTTGCTTTTCACAATTTCGAAAATCCTTTCTTGATCGTTGGCATGTTTTTACTGAAATGGAGCAAAAATACAAAAGATACTTTGACCAAGCATTATGTATAGCAAAAAAAATGAATCTGTTCATAAAATAATCGACGTTTATTCATTTCCCATGCGAACGTTTTCCCAACAGCATTACAATCAACGACATACTGCTTCGATGACGAAGCAGCTGCAACGATGGTCAACGGAAATATATATATAGCAAATAGTGAATAACAATAATATTTAAATACCGAGGAAGTCGTATAATAAAGCAAATTGCATCGAGAGTGCATCAGAAGTTCATGTACGTGCGTGATAATCCAAATATTGCTTTCTTACTTCACGCTGCATCAGCATCCAGCCAGTGATGCATTTATTGCTCGTGACTCGTCGTGATATGCCCGATGAATAGATCTTTCGTGCGGACACGTCCGAGAGTCGCGTCTCGCAGTAAGTCCGATCCCCGCCGAAGCACCTCGTTGCACTTCCGCGTCCGGTATTCTGTGGCTTTTCACACAGCTTGCCGGATTCAAGTTATAAAATACAGCGCGAAGTTGGATCGTAAGCGAGGTGCAAGATTTTCACTTGAGTTTCGCGCACTTTTGGATCAGGTGTAATACACGTAGGAAAGAGTCGTTTCCTACAAACGAATTTTCTGCATATACCTACGTCGACACAAGGAAAATAACAATTAAGTACTTTTTTCTACCGCGACAGGTATAATTATACGCTGCTTCTTCCGCCTATCTTCTTCATTCTGCTTTAAAATAACTCTGAAATATTTTACGCAATTTTCTTTGCAATCTTGTGAAAACGTCTCCACGTAATCATTTCTATAAGGTGCGTTCCTCAATGAGCTTTATTTGCATTTTGGTTGAATTCTTATGTCTTGCTAATATTATAAAATTGTCGTGTCTGTAGATTTGTTTTTTTTTTTATTTAAGATAAAGAGATAACACCACTCTAGCGGCAGACAATAAGGCCTAACTTTGACAATTTATTTTGGGAGTATGAAAAAAGGAAAAACGTGTTTTTTACAAATAGCTTCACGGGAGGACAGTTTTCTCGACAAGTATAGGACCTGGAACAAAAACCAATACAAATTATAATCTATATATTATTAGCTATGGGACTACGTTGGGATTGTTTTTTTGGTAAATATTCGGAAGTGGGGCTCCTGCTGGAATCACGCAAATTTTGCTTGGGTTCGTTTGGGGTTGTTTGAGGTTGATTAGGGTTGTTTGGGTTTGTTTGGGTTGGTTTCGGTTTGTTCGAACCCTTGAAGAAAATTAGCCTCATTCTAGCGGAAGTCCCACTTCCGAATGGTTACCGTTTTTTTATCAAATTTTGAAAAAATGGCGCCCTTGCAAGAAAAAAATCGATTTCTTGCCCAAACAATAAGCAGTAAATTCTAAATAAAGATAAAGTTTACATTTAATTTAAAAAAACGGCTACGTACTCCCATAGAGAATGTAATTGTGAAGCTACGATCCATGCAAAGGTGGTCGAGTAACCCGTCCTCCCAGTTTGAAAAAGATTCTTTACAAGAACGGCGCTGTCGCCGCCATTTTGTGTGCAAATTATAATACATTCGTTTTACACTTTCATATGTGTTAAATAAACTCTCTCAAGAGAAATTCTATTCCTTTTTTCATACTCCCAAAATAAATTGTCAAAATTAGACCTTATTTTCTACCGCTCGAGTGGCGTTATCCCTTAAGCTGGCGGGTTCAGAATCCGGTGTTGTGATGATAATTATTTTCAGAAATTTTACCTGTTCGGGCGCTGTTAGCGTAAAAACGAGTGGTACGTGAAAATAAACGATTTTAGAAGTTTCCTGCAAAAGTGCAGGAAACTTCTGCAACTGTTGAATGGAACCAGAGAAAAAGTGCTTTCCCTTCTCAAAGAGTAGAAGCGCGTGTGATACCCTGAAAAAGTGATAAGGAAGATCGTCATTAAGGATGTTCAGTCCCTATGAAACATGTTAATGTTAATTGCTCAATATATAGCTTCTTAATCGTCATGAAATTTTTACACGACCTCCTAAATACTTTATGTAAAAACATACCATATTTTCAGAATTCTATCATCATTACTTCAACCTCCTTAAGGGTTGAAATAAAAAATGATAACAATCCTAAAAATTTGGTATGTTTTTGTATGAAGTATTTAAGAGGTAGTGTTAAAATTTCACGACGATTAGGAAGCTCGTTATGAAAAAATTAACATTTTGTTAAGAACAATTTTTAAAAGAAATTAAAAAAAATGTATCAATAAACTTCATTTTGTTTCCGTTGCTTTCAGTATATTGAAGATATTATAAAATTGAGAGGTCAAAAAAAAACTTATTGCAAAGTTACATCAGTTTCCATAAAACAACATTAAATTTGTGAATGTTAATTGTTCAATAACGAGCTTCCTAATTGTCGTGAAATTTTTACACGACGTCTGAAATACTTCATACAAAAACATACCGAATTTTCAGAATCTTATCATCACTTGTGATTTGGGACTCAACATCCTTAAATACTCAATGTACAACAGTGTCGTTATGACACCGCTGTGGGGGGCCGAAAAAGGTCGTTTTAACCTTTTTTTTTGTCTACTAAATTGTTTATTTAGGATTTGGAAAATAGTGTGTTATTAAGCATACATTGAACTTATTTTGTGTAAATTCTTGTTTAAAAATTTTTTTTATCCACTTCGTTATTGAGGTATAATGGAGCCGCTGTATAAAAAATGTCATCCAACGTCCGGATAGATGACGTGACAACCGCGGGTCTCAAAAATAATATTAAAAATGTTTTATAATCTATATAAATGTAATTATCGTTGTCCGTAGCTGCTTCTGGGGGGGGGGGGGGAGGGAAATCACGAAATGGTGGGTGTTAAAAAAAGTTTTATTGTAGCGATATTTGTACTTATGTTCAGGCGCTTGAATAATACTAAATAAAAAATAAACGGCTACGTACAACGATAGCTGCCGCAATAATGAAAATGTTGCGTTTTTTAAATTCAAAATCGGACAGTATAGCTAGAGTTATCATTCCGACCAGATAGAGAAAAGTCGTTTCGAGAAAAACGCGATGGAACGTTTTAGTATACGTAAATCGTTGCGCTACCTGCTCTCACACAATCGTTTGTAATTTGGCCAATTTTCAATATCTCAACTTGACATTTTTTCACATATTCTTAAATATTTATACTACGGTGGCACAAATTCGAGCTCTATTTTTTTCTCTTCTCTCATCATCCAATAATCTACTTTGAAGGTAAATAAAAATTGAGGCGAAAGCTGCGAGCGGTCCAAAAATATTTAGAGATCGCTCAAGGCTTCCAAAAATTCACATTTTCATTAAAAAATCGATTCCTTTTTCGTCAACTTCTCACCCATGAATTGTACGCTTTATTATTTTTACATAAACCTCGCGAAAGCTAAGCTCTAGCCGGTCAATGAATATTTAGTGGTCGCTCAAGATCTTCCAAGTTTCCAATTGTCGCCATTTTTTTACTCTTCTCATTCATAAATTTGACGCTTTGTAAAATTTTCAAAACAATTAATCGTTTTTCTTTAGAAACAATTTTTTCAAATTTACCTCACACTACTAACCCAAGAATTATAATCTTTGTTCTGATAAAATAATTTTTTAATGCCCTTGTCCGTAAACGAAATTATAGATCCCCCGTTTTATCGGGTTAGAAGTGTGAGGTAAATTTAAAAAAAGGATTCATTCTTTCGAAAATTTTACAAAGCGCTAAGTTTATGAATGAGAAGAGAGGAAAAATCACAACAATAGGAAATTTCAAAGCTCTTGAGCGATCACTAAATATTCACGCGTCGGCTACAGTTTTCGGCTATTTATAAT
Source organism: Ophion costatus (assembly GCA_951751655.1). NCBI lineage: Eukaryota > Metazoa > Arthropoda > Insecta > Hymenoptera > Ichneumonidae > Ophion > Ophion costatus. The sequence continues at coordinate 23,752,160 of OX632359.1, read as the reverse complement.
TATTGTAATTAAAAATTTTCCCTGCTAGTTGTAATTTAAAATTTACAATTAGAATTCATTTATTTATTTATCTATAATTAAAAAATTTTAATGGATTATTTATATCTTATAAGTTAAAATTTTATAATTTAAATTTTTTTATAAAACCGGCTATTGATAATTTATAAACCGGCTATTTATAAATTTAAATTTTTATTTGAATTAAAAAAACTATAAAGCGTAAAATTCATGGGTGAGGATGAACCGAAAAAAATCGATTTCTTAATCAAAATTTGAATTTTTGGGAGGCTTCAACGACCTCCAAATATTTTTCGACCGCTCGCGGCTTCCGCGACAATGTTTGTTTCTTTAGAGTAGATAATTGGATGGTGAGAAAAAGAGGAAAAATCTGTGCCACCCAATTTATACTTTCAGACGTTGTAAAGAAATCGTTTTTTCGGTCCGTCACAGTGCCGCAATTTTTCATGTTTTTATTTCTTTCGATGACGTAGTGACGAGTGTGCCTAGATACATAGAAAACCTTTTTTATATGGCAAACGCGTTTTCATACTATTCTTCGCATAAAACTCTCTACAATACGATCCTAAAATCCATTTCTGACATTTACGCGAACAAAGCCCGGCAGACGAGTAATTGAATAAATTTATCACAACTCTTTAAAAACAATCGTGCACCCCGCCTTATGCGCACGAAGTCCACCAAAGTCTATTTCAGTTTATACATTCATCCGCTTAGTTTATACATTCATATGTATAGTCGTTTTGCACAAATGGCCGGGGTGGAATTCTGGTTATAAAATACCGCGCGCAGTCGGATAGTAAACGAGGTGCAGGATTTTCGCCGGAGTTTCGTGAAAATTCGGACCGGTTATAGTCTCGGTCAGAGAAAGCTCCCGTTTCCTACAAATGAATTTTCCGCGCCTACTCCAAGACAGGGAAAATCACAATTACCCATTTTTTTTCTACCAAGACAGATATAATTATAGGTTGCGTCTTCCGCCAATCTTGTTTACTCGGCTTCAAAATAATTCTGAAATACTTTACGCAATTTTCTTTGCGATCTGGTAGAGAAGTTTCTACATAATTTCTACAAGCTTTGTTGATCAACGAAATGGTTTTACCTTCGTTCTAAATGAATTCTACTATAATTATATAAATAACCGGAATCCTTGTAAAAAAAAACATTACGGCTCCTATAAAAGCATATACAGTTAGTTTTAGCATGTATATATTTTCAGGCACGTGTATATTCGAATAAATGGGCATTGGGCTTGATTGATGTGGCTCGAAAGTGAAGCAATCACATTCTCCTATTATGATCAGGTCGTTCGACCGAAGACCCATGGCTAATATTCACGAAGCCATATTTACACGCACCCCGCATAAACAGAGACTGCAATTAATAATTTCTTCGTCATAACGTAGATTCGTTTCGTAACGTAAACGCAAAGCTCCCGGTCGACTGAATTCATCAAAAGAGCCTCGTGCATCGTTTCGCACAACGCCAACCCGTTTCATACGCGATACCGTGTATTACACGAACTTTCACCCCGCATGCAAGAGCCTTCCGAGCAGGACATACCTTTCTTTCGGAGTAAGTCTGATTATACACTTGCCAGGAAGAAAGGATTAGAAGAAACGGCATGCGCGTTTCATTAAACGCAGTACAGATTAGTTTCTCTGTTGAACGTGCGCTCTCATTTTTCCATTATTTTTCGACTATCATTCGCAAGTTTTTTACAAACAAATTTTGAGTGAACGTGTGGCAATAAAATCACGACTGTTGGTTATCTCGAACGAAAAGTAACGACGAATTGGCCGATTAAAAAAAAAGATCGTAATCATCGACTTGTGTCGAAAATTTATTACAAAAGTATTCAACAAACATGAGAAAAAAAAAACAGCACCGCACACTCAACAAAATAATGTCTCAAAATATGAGATGACGTCATAATGGATTACCGTGCATTCGAAGTGACTATTTGTTCCGTGCAGTTTCACTTTTTTTTAATGTTGTATCACTTACCGTGGATTTTAAAATGATTTATTTAGATGACGAACATAATATCCATGGGTCCCATCATATTAGCCACACCTGCTTTCACATCGTTATTTGACGAATGTGGGTCAGTGTAAAGGCCGCCGGACGTTGGAAAGCTGTCAACAAGTTTTTTGTCGTCTCTTTCTCTGCCGCGTGGTACAGATTAAAGTTACCGTTGGCACGTGTATTACTCGTACCCACATTACACCCGTGCAGAAACCTTTGTTTGCGCGTGTCCCTTTGACGACAAGGACACGTCAAGCGATGATCGTGGATCGTAGGAGATGCGTGACCCAATACTGGACCCTCGCCTCGAGGGTTTACCGAATTCGACAGCAATCAATTTATCTGACGACAATTAAAAAAACGTTGATAACCCAATATCTTTTTTCTATCCTGATTTCTACGCGTATAATATTGACGTATATTTTTTTTTACAAATAATATATTCAATTCGGTTATCCTCTTGTGATTGCATTCTTCCCGTAGATTGTAAAGACCTTATTGCTCGAAAAAAAGAGAAAAAATGCCTTAATTTTTTCCTGATTGTTCGAAATATGGGAAATAATTACCGTTTGAACCAGCAACGTTGACACAGACACGTGCTTCAATATTTCATCTCATGAGAAACGAAGACTGTTTTATGGGAAAATTCGTTGCAGAGAATCAGCAAACTACTCTGACACAGAGTGACAAACTACTCTGACAATTCATAACACAGCTCATCTTATCTCTATACGGATTGTATTTGAAAACTCAATATTGACTCTTTACGTGGAGACTACAGAAATCTACGTAAGAACACAGAACTATGCGACTTTGTTTTAAATCTAATTTTATTGAAAAATGTAAGTTTTACTAAATAAATATTTTCACATTAAGTGAGCTTTTTTAATGATTTTCTAGAGTGAGACTTGTCGAGGGCAGTCATGCGTCAAATTCCAAACGTAATCAGCCACCATGTATGTTTCCCACCTTCCCTCATACTCATCTTCCATGATTTTTATGTTCTGAGGGAAGCGTTCTCCTTGCTCTTCTCTGGGGGAGCCAAGATTTTGCTCAAATTTATCTCGATCCTTTATTTCTACCCCAAAATAATTTAAAAAAACGATTCCAGAGAAATCTGTATTTGTTCTTATAAATTTTTGAATAACATATGCTCCGCACATATATAAGAAAATGTGTCAGCATAGTTCGAACGAACGAGCCTTCGCTTTGGTGCCGTTGACATATCACGGAATCAATTGATTTCAGGGAATAATTTTTTTTTTAACGAGGGAAAAAAGTTCTTTAAAGAACTGATATTATTCGCGATGAAATTGACATTTATTTAAAAACCCTGTGCAGTACCTTGAAATATAGGTTGGTATAGGTCTCACCAGTAGTCGCTTGCCAAAAAATCATACGAATTTTTCCGGCACCGAGAATTTTTTTTGTTCACTTGCGTAATCATTTCTTCAGGAGTAAGAATTACTTATTCTTTCTTCAGCACAAAGAACAAGCAATCCTTATTTTTTAAGGAACGACTATAAATGCAGGTGTAAGAACAACGGTGTCGAGTTTTTCTATTTCCCCTGTGACTTTTGCTTTTCTGCCATATTTTATTCCCGAAGGCCCATAAAATAATCATTGTGATGTAAATTTTGCGCTCAGAAAAAAAGGAAAAAATATCGAATGACCGGAACTTAGACAACTGAAAAAATAAACAGAGAATATTATTGAAGTTGAACGATCATTACTGGCCCGAGTACGATGAGTTTCCCGCGACTAGAAAAAATATACTAACCGTTGTTACGTGATAATTGTAGATTACTTTCACTTTGATTCCGGAATTGCCAATATTAAGTTTTTTCGTATACGTCTAAATATTCACGCATATAACGCGCGGAACTGTTTCTCTTTCATTGTTTTCCGCGCAACTTAGGAAATTCACTATTTCTCTCCGGTTTCCTGATTCCTCGCTGGTAGATCGGTAGTTTTCGTAAAGCTATCGAAATAATCGAAAAATATTTCGTGTGTGTGCACGTGTATTTTATTTGCTGAAATCGTTGTATCAGCAGCCAGAGAAGGCATCCAACTCGCGTTGAGGAATGAAAGATTACGTAACCACGTTTATCGGTACAAGTCTTTATCATTTTATGATCTCCACTTGAAATAGTTGACATAACCAAAAAAACTTGCGCGGCCAGTGTTTGCGGAAATGATTGTTCGGGTTAACCGTATTAGTTTTATTTCAGTACGACTTTGGTGTGCGACGAAAAAAAATTATATTTCCATTGGCATCGTGATATTTTTCAATCTTCGTTATATTACATGCAACATTATATAAATCTTTCGATTCGCAGTGAAGAAGAAATCACAAAAAGATAAACGAACTAAAATTCTTTTCACTATGCGGTCGTGAATTAACGTCGTTCAAAACAATTGCATAATTGCCTACTTCCGCTATCACTGCTGCAATCAGCATCATCATCATCATCATTATCATTGTATCATCATTGTAGTCCTTACCGTAGCACGGATACTTTTTTCCCCCGATTAACGTTCTTTTCTCGTACACTGACAGATAAATTCTATTGATATTAACTAACCGCGTGTGTGATTTTTTCAAAATTTTACGTAACTAGATTTTTCGTGGAACCAAATTTTTTCAATTGCATTCCATTATTGGAATGATTTATTTTAAATATATTTATTTATTCAAATAAAAGTTTATTTAATATCGTCCGATAAATAAATTCAAATAGATTCAAAAACAATTTAGTTGAATCCACCAAATGGACCTATATGATTTTTGTTAAATTTAAATTAAATTGATTTTTTGTAAAGTCAACCGCGAGCGAGCGGAATTATATATATATGTAAAGGTTATGTTTGAAAAATCTATAGCATGCTATTCGATAAAACTCTCCAATTATCACAATTATATTGACTAATTGATATAGTTTATGTGATACATAAAATAATTGAGGAATTCATTTGGTCTCTAATGCCATATCTGCCGACAAGATGTTGCAAGCACTCGGTAGCATACGGGCAGCGTGCCTAGCTATGACTAGGTAGGTTTTAAGTTTGTTTCCATATAGGTGAAATATTTGCATCGAAAAAAAATAATCTCAAAACGCCTTGGATGACCCATTACGATACAAAATCATTGTGGAAAAACTCCATTTAATTTTGGATTTATGAAATATTTTATGCATCTAGTACACTTATTGTTAGATTTACAGTGTATCATGTAAGCAAATAAAGATTTATTTGAATTGAATCTTTATTTATTTAATATTTAAAAAGAATAGCTGAAAGAAAAAAAAATATCTTTGAAAAAAATAAAATCGTAGTGGGTTGTGAGGCAAGAAAAAAACCTATTTGATTCAAGGGCTTACATACACCTGACATACATTCGATTTTTGTTTGCTTGTTATGTTGGTACACATGTCCCCAACATATTTTGACATTATCAGCCATTTTGCATATTCAGTTTGTTTTCGACAGATATAAAGGTTAAACGTGTTTTGGTGTGGTTGGCGATTTTGTGCTATCGATTTGTGGCAAAACAAATCATGGCTTTTGCAACACGACAATGCACCTGCTCACACATCGTTGCTTGTTGGTGATTTTTTTGGCCAATAACAACACCGTAATCATGGCTCAGCCACCGTATTCACCGGACTTGACCCCCTGCGACTTTTTCTGTTCCCAAAACTGAAAAGACCCATGAAAGGACGGAGATCTGCCACGATTGAGGCGATAAAAACTACATCGCTGGGACAGGTCAAGGCGATACCAAAACGCGCATATCAGAAGTGCGTCGAGGATTGGAAGAAACGCTGGCACAAGTGTATTATATCTGAGGGGGATTATTTTGAAGGGGACAAAATAGGTATTGATGAATAAATTTAAAAAAATCGAGAAAAATAAAAAGTCACCTTATTTTTTTAACAAACGTGGTACATTGTATGAATAGTTGGTAAAAAAAATTCAAGGGGCAAAAAAGTTACAGTCGCTTTTCTGGGACGTATTTTTGTTGACAGAGTTTGCGGTACCAGACGTGCCTATGCCATTTTTTTATCTAAAAAAAATTGTTTCTTAAAGTAGACAGATAAAACTAGTACTTATCGAGCGGAAATTTAAAAAATTATTTTTACCGGGTCATGGCCGCCATTGGAATTAAACAGGCGATTCTTCGCCTCAAAATTGTTCAGTACTTATGATGAAAAAAAAACTATGCCAGTTATCGAAAAAACGGCTCGACAAATACTTAATTATTCTGTGAACTGTGGAAAACTTGATCCCGATCGGTCGAGTAGTTACCGAGATATTTCTGACTGTTTCTAATAAAACGCGTTTAAAGTTTTGAGTACACTTTACACCTGCGCGCCAACCGTTAATCGTTGCTCACCTTGTCAGTTACAAAACGCCATAACTTCGTCATTACTGCGAATATCCTTATGAAATTTTCACAGTAGACACTCAAAGGATACCACTTTCGAATGATCACCGTTTTGAAAAATCGATCGTATTTACCTATCCAGGTGTATGTAAGCCCTTAAATAGATCCTATTTAAATGAAATCGTTTTCTGGCAGTGTAATTTTAAAGACCAATCTCACCAAGTAAGTTGAAGGAAATCAGGGTGCAAATAGAACGAGAGATAAGAGCGCAAAATTCGTGGGCCTGATTCCCGCGGTATAAAAGCATGTGTCGAGTGAAACTTATCCGGTATTTCCAGCTGCCGGGGCGCAAATTCTCGTAAATGTGAGCAGCAAGCATAGCGAGACTCGGAGTGGCAAATTGTGCAATCCGCCTGGTTCTCGATCTCTTTCGGATGAAAACACGAGAGAAAGGTCCGTGTGTGTTGCGTCATCGTAAATAAAGATGCCCCCCGCGTTCGCGTACATATCTTCGCTGTGGCTCGCGATTCTCTCGCTCTTTCTCCCCGCACGCTCCTTTTATATACCTGCCCGTGCCAGCGATTTTCGTTGCTTTTTTTTTCTTTTCTCGTCTTCCCTCATCGTCAAGTCTGGAATTCTCGTCTCGGTATGAAAGTGCGAGCGAGGATATCGCGAACAGGTTTGTTTCTGCGGTCCTACCAACACCCTTGCGCACACCTCGCGAATGTGTGTATACGAGCCGATGAGTCAGCAATACGCTTTGTTTTTTCCGCCGATCTCTGTACCATTATCCGATCGTTCCTCAACCTCTTACCGGCGCAAGGACGCTCGAGGACGCGCGAGCATTGAAAAAGTGATGTGAACGTGCATAAATGCTCGCGAAAAGAGAAAATCGATTCGAAAACGGCACACGACGTAACGGCGAACAATTGGGCCAATACAACAACAATGGCGGCTTTTGGCGAAAGCTATAATTAATCATTTCGAAATAACACTTGTGCAATGCATTGATTTTCAAAAATTCGATGATGAAGACACATCAGCACGTAGACGTCACTCAACGATAATCGTTTCGAATTATGGATGATCCTTTGCAACATTTATTATCTACGTTTTTTCAATTATCGTTACATTCTTACGTTTAGGGCGAAATCATTTACCATTCCTTCCATAGCAATGTTCCAATTGGCTGTTAAGGGGTCTTTTCACTTTAGACGCTAAAAAGGTTATTCTCATGAATTTTTTTGATAGGTTTACATTATAGATATTGCTATAAAAGTTATTACACTTAATGAACACACTTTCGAAATACATTTCAAAAAAATTATTTATTTAAGGCGTTATACGCAGTTACAAGGCCAAAAAAAAGTCGTTTTTTCACGATTTTTTGCTGGAAAAGGATTTCATTTAGGCAAAACGAAAAGTATTGGACGATCTAGTGGCATCTTTTAGCGTTAGATTGGCATTTTTTATTTTCAAAAATATTCATTAGCATTGCACCTGTAGGAAGTCTCCTAGAGGTCCCCGAAAAACAGTGTCCGGCGGTGAGCAAAGTATCTCCGGTTTGGATTATCTAAAATGAAAAAACCAAAACGATTCTTTTAGGGGATAGATGAATCCAGGTATTGATCGAAGGAATAGTCGAAATTTTAATTTTTGACAAAATGGTGGCTCCGTAAAGAAACAATTTCGATTTTTGACCAAATTTTTTTTCTTAAATCGTTGAAAAAAAGTTTAAATAATTATCGGTAATCTTATTCCTTCGATCAATACCTGAATAATATATCTGACAAGGTTTTGTTAAAACTGCAGACCGATCGGTTGAGCCGTTTTTGAGAAATCGTGCTCACCGTCTTTGAAAACACTTTTTTGAGAAAAACGCGTTTGAAGTTTCAACATTTGCTTATTTTGCTTACTTGGTAGCGCTCCTCGCATCCTTACAAATATGTGTGTATTTCCGAGAATATTCGCTGGATCGATTTGAAATTTTCAGGGAATACACTCACATATTTGTACATTCCGAAAATGCGATTTAAAAAAAACGATTTTTTGTCATTTTTACCTGCGTATAACGCCTTGAGTTACTATACATAGACGAAAATGATACTTAAAAAAATGTCCTAAAAAATTGTGGGTCTGCGCTGTTATTGATGACATCTCGGAGATGGATCATCCGAAACAAAAAAATCAAACGGTTTTAGATTCAGTATGTTAACGGCTATAGCGCATATCATACGATTTTTGATATATGAAAAAATAACAAAATGGCGGTCATTTAAAAAAGACGTGCTTTTTTCACCGTTTTGGGCAAAAAATAGTAAATATCAAAATTTAAAAAAATCTTTGATGTCCACTATAGATGTAGTTGTCAAGAATAGGTAGTTAAAATTTTATGAGGATCGGTTCTGTAGTTTCGAAGATTTTATCAACAAGCCGTCGAAAAACGTTACGAGCAAAACGCGTTTAAAGTTTGTTTGGGTTACATAGATACATTATTTATTTATTTATTTATTTCGAAAGTGTTATTATTAAGTGTAACAACTTTTATATCAATATCTATTATATTAACCTATCAAATAAAAATCATGAAAATAGCCTTTTTAGCGTTCTAAGTGAGAAGACCCCTTAAGTCTATTTTCAATTATAGGAATTGCAGATTTATGCAGTTCCCCGTGGCATTCATATCCCCACCATCCATTACGCATTCGGGAAGAATATTATGCGTAGAAGTTCTGAAATTTTGCAATCTCGTTGGTCATGTACCAATTGTCAATATGCAATACTTGACATTCAATGTCCGACAAAAATAACAAACAATAAAGAGAACAATTTTGCGCAAAGTGACGTGTGTTCGCTGCACAATCATTCGGAAATTAGACGAGATAAGTACAGCTGACATTAAGCATACGTAGTGCAATTTTTCCAGTAATACAGAACATTGGAAGAAAATATTTCAACTGCCCCGAAAACTTCCGATTGAAGATGTAAAAAAGGGGCGAAATTGCTGAGAGGAAAACCCTTGAGAATTGGTAGGCGGTTATGATCCCGTTGGAGTAACGTTCCCAACTTTCGTGTCATAATGAGAGGGTGCTGAAGGCAAGAATTCAAAGTATTCGTTAACGCAAGAGGGTGTAAAGAGCCAGAAAACGTCGGCAAAAGTGCAACGGTATGAGCGAGCATTCGCGATAATTCCGCGCCAAAAGTGCATCTTACTTCCTGTACAATTAGTCACGGTAAGGTAACGTCACGCTACAATCATGTATATAACGCCACAATGTGGATATATATATATATATATATATATATATATATATATATATATATATATATATATATATATATATATCCATATATATACATATATATAGTGTACTTGTGAACTTGCATTAGCAAAGAGCCTAGTCCATATATATACATTTAATATTAAACTACGTGTACATCAAGTGAACATAGGAAAGAACTAGTAGACCGCAAGAACGAGCTAACCGTGCATAGGATCAAGAAATTCCTTGTCTGCTCCTGTACGAACAGCTGCACCGCGCACTATTCGAATAGGCTATCTGATCTTCGTGCAAAACATCGGCGGCCCAATTGCAGAAAATAATGAAAGAAAAAAATGCAAAGCCGCGCGCGAAAGAAATACCGATCAGATCACATTGCGGCACCGGAGACACGAACAATCTTATAGCACTTCCGTATTTCGAAAAGGATAAACGATGCACACTTTTTCGGAGAAACGGAAACAACGTTTCAACAAATAGATTGAAATACGACCAAAAAATATTCCACCGCTACGATGATACTCTACAACGATACGAATTCTTTGTCACATACTGAATGCACCTTCTTAAGTTTAAATCGATCGTCTACAAAGTTTCTATAAAATTTGCAATTGGAGAAACACTTTTTCATTTAAGAAGATGGCAAATTGTCATAATGTAAAGGGAAACGAAATTTTCATAATGTACTGAGTCATTTGATAGTTTTTCCTAACATAAAAAAAAAATGTATGCGTAACACACTTTTTTATGCGTAAAATTACCATTCAGCGATGAGCGTGGATAGTTAAGGGGTCTTCTCACTATAGACGCTAAAAAAAGGCTATTTTAATGAATTTTTTTATAGGTTTATATTATAGATATTGATATAAAAGTTGTTACACTTCATAAATACACTTCCGTAATACATTTTTTCAAATATTTATTTAAGTCACTATGTATAAACGAAAATGGTAGTTAAAAACAGTCCTAAAAAAATTGTAGGTCTGCGCTGTTGATGAAATCTCGGAGATGGATCACCCGAAACAAAAATATCAAACGGTTTTACATTCAGTATGTTAACAGCTATAGCTCATATCATACGATTTTTGATATATGCAAAACTAACAAAATGGCGGACATTAAAAAAATAAGAAGTTTTTTCACCGTTTTTGGCAAAAAAAGTAAATATAAAATTTTCAAAAATCCTTAATATGCGCTATAGCTGTAGTTGTAAAGAATATGTAGTGAAAATTCCATAAGGATCGGTTCAGTAGTTTCGAAGATTTTATCAACAAGCCGTCGAAAAATGTTGTTTCGAGAAAACGCGTTTGAAGTTTGTTTGGGTTACATAAATAAATTTTTTTTAATTTTATGTATTTCGAAAGTGTATTTATTACGTGAACAACTTGTGTAATTCATTAAGTGTAACAACTTTTATATCAATATCTATAATATGAACCTATCAAAAAAATTCATGAAAATAGCCTTTTCTCTTGAGCGTTTAAAGTAAGAAGACCCCTTAAACAGCACCCTAGGTTAAAAAGTGTTGCGAACGATCGATTTAAAATTTAGAGGATGCATTCAACATATGAAAAAGAATTTACTGTATAAATTTGATTCAAATAGCAACACATCGTCGGTCGTCCCGAAACTCCTTGACGTATTCCATTTTAATCATCAAGAATTTGTTAGATTAATTTTTAATCTATTGATAAATCTGAAGACGGTTGAAAACGCGAAGATGTTAATCACGTTCGATTGCGACAATTGGCAACTGATTTTTTAAGTTAACACCAACAATTGACTGTACCCATTTAAGGTAGTGTTGTTGTCTAGATATTTAGAAAAAATCGTTTTGTCTTATCGAATTTAATTCTGTTATGCTACAGACCTTTCTGAATGCGGCTGTGAAAACCGTAGAATGCGCTGCTCATAAAGTTAAGCGAGTTATAGAAATTATAAGGAGTACACAACGACTCTAAGGAATTTCGTGACAATTGATGAAGACTACTATTTGATTCAAATTTATACAATGAATTCTTTGTCATATACTGAATGCACCCTCCAAATTTTAAATCAATCGTCCACTCCGTTTCTATTAAATTTACAATTGAACAAACACTTTTTGACATCGGGAGATACCTACGCTTATCGCTGAATGGCAGTTTTACACACGCAATAATGGGGGGAAAATGTCTAATATGTCACGAGAAAACTGCCCAATAACTCAGTACATTATGGCAATTACGTCATCAGTGCAATAATATTGAAGGCCCTCTGTTAAAAAGTTTTTTTTTACAATTAAATTTTTTTACAGAAACGATGTATGACAAATATTTTGCTGTATAAATTTGAATCAAAACATTTCGTCAATTGTCCCGAAACTTCTCAAACGTCTTTTTCTCGAAACTATACTTTTCACATCGTCAACCACGATATATCGATAACCAATTCGCCGACTAAGCTCAGATTTGGCACACAACTTCAGTAGACATTTAGCACGCCGCCATATTGTATATTTTTTTTGCTGAATGTCATACCAGGCATCACAACACTCATATAGGTTGCGAATATGTTTGGTTTTTTTAGACTCATACAACGTCCACAACAGCGTTTCCGGACACCCTTATAAAAAAACGTACAAAAGTACACGATGACGGATTTTTTTTTTTCAATTCGTACATATTCTTGAAGAATCAATAAACATGTCTATTTATGTTCTTAATCCATTTATTCTGAAAATCAGCTCCAAAACAGCGCTCTAGCCAACAATACTGCCTTTACGCTAAAGTACTTGGTGTACGATGTTTAAGGATGTTGAGTCCCTATGAAACATGTTAATGTTAATTGTTCAATAAATAGCTTCTTAATCGTCATGAAATTTTTACACGGCCTCCTGAATACTTCATGTAAAAACATACTAAATTTTCAGAATTCTATCATCATTACTTCAACCTCCTTAAGGGTTGAAATAAAAAATGATAAGAAAATTCGGAACATTTGCTATGTTTTTGTATGAAGTATTTAAGAGGTCGTGTTAAAATTTCACGACGATTAGGAAGCTCGTTATTAAAAAATTAACCTTTTGTTAAGGACAATTTTTAAAAGAAATAAAAAAAAATTATCAATAAACCTCGTGTTGTTTCCGTTGCTTTCAATGTATTGTAGATATTACAAAATTGAGAGGTCAAAAAAAACTTATTGCAAAGTTACATCAGTTTCCATAAGACAGCATTTAATTTGTGAATGTTAATTGTTCAATAACGGGCCTCCTAATTGTCGTGAAATTTTTACACAACGTCTGAAATACTTCATACAAAAACATACCAAATTTTCAGAATTTTATCATCATTTGCGATTTGGGACTCAACATCCTTAAAAACGTAGGAGCCGGCCTCGTTTTAGGGTTTAAAAAAAAGTGCAAATAAATTTAGTTACCATAGTAGCTTCGAATTAGTCGAAGTGCAGCGATAACCAAATATTTTCTAATGAGCAAATTGGGTCTCCATCGAAGTTGACCAATGCGAGTATGTGATCATATTCGAATATCGTGCAACCGAAATTACAAAAAAAAACCTTATGGCGTTAAGTATTTATTTTAAAAAAGGAATTATTTCGTAATTATGCCAAAATGTAATTGAAAATTTCGCCAAAAGAGTCGACATTTGCAAACAGATTCGAGGCAGCCATTCATCGGATGTTGTGTTCCACACATAATCTCCATATTTGTACCTTATATTGGAATGAAAATATTCATACTTTTCAAATAAATAATGCGTTTTATGAATAAATAAAAATGTCAGGTCATTTTGAGACACCCTATATATATACACCCACCCACATGTTGCGAGGCGTTCGTCGGTGTCGCAATTGATTTACTCGTGGAAAGGGCCATTGGCTAGAACGAGGCACTTAAACCAATTGGGAGCCGTTCGACTACCTAAATTCTGGTCGCCCTAGTCGTCTGACTCACAAACCGTTGCGTTGGAATCCTCGACGTATTTGTACGACGAACATATCGCTGTATGAGCCCAAACTCACTTTCCCCTCCGATCGTTCCGGCAAAGACTTTCTTCGCTCTCGCGCATTTGCGCCACATTCCCCATTAGAGCGGGAAACGCTCACGAGCTTCGAGCGATCAAGGACCGTTTGCGCGATCATTCTAAAAGAAATACGCACTCGCGTCTGAGGGAAAGGGAAAGTGGTGCGTCCTCAGAAAAATCTTTTTGCTTAAGGGGAGGTACCTGAGTAAACGGCGAGAAAAACTGGTAGACTTCGGGAATTTTTATCTCAAAAACTAATGTTTCAATTGGATCCGGGTTGTTTTTATTGGAGAATATGTACATTGAGATATGTTTACGAATTAAAAAAAATTAATTCGGTGACTGGAAGCGATTCAAACGCGATTATCTTGAAACATAGTTTTCAAAGTCGGTGCCAGATGTGTCTCGAAAACGGCTTGTCCGATTTTGTCCAAATTTGGATACAATATTCTTCGATAGTTTTTCTCGGTCGCCACGTAGGATTTTTTTTTTATTTTCATTTTTGACGAAATTGCGACCGTCTTAATTTAACATTCGCTTTTCGTTCGCAATTTCCGACGATTTTAGTTGCATAAAAAAACAATGGTTCAATCAAATGAAAAACTCCTACGTGGCGAACGAGAAGAACTATCGAAGAACACTGTATGCAAATTTGGACAAAATCGGACTAGCCGTTTCCGAGATACATCTGGCACCGACTTTGAAAACTGTTTCGAGATAATCGCGTTTGAATCGCTTCCAGTCAACAAATTTATTCTTCTTAAATCCTAAACAAACCTCAATGTACATATTTACCAATAAAAAAACGGAGTGTCTCCCCGTCCGGCTATCGGACGAAGAAGCGTATGTTATTCGTCCCGATAGCGGCTCAGTTCACGCCGCATTTCCAGTAACCGTACATATTATTGTGATTCGTCTGAGCTAGCATCCGGACGAATAACATATATATAATTGTCCGGATAGAATTTGTTAAATTGTTAAACAAACTATCCGGAAGAATAACTTACACGTAGTCATCCGAATAAAATCTTTATAATTTTGTTTGCGTTTGTTTCGTTTGGGTTGGGGTTTGTTTGGTTTGGGTTTATTTTCTTTGGGTTGGTTGGTTGTGTTTGGGTCTGTTTGATTTCGGTTAGTTGGGTTTGCTTAGGTTTGGGTGTGTTTGTTTGCGTTTGGGTTTGGTTTGTTTATTTGCGATTGGTTTGTTTAGGTCTGTGTTGTTTGGGTTTGGGTTTGTTTGCGTTTGGGTTTTGTTAACGTTTGTTATTTTGAGTTTGTTTGTTTGGGTTTGTTTGCGTTTGTTTTTTGGGTTGATTTGTTTGGGTGTGTTTGTGCGGGTTTGTGTGTTTGGGACTGTTTGTTTGGGGCGATGTACAGCGTGAACCGCGTGAACTGAGCTGCTATGCGGACGAATAACATACGCTTATTCGTCCGATAACCGGACGATAAAAATTTCCGAACTTTACTTGTTTTTCTCGCCGTTTACTCCGGTACCTCCCCTTAATTGCTCGAATTTATATATATATATATGTATGTATGTATATATATATATATAGGAGTAGTGAAATTTCTGAACTCGAGACATAACTGTACACATGCAGACCGTTAATATGTATACATACACATGCACGTGTATGCGTGTGTATGTTTATGGGAACATCGGAGTTCAGATCGGAAATGGTGTAGCATTGCCGGAGGGAAGGCCGTCGAATATGGGGCACCATCGGCGGTCGCTTGACCAATGGATCGACTGATTCAACCCCCTGCAGCTAAATTGACCGGCCCCTATAATGCTGAACAATACGTACATGTTCGTCCTTTATTCCTACCTGTATGTAGTCGTATCAATTAGAGTGTCGAACCTTTCACTTTGACTTATGTAGTTTTTATTTATGAGCCATTTATGATTCAAGGACAATGAAATTGTCGTGCCGAGTAATAATGCACCATTATTTTCACCATTAATTCGAACCACATGTTTTTTTGTTCAATAGAAAAGTGATATATCGATGAAAACCTGCTAGTCAAGGCTGTCTTGATGTTTAGAGCGTTGTTTTGAGGGTGGTTTGTAGGACGCCTTAAACTATTCGAGTTGTGTTTCTGAACTTTTTTTCTTGTGGTTATCGATCTTTCAAGATGAAGAAGATGAAGATGAAAGATAATGTACAAATTTCAAAAAATGAATTATCATGTGCTTTCGTACGTTTGTTTAGAACGGTGCGCGGGAAACGCCCCCAATTGGCGAACAGTGTTGTGGACATTTGATGAATCCGAAAACAGAACAAATATATTTTTCATCTACATGAATGTTGTGATGTTTGGTACCAGATTCAGCAAAAGAAAATACAAAATGGTGGCATGCCCAAATTTGGTTACAATATTTTTCTATTTTTCTGACCGTTCTACGAGTCGTATGACGAACAAAAATTATTTTGCTTCAACTCTGCTACCAACGATGAAAAACAGTCTACCGGAGGTGTATACTGTGCTCAATCGGCCAATTGGTTATCGAGATATCGTAGTTGCCAATTTAAAAAGCCGGTTCGAAAAAAGGCGGTCAAAGTTGCTGCGTCTCGAAAGTAGTCCTCAATCGTACTCCTCATAATTTTTATATCTCGATTAACAAAATTATATTGGAAAAAACAATTTCTTCATATTTTCTAGACAACGATACGGCCTTGATGGAAAACGTACACTCGTAGAGTATAATTATGGTGTCACTATACACGGCGTTTGGGGATCGAGCAATGCTTAGTGAAAAAGGGCTGGAGGTGTGAAAAATATACTTTGGTATCTTATTGCCCAAGATTTCAATAGTAAGTCAAAACACTCGAAATTAATAGTTTAGAAGGTTCGAGCGGTAGTCACAATCCAAAATTTAACTTTTTTTAAATACCGGTTATTCTCTAGACTCCATTGAGACTTTAGGCATTTTTTGGAATTTTTTCACCACAAAACACCAGAGATAAAAAATAGTTTAATGTATGCAAATTTACGTGCAATGAGATGCGCAAGACGTTCACGCTGATGTAATTTTTGATTACATCAACGTGACAAATAATAATCATCAATAATATTATACTTTTTCAAGATGGTAGTACCACAAAAGTTTTTCTTATTTACGTAATAAACATATAAAAATGCATAATTTAGCCCTTGAGTTATTATATCATGAAACCCAAGCAACTTCAGAATATATCTATACCACGTGTGCATTTTTTTGAGGTACATTGAACAAAAAATTCTTAAACCGTCATTGGACTTAAGTGGAGCGCTCCAACCTCCTGGAAGGCGAATCAGAGGTCTATTTTTTCGCCTACTGATTAGTCCGTACAATTCAATGTTGTTATTGAACTCCCTGAATGAATTAGCCCAAACTTGAGATCCAGCTGAATCGCTTGCTTGTACTGATCCGCCGCCTACTCATGGAAATCCTGCGGCCCAATGTCACGATAAAACGTACTGATAAACAAATATCCAACTCTTGCACGCTAAATAGTATAGGATATACTTAAATATAAACATTGTTCGATTATCACATTTCATTGTCAATAGAAAATGTACAACTCGAATGCAGACCATTGCATCGGTAAAAGCCCCAAAGTAATGAATTTTCATTTTGAAATTCGATTTATCTCGATTCATACCTTTTCGGTAATGCAAATTTTCCAATTTGACGATTGAATCATCGGGAAAGTGAGAGATCGGTTTGATAAGCGATTAGTATCATTTGAGGGTCATTAATTTTCTTGGAATTTCCTGCTCCACGACGCACACAGCAAAGATGACCGGTATGCCACGAGAGCGAGGGGGATTCAGTCACATGCACACACGTTCGTACAAATGCGACGCCATCGGTTCGCCCCGAACACGCTCTTACTTTCCAAATGTTAATTATTTAATACGATTCGCAAGAGAGAGAGAGAGAGAGAGAGAGAGAGAGAGAGAGAGAGAGAGAGAGAGAGAGCCACGTTAAGCCAAGAGACACACTTCTGTGTTAAGAAGAAATGCTTTCCTTCTCGACATCAACGTCACAACAAACTTTTACATTACGTTGTCGGCAGAGGGGCCTCTCCGAGACTTATGCAGCTTCCTTTCGATTTTTACGATGACACGAGGACGAGATATAGAATTTCGAACGTATACGCGAGCATGGCAAAAGTCACATACGCATCAGAGATCTCTTCTCGCACAACACACTTTCGTCTCGGACTCGTTGGCGCCACCCTCAATCAAGCCCCGGGGCTACTACACATTCAGATTCACAGATACACGCTCTGTTTTCTGCCGAATTTTTCGCTTATACGAAACGAAACGAATTTAGTGAGACTTCGAATTGACTGAAGCAGCACTGCGGCGATCCCGGAGGCAATAGGCGTCGCATTTTCAAAATGTTATATTTCCAAATGCGCTTTTATCTATCGTGTATATTTCGAGGCCGAATTAATGATCCGCTATACCGAAAAAAACAAAAATTGTCTACCATATTTGTGTGATCATCGTTAAGCGTAAACCATGTTATTTTCAATCATTGCTCGTTCGAACTCGAATTTCGTTGTTTTTTGAGAGGCCCGTTAAAATGTTTTCGCCACGATCTGCAAAATCTTTCAAGGATCCTAAAATGCTTGCTAATGAGCCAAGCTCAAGAAAGCCCGTTGTTTCGCGAACCTGGCCGCACTTTTGAAGATATCTTACGCATCGCGTTTACTCGAACGACTGACGAGAACATATGCTGGTCTTCGACTTTGGAGTACGTGCCGATGCGCGGTGACCGCACGGTAGCCGATGCTTCGACCTTCGGCGACCGATCGAACGAACCTGCGGATCGAATACGAATTCGAAGCCTCCGGGTACGACATCGCCCGGGGTGCCTGCCTTAACTCCTGTGTGTGGGCTCGTGAAAACAAGCAAAAAACAAACAAAAAACACTTTATGCCTGTATTGTTGAGAGCACCAGCTCGCGTTAGGTAATAGATCTGGACAATCGATGGACAATAGTGACAAAATATATGTTAGATTGAAAGAGAAATTTGCACTAGGCACACGTTTGGGTGAAAACGAGACAACTACCAGACCAGTCAGTGATCGCTGACAAATGTTACATACTTTTAAATGGTAAAAAAACAAATACCAGCATTGAAATGTTTTTAGTATGGAATTCACGCTCGTCATGGCTTATGCAATGTATTCTTTTTTGTTCAAATTTAACGGGTTTGCATAAGCTTGGGTCTAAAAAAACTAGGCGATTTTCAATATTTTTCTCGTGGGCGTAGTGGGCTGACCAGTTCGTGATTTTACCCCCAATTAATATATAGTCTTGCCAAGTTTGAGTTTTTATTTCATTAAAAATATCGTTAAGCAATGACGTTATTATTATTTAAACGAAATGTCGCCGTTGCTGCATGGCCAAACGGTGTGAGGTGATCCAACGACCAGGGTTATTATCAACAAATGGATAAACATATCAAAAAATCATCTGGTAATAAGGTAGAAAATATTAGGTGTAGTAAAAGAAATAAATTATTTTTGCATGAAATTGAAGGCAAAAATAATGCATTTCTTCTTACTACACCTAATATTATAAGATATGCCCTGTCCGAATTTGAAGTGAACCCTACGAATAGTTTTTGAGATGCGACTTACACCGTTTAAAAAACATAATTTCTAGGCAATACAAAAGTCGTATTTTGGAAATTTCGGGATTATGCAGACCCCTTGATACAGTTGTTTACTCAAAACGGTATCCCTATTAACCCCTCATTAACACAGCACAAAAATCCATAAATGTTTATTGATCATTTGAATGTACCAAAAATCATATTATGTGAGAAATCAAACGATAACATGTTTAGAAATGCACTGCAACTTCTATCATCGGCACGGCGGCGAGATCGGCTCCGCATCACATTCGCAAAAAATGGAGGTTGCGCATCATCCACTCAAGCCGACCCTGCACAATTGATGTAGCTAGTAGGAGTACCCCTCAAAGCCCTTTCATTGTCCAGCATGCTGCAAGCTTCACACTAGAACCTGCCCCTTCCCCACCATACGCTACACGGATCGATATTCGGCTCATAGTGGGGGGCTGTTGCATCTGTGGAGGACCCGATAAGAGAGGTCGCAGTGTAATCGTCAAGAAGTCAGTTTGCAGGAATAAACAGTTGAACGCTGCGTCAATAAGACCCTGCGTAAAAATGTTGTACTTTTCAAATAAACTATACGCTTTATTAATAAATAAAAATGTCAGGTCATTTTGAGACATCCTTTATATTGTTCCAACAATAGGTGATTAATAATTGTTACGACTCGTTTTCGATTTTCACATTTAAAACAAAGTATTGAAAAATGTACCACACGACGCCTTAAATCCCCAAATTCCTCAAACTTTTTATTGAATGATTGCCACTTCGGAAAACATATGAATCTAATTTTGTTGTGCTTTCAATACAGTAAAATGCCAAATGAGACTTTCCTTTTTCCAAAATGTCAGCTACACGGGGGAAAATGAAAAACAAATTTTATGGTATGTCTCTTGTACTAACGTGTGATTCGCGCGGCACATTTTTCAGTACTTTGTCTTAAATGTGAAAATACTTTCGAGTATGTTCTCAAGCTAGGTATAAACTAGTATAAGCTAGGCAAGTTTTATTCAAAAAATTAAAAGATTAAAAAAAGCTTCCATAGCAAGGTAAAGAATGGCGTGAAGAATGTTGTATCAAAATTTAAAATGGATAGCTTGAAACTCTCCCTTTTGAGTATAGACCGTTTCGAAAAACGACATTTCGAGAAAAACGCGTTTAAAGTTTCAAGGGTTGGGGGTCAAAATGTCGAATGACCAAATATAGAACGACAAAGATTTCGAAACGACAGAATTATGAACTCCCAAAATGACGAAGGTTAAATTATTCAAAATTTTATCCGTTGACCGATGACAAAAGCGAATAACTATTAGACCAAAGGATTATTCATTCAAGAGCTCATATGTATTAGAGAACATATATTCAGATAGTCTGCAGTTTAAATCATACAAATACAGATTCGAACAATTTACAACATTCATATCTCCGAAAAAGAAAAAAAGTGAGTATCGAATATTCGTAATACCGTCTATAGCAAAAAGCTATAGATCGAGACTACGAACTTCGAATGTGTAGATCTCAGAAAGGCAAAAAAGATCGATGGTCCGAAATGGCGAGTGCCTAAATGGCGAATACCTAAATGGCGAATACCTAAATGGCGAACATGGCATGGCTGCCCGACCCGACTGACCGCCAGGGTCATCTGCCAACTTCATTTTGAAGCGCAAGTAACGTACTTCTCAATCCATTTGACGATGTAACGTCTCGAATTGTTTGGTGTATATATAAGGCAAGTCGATACTATGTATCTCTCGTTATTTTGTTAAATCTGATATTTGTTTTCGCTATAAATCAACTTCGAGATTTTTGTATTCACAATTTCGATTAACTATTTTGCAGGCCATCATAAGATTGTTCTGTCTATATTGAAACGTTCGTCATTACTGAATTCGACATTTCGGTCCTTCTGAATATAGATCGTTCGAATTTCCCGTTCCCACCCGTTTCGAGTGCGGAATTTTCATATAAATTGTCTACTTAAGTTTATGTAAGTATATAAACCGCATGTTTATAACTGTCGGTTTTCCATATCGGATTATGCAAAAAAAAATCGATTTTTTTGAAATTTTATTATATGTGACGCGTGACACTGTGATGTTCCTCAAATAAATGACGTGGCATTGCCTCTATGTCATTGCAATCTAGGAGGAAACATGTCTGTAATATCGCCATCTAGGGTATTTTTCAAACTAGTTTTTAATGAGTTCCAAGAATGTCGGTAATGGGAGGGGGGCGCCAAACGTTTTTACATGCCGAAATGAAGTTTTCCTATTGACCGCTGTCTGTGGTGAACGGCGGAAAAAGCTCGCCAAGATGCATGTGGATGTTGCTTTTCCTTCTGGCGCAACGCTGACAGCTCGAGTCGAAACGACGCATATACACAGGCGATATGTGACACAACTAAAAGTCCCATAAACCATGCTCTTGCATAATACAGTCCTATATGTTCATACGTGAACAGGTTCACGATCGTTCGAGAGTATCTACTGGAGAGTTGGAATTCTTGAAAATGCTTGCTTCATGCGATATTTGCGAATAATTGTCGAGAGAATTTTACCTGTACCACCTCGGCAGTATTATGGCAGTCGTTTCATAATTACTCGACGTGCTCGGTACGTGTATGGTTGTTCGAGAGTTTGTCCTACTTTTTCAAATGAAAATACGAGTGAGCACGTAGCTCTTTATTAGTATTTCATCGGACGATCCGTCGTTGGGTAATTCATTGTCAAGTTAGTCCATGTGGAAACAATATATTTGCGGAATTTTTGCCAAAAATATCTAAGTAAATAACGCGTACGGCGTTACAAAAAAATGTGGTCATGTGCTTGGAAATTGGGACACAAAGGGTTGTACACGAATTACACGAAAAGTGAGAAAAAAAGAGCATACATAAGTATACAATATGTTAATATTGAATGTTCATTAATATCAATAAAATATCATCATATGAAAACTAATAATTGCGAACTTATTTATATCGTACACTGAGAGAAAAGTGCATGGTATTTACAACAAATGCGCATGGTAAAAGAAAGTATAGTCGAATTCCCTATAGTTTATTGGCATCGTAATCATAATATCGTTAACACCACTATAAGCGCAAAATATATCTAAACATGCAACTTTGGTGGCGTGCTCGACTATCTATTATCCCGGAAAAAAACGACTAATTATTGTAAAAATATTAACTGAATCAACTATACCGATATTGTAAAGTCTTTCACAGTAGTTAATAGTTACTTCAGGGATACTAGATAAAAAACACACTACCAAAACGGCATGATTAGATAGACGCTTATAGTTGTGTTATATGAATTTTCCTATGCGGACTTTTACCATGGGCGTTTTTTTTATATTATAAATACTAGGGACATTTTTCTCAGTGCAAGTTTGTACTATTCATATGGTTGACATGAACACATGTTGAGTATAAACTGTTACAAGATCTTACGAAGTGACTGTACGAACAATATTATGGTAATCGTATAGTGAAGACGTAAATCATTTGTCAATAAAGTAGGGACCGCGGTGGCACACTATGATCGATATAGATATATTAGTGCATTCACTTATTAGTTTTTAGAATCCGATATTTCGAAAACTATTAGGCCGCGCCAAAAATCCATTTAAGCAGTGACATATGTTATCAAAAAAGCAATCTGTGCAAAATTCCAGCTATATCTGAGGTATCAGCTATGCGGAAATGCAGCTGTAATTACTTTTATCCGTTATGCCAAATCTACAATCGAAATACTATAAGTACCCATAGCATATTGGCAGCGTGCTTGAATATAGATAGGTAGTCGTAGCTTCGAATCTCCATGTAGGTGAAATATTTTCTTCGATAGGAATCATGTCAGGAGGTCAGGGAATAACAAATCATGATATACGATCATACAGGTAGTACTCTCAATTGAAAAATTTTGATTTTATGAAATATCATATACATTTAGTAGACATACCATTCAATATGGTAAAAACCACTATTGTTTGAAAGTGTAAGAAATCATCTATTTTATGAAAACCTACTATATTATATAGCATTGACAAACAACGTATGCTTGAAAGATTGTTGGTTGCGGTTAACATATGATCATAGTTAACACAACTGCAAAAATATCATAAGCAGTACTACATTTTCGGCAGGAACCATGACTATAAAATATTTGTATAAAATATTTGTATATTGTCCCCTCAGGGTAATATAAAATATGGTGGAAATATGGTTGAGGTTACTATACATTGCTCTCTGTGTAAGAAGAAGCTAATAACTGATCTGCTTTTTTGCAATCAATATAAAAATCGAGAATTTATATTTTGTCGAACGTCCAATGTAAAGGAAAAAAAGCCTACGTAGAAGAAATCCATATAATATTGTCCAGCAGTCATGAACTTTAGCCAACTGTAGAAAAAAATCTATAGAAAACAATTTTCCTAATACTTTTGGAAAAAAAAACAAAAAATGTGTAAAAATGCCGTATTTGGTTATATTTTCGTATATGAATATCAATTACGACACGATCCAACTCGTAAATAGTTGCATCATCGCGAGATTCCTGTGAGATAACGTGCCCGATCTTCACGACTTCCTGGTTCGTCAACAATTCCGTTTGTTACGTCGACTAAACAATTTTGGTGCTCCTACTCTTTCGCCCCTTATGACACAAATCCTTCCAGTCGATAGTTTCACTCGCTTTCATACGATTGCCAACAAACAAACCTGCGGTTTATGACAGTGCACTGTGTCGTCAAATGCAAGATATGCTCTGCTGAATGCAAAAATATAATTTCAAACCAACGCATTCGCTGTTATACTACATGACGGAAAAATAGGAAATTGTATTCGAAAATGTGAACAAAATCGTATCGGAATGAGAGGAAACAAATAATTATGTATTGCAGAAGTAGTAATGAGGAATATTGCCTTCCATAACTGTTGAACTTTTTTAATTCACGTAATTTCTTAAGGGGATATCCTTCCTTGGAAACTCCTTGGAAATTAGCAATTTAAAAAATGTTACGTTGTTGAGTTATTAAAGGTTAATTATCATAGGTTGAAAAAGGGTCACTATTAAGAACAGTCGTGCAGTGTTCAAAATTAGGTGCATATCATTTTCGTATTTCTTATCGTCGTAGAAAAGTGACATGGTAATACTGAAACCCGAAGAAACAAGTGAACCCGAATACGAACAGATGGAAAAATATAAATTAATCAGAATCGAAATAATGGTCGGGCTACTTTAAGGTATTCCCTTTACGAACCCGAATATTTAACAATTAACTGATTTTTTCTATTATCAAGTGAAAATACATCTCAGTATACTGGTACAATTTCAAGCCAAGTGACCAAACTTTGAACGAAAACTTACTACTTTAAATATCGTCTTCAATTACCACTTTAAGGGGTCTTCTCAGTTTAGACGCTAAAAATGCTATTTTGGTGAATTTTTTAAATAGTTTATTTTCTAGATATTGATGTAAAAGTTGTTACACTCAATAAATACACTTTCGAAATAGTTTTTTTTATGTATCTATTTAAGTCACTATTTATAGACGAAAATGGTATTTAAAAAATGTCCTAAAAAATTGTAGGTCTGCGGTGTTGATGAAATCTCGGAGATGGATCATCCGAAACGAAAAAAAATCAAACGGTTTTAGACACAGTATGTTAATGGCTCTAGCGCATATCATACGATTTTTTATGTATGCAAAAATAACAAAATGGCGGGTATTTTCCGAAAAAAAAACAAAAAAAAGTGTTTTACACCGTTTTGGCAACAAAAAAAGTAAATATCAAACTTAAAAAAAATCTTATGTGCGCTGTAGATATGGTTGTAAACAATATGTGATTGAAATTTCGAAAGATCGTTCAGTAGTTTCGAAGATTTTATCAACAAGCCCTCGAAAAACGTCGTTTCCAAAGAAAACGCGTTTATAGATTGTTTGGGTTATACAAATACATAAAAATAATGTTTTTAGTGTATTTCATTTTAAAATAGCCTTTTTTAGATTAGATATAAACTGCTCGACACGTGTGAAAAATTCTAAAGATTCCGTAACGACAATAAGGACAAGGGATCACTGAGTGTTTAAAGAAATTATTAATGATAAAACTCAGAAAAATGTGATTAGCAGAAGAATTTTTGTAGCCATGACTCTTCAAGGAAAATGTAAAAATGTGTACATCTATTAAATTTGCACGAAATGTTTCATTCCAGTTTATCCTTGAGTACAATAATTGATAGTAACTTATTTTCATTAAGCGCCACTGTAATTTACCAATAATTGAAAAGGCCCTGCTTATGCCCCCAAAAAATACGGCCCTCCGCGAAAGGAATACCTTAAATCGTCTGTATACGCGAATATTAAAAATGATTGAAGACTCGTGGCCCAGACCATCATCGTGCTTCCATCAATAGACATCTACACTGCTTCTCTATTAAAACAATTAAGCCACTTACAGCGTTTATAGTTCTGTTATTTTGGCCTCGAACTGTTCGCGTTCCGTTTCAGTACGAGAATTGATTGAGTGTGAACGTAATTGCTATTTCGTTATGAACCCTCCACGGCTGTTACGCATTCATGGATGTAATTGACATCAAGCACGAACATTTTGTCGTGTATCTATATTTACGTTAGTTGAGAACTTTTTTACTACCGAGTGACGCGGGGCATACACTGGACCGAAAGAAAATTAATATCCTTGCTGGTTCGTAAATCAGTAAAAAGCCTGTCATTATCAACTATAGCGTGCCATACTTGCACGATACAGATGCACTGTGTTTAAAGCGTTCGTGAAAACGCCACAGAAACCCTACATTAATAATCAATAAAATCGACTCTCGTGCAAGTTCATCGATCGCGTAATTACAGAGTACTTGTTCGTCTTGTACCCTCGGCGAATTCTAATCTCACACGATATTTCGAGAGAGACCCGTGATCCTGACTACCGAAAACCCCTTGCATGCTATATTTTTTGCTGTTCGTAGGAAGTGAATTATATGGAGAATGACGTTGAAACGGAAGAGAAAGTAATATTTATGTACGATGGAATACATTTGTCTTTTAGTAATGTTCGTTATATTAGAATAGGAATGCGATATGTATGTATATATGACGTAAACGGATTATCTTCTTAGTGCATCGAAATCACTGTCGTAATTTTATTTAGAAAT
Organism: Ophion costatus; assembly: GCA_951751655.1. Lineage (NCBI taxonomy): Eukaryota > Metazoa > Arthropoda > Insecta > Hymenoptera > Ichneumonidae > Ophion > Ophion costatus. The sequence goes on along the minus strand of OX632359.1, from coordinate 23,725,610 downwards.
TACTTCGGCACATTTTGTATCCAAGCTCTCGAATTTTTAGCGCCATTATTTATATTTTTTAACGGGTTAGACCTAGCTCTTGGTCGGAAAAAAGGGCATCTTCCTGAATTTTTTTCGGTGTTAACTCGTGCAGTTGGCACAAATTTAAGCTCTGTTTTTTTTTCCTTTTTCTCAGCATCCAATTATCTTCTTTAAAGAAAAAAAAATTGTCGCGAAAGCTGCAAGGGGTCAAAAAATATTTAGAGGTCGCTCAAGCTTTCCAAAAAGGTAAATTTTCAGTAAAAAATCGATTTTTTCGTCCACGTCTCACCCATGGATTTTACGCTTTATAATTTCAAAATGAACCTCGCGAAAGCTCTATCCGGTCGATTTTTTTTACATGCGTTGAACAGTTTATATCAGGCATATAAAGTTATGTGATGTATAAATTATTTGATAGTAATGTGGCCAGCGTGTCATCTTCATAAAGCGCCGTATAAAAGAGACGATTTTTAGAGCCGTAATTTTTCGTTAAAAGTTCGGTATCTTGGCTTGACATTTCACCCGTATACTGGGGTGTATTTTCACTTGATTACAGACGAAAATCAGTTGATTATTAAATATTCGGGCACGTAAAAGGAATATCTGACGTAGCTTTTACAATTTTTATTTTAAAAAATTGTTATAAATTTGGTAGATATAATGGTTTGTGCAGAGCGCTGCTTGAAAACCGTTCTTCGCGGTGATCACTGCTGCTCAAAAACAAAACCTCCGAACTTTGAAAAATCAAACGCATTTACTTTTCGCATGAATACATCTAGTGCTTGGATGAAGCATTTAAGAAGGTACGATCACTTCCTCGGGGTCAAAAAGGAGTCTAAATTTATTTAACTCAC